>VWZS01009483.1:56614-212796 GCA_013397075.1 Rhabdornis inornatus
TTAATCAGGTTTGCAAATTTTTTTCCACTGAGACAAGTGTTTAAAAGAACTGGAAGGCAAATCTGAAATTTTCTAACTTCATGTATGTTTCACATGGATGGATGGAAATTGTGACTCTGTAACTTTTGAGGTCATTTACCACTGCAAAACATTCAATCAAATGTGCAGTGGTGAGAGAGAGGGGAGGTATGAGGTTACTCATAACTGGATCAGTCCCTAGAACCTAATAATATATTTGGTCAGTGTTTTCAGGACAAAGGACCCTGTGCTAACTTGTCTATAGAAAAGTTTTCACAACTGTGAGTAATTGGATCAGCATTTAGAAGCAGCCACTATGCCAAAGGTGCCTGAATAGGAGCTGATGTTAGAGTTTTAGACATATTTAAAACTCTAAATTTACTAGTCACTGTATCCCATTTATCATCACTGTGTATATAAGGATTTATATGTTAGCACGAAGGTGAACACTGTCCTGTTTTTATTTCCATTCTTTCTGTGTCAAGGAGGAAATAACACACACCTGGAATGTGAACCTCTCCTCCTACTCAAAGAACAGTTTGACAGAACAAAACACTAATGTTATAAATCCCAAGGCAGATGCTGTAGAAGCTTCTCTCTACCTTACCTAGTATCATGTTTACTACTATAGTTAAAAAAATCTCTATATTGCGGCAATAGTAACTAAAGGACAAAGTTAGATGCTATTTTTTTCTCCTTCATGGGAGAACATATTATAGAAACATGGATTTCCTAATAAGAAAATTGACCATTTATTTTATGCCTAAAAATGTAGGTTTAGAAAGTAAGAAAAGTAGCAACATTCCTAAATTATGTATGGAACTAATATGGTGCAGAAGGCAGAAGATCAGTTTCTAGGCTGTAGTTCAAAACCACTGCAGAATATGTATGCACCGGAGAAATCGATTCTTCAACTTGATGGAGGTCAGCCTGTTCCAGCTGAGGTCATTCTGATTAGTTTGGGCAGCTACCAAGCCAGCTGGTAAACAGATGCTTTCTTATATGTTGATGGTTTAGAATAAATTAGGCCAAACACTTTGATTGTGGTTGATGCAAGAAATCTGATAAATACAGCCTTGTGTTTTCTTTAATTTTCTCTTCGAAATTTTTAGGCAGCAAAAATATAATAACTCAGGAAAAGTAAGTTGACAACATATAAAAACCACGAACTGAAACTCTTCAAAAAATTAGTCTGAGCTACATTGCCGTATCATCATTGCTACTGTGAAATTTCTGATGGATATTTGCAAGCAGCCTGTGTCAAAATTGACATTTTTCATTTATTTTACAGTAATTCCCTGAGGTACAAAGCAAGTCCTGGGCATATTCTTTCCTATCAAGATGTTATGTGTATCTGACTACAAGGCAGACATACTCTTGCAATTTTTCCAAAGAAATCACAATGTCTGCTGTAAAAGCTGCTTTTGCTCTTCTGGAAAGATATTGCTCAGAATCAGTTACAGCACTCAGTTCTTTTTCATTCCCTTTCCCCTCCCCCAGTTTGTGGGAGTTGGGGGAGGGTTGAGAGGCAGTATGTGGGTTTGTTTTGTTTTGTTTTGTTTTGTTTTTTCATGGACTTTATTCAGGCTTGGCCTTAATTAGATTGTCTCAGAAAATTTACAGTCCCTTATAGTTGGCAGTAATTGGTTGTTACACAAACACAGCCACAGATGCACTGAGCTGGATTCTTCTGCTGCTTTCTGTATTCCCACTTTTTCCACTCACCCAGTGGCATATCACTGGTTTACACCACTGCAAATAGTCAAAAAATACTCATCTGTTGGCTTCACAGACACACACTGGTTGCTTCTCTTGTTAAATGACACCTTTTTTAATTGTCATTTCTAGAAATATCTGGTCCGAAAGTAATTAAAGCAGGGGGCATAGTGTCAGGGAGGGACAGGATAGGGACAGAAGAGAGGGTCTGTACCCCTGCCAGGGGTCTGCAGAGCAAAACCACCAGTTGGTGGAAGTCTCAGATCTGCCCAAGGACTGATGAATTAACAGTGTTAACTCTTCAGAAGATACTAAAGGTGAAGATTAATGTTGGGTTTCTTTCATTAAAGTCACAACTACAACCATGCTATGAAATAAAAACTGTTGAGCCCATCAGAAAGTTGCTGATAAAAGATACACCTACTAACTTCTTCATCCAGCTAGGACATATAGGCAGCACGCCTTACAATTGTGTTACAAATTTGGGCATATGCATATTTCTTCTACAGCATCAAAAACATCAGCATATAATGAGCACAGATGACTGGGCTCAGACACAAGTTGAATGCTGAAATGAATGTGAAAGCCTACTTCATTTCATCACTTTTAGATCTGTAATACAGATGAAAATTTAACTGCTTGGTCACCAGTCAGTAGATATTTTTATGCTTTATGTTATTTAAGGAAATAACAAATTTTGTCACAGAAATGTGAAGTATGCTGTGTGTAAGTTAAAATAGACTATTTCATAACACTGCTGACCTGAATATGAGATGGTGGAAAAGATGTAATTATCTAGTAAATAATTAACACTACTAGTAAAAGAAACTTTTTTCTAGGACGTTACATTAACATGTATATAGGAGAATAGAGGTGAAGAAATTGGCAGAAATGTTATAAACTATGAAGAAATTCATTGCAACTGAGAGATGAGTGGAGATTGAAAACATTTTCATAGACTTTACCGAGCAGATGTCCTGCCATTTGGGTTCAGCACTTTTCATACTCTCAAATCAAAATCACATGAGGGCCTTTGGAAAGCTGAGTTTTCAGGCTGTTTCCCCTTGTGATCTGTCAGAAGTTTTCCATTAAAAAGCACCACCCTGGACTGGATTTTGTTATGATCATGATTCTGATCTCAGTTCTTTCCTCTCTCTCTAATAAATGACCTTTCATAAGGATTTCTTCACTACTGATAATCTGTTATTTTCTTACTCCACAATTTTTTATTGTCAGTGTAATTTTTTTTTCTGCCTGTTTCCTCAAAACAGTTGTAACTTCCCTAGAGAATTCACAGCTTTCCAGAACTGGAATGAGATTTCACTTCAAGGAAATTTTTCTCCCTCCACACTTCATCCCTAAAACTGTGGGCATTCCCTAAGAGCTGTGCTTCCAAATTCTTACTGTCAGCCTCTGGGCGTGCCTTCATGGGCTGCTGTTTCCAACTGCACAGCTTCCCCTGCAGTGCTGCCAGTGATTCTTGGGAGCATGTGCTCCTGGGACATGCTGGCATCACTCCTAAGCTGTGCCCCCCTGTTCTGTGCAGCCACCAGGGGACAGATGCAATTCTGGCTTTTGGAAGCAGCTCAGGCACAGTGTATATCTTTCATAGTTATCTACTTTCCCAGTCAAAAGGCCATAATTTGGGCAACACTTGTGATTTGACTCTCAATGGATACAGCTGGGAGCCCTACACATACAGGAACAGAATACAGAGCCTGACTTTGGCACAGCTGGAGGAAGCTGCATCCCTGTTTTACTCCCTGACCTCACATATCTCATAATGAAAAAAGAGGAAAAGGCCTCAAGTTGTTCCAAGGTGTTTTAGATTGGATATCAGGAAAAATGTCTTCACTGGAAGGGTGTTCAGGCTTTGGAACTCAGGGAAGTGGTGGATTCACCCTTCCTGAAGTGTTCAAAAACCCTCTAGATGTGGTGCTTAGTAGACCAAGAACTTAACACTTGAGTGACAGAAAAGTGATTAACATTGCCATGAAGGAGTGCTGTACCTCAAGGAAGTCTGAGAAAAGGCTGGAACTGTCAGTATATGAGACTCAGCTGCTGCCTCACAGGCAATCTGAGTTCCAGGGCTGCAAAGGCAGCAGGGACTCTGCACTACTCTGGGAACCTCATCCCTTAGGCTAAGGCCAAAAGTCCCCATAACTCAACATAAATGACTACGGGCAGGGATTGTAAAGCACTGGATTTAAGGATTCTAACTGCTTCTTAAATGCTTTTTTTTTTTTTCACTTGATAATATCTACACTGCTTTGGATTAGACTCTGTTATGCCTAGGAATGGTTTCAGAGTGCATCCTAAACCATGGGTAAAGATTTTTTTTTCGTTCTTTCCACATTGCCAGTCTTCCTCACACAGACCAACCCCAATGTGTCCTGCGCTGTGCAACCACACTCTGAAAAGAAGACAAGAGTAACAGAGCTCAGCTTTGTGGTTCACCACATACATGGCAACACTGAATCCGAATCACCACTCCAAAGCAAAGCCTGGACCCAACCCACAGTTTAGTACAATGTGTGAGTTTTATCTAAGTGGCTCTGACAACTGATATGCTGGGATCAGCAGTGTCTAAATTAAAGTAATTATATAAAGAAATCAATAAGCCTCAACCAATTATTTCAAATGAAGCTCAGGATGAGGGATAATCAGGATAGCAAAATAACAGAGACTGATGGGATCAAAGCAACCCTCTAAACCATTGGTGCTTAGTTTGCTGGTGGCGGTGGTTCATTTTAGGGTGGTTGGCATTCTGAAAGCTTCAGAAATACCTCTGTACACTGAATAGGAAAAACAACATATCTCTACAATTATATTTTGATCTTGTTCTGTTTCATATTACGTTTATTATTAAAAACCCCTCATGCTTTATATTATTTTCATATGTTGTTTATGAACGGTTAACAGCTGATTATTATCTGTGACGCAATTCAAGCAATGTATTGCAAATGGTTGAGATCACATCTGTGCAAGGTACAGAGAGTTACAGTCTATTGATCTGCTTGATGTTTTGGCAATTGCCTGTGGCATTTGTTAAAGAAGGTATCATTACTTACCAGGAGACAGAACAGCGTGGAGGGTGGACAAAAGGCAAAGAAACTCCTGCAGTTTCCAGGCCAGTGCACGGACTTTTCTGGCATCTCTCCTTATTTAGTGCAGCCTGGTCTAACTTCTCCAATGGGTGTGATGTACTGCCTTCAGGCATGCCTATCCTGCAGTTTTCTGCCTGTTTTTCAGGTATTTGCCAGGGTGATCTCTGTGCTGTAGTGTTCAGAGGCTGTAAAGGTGAATGTAGGGCTCAGTGGCTCTGAGTTTTACATTCCCATGTAATGCCACTGAATATGAGAGTATTTCAGATTAAGATCAGCTGCTACAAAAGGTTTCCAGAGCCTGACTTTGGGGAGATGAAGGGGTTTGGCTGCACGCATTACACCATCCAAATGCAACTGCCTACTCAGCTGCCTTTCATGTTACAAGGACCTTGGACCTGAAAGCCCTGGCCAAAAGCTTGTCCATTTTTAAATGAGTTTAGTAAGAGATCAGTGTGGCCTTTCCAGCCTCCAGGCTGCTAAGCAAAGCACAGAAAGTGATTGGTCCCTTCTTCAACCATGAGCCCGCTGAGTGTTTAAGGTAAATGGACATATTCATGGTAGAGACTGAATCTATAATTTGAAAGATCTGATTTTTTTTTTTTTTGCTAGAATATATTGAAAAGAAAACAGTTTAAAATAAGATCCAGGCACTCCAGTAAGAAAAGAATTAATTAAAGATTTTAGCAGAGCTTACATTTTCCAATTCTGGATCAAATTATAACTTCCAATGTATGTCAGACTACAAGGAAAAAAAAAAGTCATAAAATCGGATATATATTATCCTCAATGCCTAAAAAGTACTGATAGAAATTGTCTGGATAAAGGTACTCCATACAATTTTTTGCTTTTTCACTGAGCATTTGGAATTTATAGACACTGTAGAATTCTGCAATTAAATGTAAATAGAGCTATAAATATGCACATAATCCTTACTAAGTCAAATGAAGTCCACTGAATGTCCTTTACTTGTCAAAGCTTCATAAAAGCCTCCTTATCCTCTGGAAAAGAGAAACTTTGATCATCACTATAACAGTTATAGATGCAGTAGGTACACAGCATTTTCACTAGCTACAATACAGTTTTTAAAGTATATTTTTCACTGGAATTTCATATGCAGGAAAATGTAAGACCCTTTCTTAATTTTTTGAGTTCTCATTTTTCATTTGGGTATTTTTTTCCTCAGTATCTGATGACTTCCCAATTTTCACCTGTGTTTAGTAAGTAATGAAGCACTGAAAGACACAATGCAATCTTCATGCTCAAGTGGATGGAGCTTTTAGCTTTGACTCTCAATTCAAGTTTGGCTACAAGGAACATGCAAACCCTGAATGAGTAATGCAGCATTTCAGGACCAGCATCCTTTACGTAGCCTTGTTTTCACCCTCCCTCCATGGTTGCACTATGTTCTCTAGGTAGTCAGTCCTGGGTATTTTGGATGATCACAGCCACTATCAAGGTCAAGTGACCAAGCTGTGTGGCCTAGAACAACAGTATATCATGTAGAGTACTAAGGATTATCCTGTTAATTTTATTCCTGTGTGTGGTCCTGCATATTTCCTGCCTGTTGTTTATATTATACAGAATATTTTTTTCTAGTTACTCAGAATATGTTATAGATATAGTACCTCTTTCCTATTTAAATAATCAAGTCTTGTTTTCATCCATGAAGTCTTCAGTACTGAAGTTTAGGATCAAACTAGGAATAGATGAATGGGTGTTTCTAGTGGAAGAATCATTTAGTTTGAAATATTTGAGGGAAATTATTTGTGGTAAACGTTTGTGTATTTATATGAGGACTTATAGCTGACCTTGATTACCCCAAGGGAAGTTTTATTCAGGAAAGTTCATATGTTTCAGTACTAGCAGAAGGAATTAAATGACACATTTCATCTATTTTAGTTAAATAAACATCTTGCATGTCTTTTTATCAAAATTAGTCTGTTCCATTTCACATGCATATAGTTTCCCATGAAAAAAGTGACTCCACAAGCTCTCCATTGAAGCAGTACTGCTAATGATTGAAAATAAAAGAACAGAGGCCTTCCATCTGCCTTCTTGTCTCTCTATCTATGTAAGAACATATTTATCTATTTATCTCTCTATCCTCAAACTTTCAAGCCTTGCTATTCTTACACACAAGCCTTGTGTCAGAGAGTTTCCCATCCAAAAAAGTGCCAGGTTTGATTTGGATTTCTTTTTTCTTTATTTTACATTTAATCATCTTCCACTACCTGCCTTTGGTTTATTCTTTTTGTTTCTACTTTTTGTTTCTCCTAAAAATGTACCCTCACTGTGTGTTGCTATTCATTCTCAGGTAGAACACCTCTGCCCCTTTTACCTCAGATTTTTGACATTCTTGCTTTTTTTATAGGAGATATAAATGTACTTAGTTATAGAGTAATTGTCTTATTCTCCTTAGAAAACACGTCTTACTCCATTTCATGTTGTTTTCATTGTTTTCTTCAGTGCAGATTAGTCTTGCTCTTTCCAGAAAGCACTTCAATGTCCACCCCTGTCAGATGCCTGAAAATCCCTATTGATACAATTGTGTTGCATCTCTTCACCACCTTAAAGTCTTATGTGTTAAAAGAGTCTTTCTGAGGCTTTAATTTTCCTTTTAGTCTTATGCCTCATCCCTCTATTAAAAAAAAGTTAAAATCATATCTTCTTCAGGTGTGGTCCTGGCAATATACAGGCTCTCCACTAAACTGGTTGAAAGAAAATTGCTTTGTACATGGGCTTGTAGCACCTGAGGCCCAATCTAGCAAGCTATGGAAGAGAATCATGGAATCCATGGCAGAATCACAGAACATGCTGAGTTGGAATGAACCCATCAGGATTATGGAGTTCAACTCTTGACCCTGCACAGGGGGCAGGACCCACAGGATCTCCTCATTGCACAGTGGAGTAGTTGACATGGCATGTTCTTGTTTTGGCAATATTTTGATGCCCACCCTGTGTATATCTACCCCTTGCAGATCATTCCTTTAGCAGCTTCTCTGTAGGACCCTTCTCCTGTGAAGTTCATTACAGGATCACAGCTTGCTCAGAGTCTGATAGCAAAAGACAGGCTGGGAACTTGAAGACCTTAGTGACAAGATTCCACCCTTTTTAGCACTGAAAATGCATTTAAACTAGACCAGATGTGTTCCTAAATGTAAAGATGAGTGAGCTTGTTTGATTCCTGATGCTCACATTCATTTTTAATTGAGACCAGTGATTTGTTCTGATTAAGAAGCTGTAATATCATCATGATTTTTTTAGACCACAGCAATGTTCTTTATTTAACAGGATCATTTTTAATAGTTAAATTAAATAATCTCCAAATAAAACATCCATAAGAGGAGGAAAAAAAATTAATATTTTTTCTGAACAAATGACTGAAATACATTGTGACATTATCTTGATTCCAGTGCAGCTGTTACACTTCGCAAAATTCTATTATTTGTCTTCATCATGGTTCAAAATATAGTGTGAAATAAATAGATGGAAACAAAATGGGAAAGGATATATTTTGTCTGAGTATTCTGTGCAATAATTAATCTGTGGGTAACAGGAAAATACAAGGCCATCTATTTGTTTATTTCCTGTTAGTTAGAAGTATGTTCTGCCAAAAGCCTGAATGCATAGACAAAGCTCTTTGTAAGAGATCTTGGGAATTAAACCAACTTTCATATACTGCAGAGAAAATAAACCTGTTATGAAAGACCTTACAGGACCAACCACTGTGCAGTGTCTGTCCTTGGGTGTGTACACAGTTTGCTGTACACAGGGTACACAGCAGAAGGTGAGGACACATCCCTTTCTGTATCTCCTCAACTCTGTGGATCTCCATAGAGCTTATACAAATCATCAGGATTAAAGGACAAAGTCCAAACCCTGCCAAAATTCTCTGAATACCTGCTGGTGCAAACTAGGACACTGTCTAGTTTCAGGTTTGCTCCTGAAAGAGCTAATATTGCCCTAGGTTTTATAGGGAGGTGAATTCTGTGCATATTTATAGGTCACTTACATCTGTTTATTGCACATAGCTGTCCCAGGATATTCTTTTTCAGATTTTTCTGACCTTAAAATTTTTCCTCCAGGAAAAGGGCAAAAAAGATGGGAACGAAAGTAGCTTCCACTCCATCTCAAAAGACACTCACTGAAAAAATGTATCCAACAACTAAGAGTGCTGTAATTTCCTGTCAATGCAGTTCAGAACAAGCAAGATACACCAACTTCATTTCTCTAGGGCAAAATAAGCACAGAGGCCACCAGTAGTGCAGTACAATGTGTACATTACCCAGTGCCAAGGACTTAGCCTCAAACCAGCTGGATAGACAGCTGAGCACTGATCTAATTCCATTGAGCATTATCCTAGAAGGCAGTGTGTCTGCCCATAGTGACAAAAATTTGGGGTGTCAGCTTTAACTTAGCCCTTTTAACTTAGCCCTTTAATTTATTTCTGGTTTAATTCAGAGATGCATTTTTACAGGGGATGTATATGGACCTTTTGTAAAACAGGTTTCTTTATTAGGCCTTCTCATTTTTAAATACTGGGAAAGAAATAAGACTTCCATGGCTTCCAGACAAATGAGACCTAGAATTTTTAAGTCTTTGACTTCCACGTTGACCTTTCGTCACTGCTGAGTTGCTGTCAGCCATGCAAGACTTGACAGAACAAAAGTGGGATTAGATTTCAGAGACATTAACCACCATACTCCCTGGTCTGTACTCTTTAGTGCATGACCTGAGAAGTAATCCTGTCTTGCTGCCACACATGGAAATATGTAGATCCTAAAATCAAGCTCATTAAAGTTTTCAAATAAATAAGAGGGAGAAGAGGAAACAGCGGAAAGAAATGAGCAGCAGCTAAGAGGCTTGGCAGCTATATCCCCTTCAGAAACCGATTATATGGACATTTCCATCTCTTTAAAAGGGCTTTCTTATAAAACAGTCAAACACCAAAAGAATGGAATGAAGGGAATTAGTAGGTATGTTTAGAAAATAAAAAAATCCCTTTAATGACTTGGGTTGTTAAAAGAGATGTGTTCTGAAGATATTTTCACCTACCCTAATTTTCCTGTTCTACCTGGGTGTGTTCTGTCCCTGAGTTTCTCAGGAATTCCAGATCTGAAATCCAACATGATTTCCCGTTCTCCATTGAGCACCGCTTGAAATGTTTCGAAATTAAACAAAAGTTCAATGGGTTTGAGGGGTCAGAAAGAAGAAATCAGAATTTCTCTTTGGTCTGGAAATCCCAGGTGAGGAGATTGTATCCATGGGCTGCAGGTGTAGTTCCATGCTTCCACATTCTCATTCTGCAGTCCTCACTGAAGCATAAAAGCCAAAGTAAGAAGTAGCTGGTGAAGAAGAAAATATTAATTTGGTTCTTTTCCCTAAACTCTCTACAAGGAGATAGACACAAGAGCAAATCTAAAATCCTAATCTCTGGGAGATCTGATACAGTTCTGAAAGCCATGTCATTTAAGAAATGGAGTGTAGGTTTCAAATCTGAATTTCTCACTTTGTATATATATACACATACCTAGTGGGAAGCCCTCATTCAATTTTTTTCTTATATGAAAATGTAGCTTAGCTAGATCACGAGTATAATCTCATTTTCCAGTTCTACAATGAAAACATCATATTCTGTGTTTTTACACATGAAACCAGCATCAGAGAGTCTGCTTTTCCAAATAATTAAATAGCCCCTCAAAGATTGTTAAGACGGTTTTTCAGCTTCCAGCAATCAACTGAAAGCTGAAGCTACTCATCACCAAGCACAGAACTAGTGCAAGTTCATAGTGCTGCTTCAAACTTGTTCATAATATTTTGATGGGATAATTTTGTCCTGGCAGATTCAGGATCAGATCAAGTATCATCTGTTCTCCTGTAGCTACACAAAAGCAGCCCCAGCACCATATGGTGGGCTCTGGCACAGCTCACAAGCCACAACTGAAACTCGATCACCCGCTCACACCGCACCGAGATCGAATTGCTGCTGCTTTTACTGCAGAGATCCAGTGTCAATGAATATGGAGCTGCTATTATTTGCTGCGGTTTTAAGAGAAAAACTCCACTATTGATAGCAAGAATTGGGCTCAAGGGTGGGAGATGCTGAGAATCCTTCTATCCTATCTGATGTGACTGGGGTTGGTGTCTCAGCAGTCACCCAGGGACATCTTGCTGCTGGGGATGGCTGAGCTGAGGGACAGCTCAGCTGAGCCACAGTTGTACATCTCCCACCTTGAAAACCAGACCCACTGCCTGGACCTTTAGTCAAGCAAGGTCTTTCAATAGCTGTTGCAAGGCTGTTATTTGCACAGATGTATGCACATGCACAGGAGTGTTTTCTTAGAACTTTCTGGCCAATCCAATTAATCTTTAACTACAAAACGTCTATTTAGAAACTGCTTTCACTGTGACCTTTCTTCAGAAAATGTATTTTGGTCCTTTGTAAGTAGGATACATTAAATGCTAAATAGGTAATACATAATAGTGCTCATTATATTAAGTTAAACTACTTTCAAAAGTTTCTTTAGGTACTTTCAGCACATTATGTTCAGTTCCACATATATATAAAAAAATCTATGTATTTCTAGCTGCAATTTCATTTCACTCATAAAATAAAAATAAAGTTAAAAAGTTAAGGAAATTGTAGGTCTCTATTATAAACCAGATATTTCTGACACTTAATATCTGGTATAACTCATGGAAAAAGAAAAAAAACTGTTTAGACGGTTCATAGTCAATTTCAAACTCTATAAACTTTTTCTTCTGGAAAAAACCCAGGTGGTTTGAGATTTCTAACAAAGCAAATGAATGAAAGATTAATTTAAAATATGTGAGGACATTCTGTTTCGTGAAGAACAAATGTTTTGTTTCAACTTATAGCTTTTAAAAGCATCTCAAACTTCTAAGAAACTCGGCTAGAAAGCTGCTTAAAAGAGATTTATTTTAGGGTACTGAAACAATTTATTTCTTAACAAGATGAATCCAAATTTGCAATGCAATTCTGCAATGCTGAGTGTACATTTTTTCCTAGAAAATGCTTATGAATCCAACTCTAATCAGTTCACACCTGGGTAAAATGAGTGTAAGCAGATGTATAATGCTTCTGTAAGAATGTGGTATTGCTTCCACTCACAGGGGAAATCCTGGCTCCAGCAATGTCAAAGACAGTTTCTCAAACTCATTTCTTCACACCTAATTCATGTTTCATCTTTAAGAACCTGCGATTTCGCATCAGACTAAATGTTGCTACTCTTACTGGTACAGTTGCCAAATCATTCACATTAAATAAGCTTAGTAAAGCAACAATTCAGATATTTTACTTTATCGAGGGCCAAAATAGTGGTTCATGCCCTAAATATTTCCTGTCTAGACTACTATATTGGTCTTTTGGACAGATTTCCAACTTTTTTCCATTGTTGTTTCAAAGTGAAATGTACAAAACTCTATTGCTTGTTTCTTCCTTTTCTAAGCTCTCAACAAGATGATGGGTTTATTTTCTTGCCTCATCGTATTAGGAAACTGTACCCCTGGTGAGGAATTAATCCTGTATTTATATTTGAATTGTGATTATATGAGAAAACAGGAACTGATTATGTGAGCTAGTAGATTACAATAGATAATGGCAAACTTGCAGCACTGGCCTCTGAAATATCCAATTTTTTGCACTCTGATGATGAGGACACCCTGCATTCAATGACTCAGTAGAGAGAGAGAGAGGTCAAATATTCGCCTGGGTTTCATTCATTACTTTATTCTGGACATATTCAAGTGAACTGTCCTGGTTAAATTAACCACATCATCTCCATGAGTAGCTCCAGATAATTATTTATGGATAATAAGTAATGGACAATCTTAGATGCCTCTCAGTCTTTTTAGGAAGCCTGTTTCAGTGTACTGGGGGACCTCTGATCCCAAACAAGGCTAGAAAAGATTCTTAACTTCTACTTATCTGAATTAGATCAGAAAAATCTTCTCTTTCTCCTTTTCTGATGGATACTTTGCAATTTGTGAAGGGTACCTAAGAACTGTGGTGACTGTCCACGGAATGGTAAATTTGGATATTTTTAGAGTGGCTGAGCATTAAGGGATTAATAACCCATCATCTATTATTTTAACAACAGGTTTAGCTTGATGAAATTTATTACAACATTCAATAATTCTATCCCATCCTTTATTTTAATATCTTGCTCTCTAGCATTTGATTGAATGATCCATCATGTTCCATAGCATACATTTAAGTAATCAATTTTAAATTTTCCTATTTTCCTAAATCAGTGACTTTTATTTCTTTGATATATTTGTCCATGCACAATTTCTCTCTTTCTATTTTTCTATCATGTTCTTCAGAAAAATGTGAACCAAGGATTACTCATTGACAACACTCTGTGCTTTCTTTTGTACTTGGGACATTAGCAGCTTCTCTGCTCCTGTGATTTTGTAACTTTTCAGATTTCAGACCTTACAGACAGTGTACTGCCATCGTGAAATTCTGTTTTATTGAGTTTCGTATTTAACATGTTTTTTTTACAGGGAATGCAATTCATGCATGCCTCCCAACCAGTAGTCCAACAAAGCTCAAGTGTTCTCTTGATCTCGTGCACAGTTCTTAACAAAGATTTTTGGAAGTTTTCCAATAAAAATGCAACAGAAGCAGACAGGAAGAGGTTAGGCAAACAGTGCTGCATTATACATGCCTACATATAATATTGTGCTCAGGAAAAGCTAAAGAAATATAATTGCTCAAAGGGACCATTTCTGGGGAAAAAATAATGAACATAAGGAAATGTTGCAGAATCATCTTTAGCTTGAAGAAATGATGAACATCAATGCCATTCCTAGTCTGTGAGATTTTCTCTCTATGAAACTTTCCAGTGGTCAATAGTATGTAAATTAAATGCATTTTCAAAACCATTTTTCAGTGATTTTACATTTCACCAGTTTTATCCTAAATCTTTGCAAGATCAGCAAATGCAAACCAAAAGTGGTATTGAATAAGGTGTAGGGTATGAATGCTTCATAATTCTATTATTTATTAATTAGTTATTTATAATTTAATATTTTTTGAAAGTAAATATTTATGGCTATCTTATGATATTCCAATGAACACTGTGCAGTCTGTCTTGTCTAAACCTCAGTGTCATATGATGTCGTCTGCTCCTGTCTTCTTCCAGAGTATTTATTTACCATCGTCACATCTACAAACAAAAATTCTCCATGTTCTTTTCTCTATGAAGATATTCTAGGCAACCAGCCAATTCCTCATTCTTTATATTGGGACAAATGAAAGTGTACACGGGCCTGTTTGTCATCTCCCAGCTGGTGCACCATTCCTCAGAGAACAGGGCTGGGTAGGACTACAGCAGCCTCTGGGCTCTTCTACAGGAGAGCAAATGGCCTTAAGGAGCCCCCAATCCCAGACTCTTTCAAAAATCTTGATGCTTTTGGGAAAAAAGAGCAAACATTTTAAATTTTGAATGTAGCATTTGTTCGTTCTCTGACATACTATTCACTCATGTACATCAGATGCTGCATCAGATACTGAATTTTGCAGAAGGGAAAGCCAGAAATGCCTCCTTTAATTTCCTTTTTTTTTTTTTTTTTTTNTTTTTTTTTTTAATAACTGTTACATTTGGGTTTAATGTAAAACCCTGAGACCTTGAGTCACTGCAGCATGGATACAAATGTTGCAGTTGCAGATGGAAGCACCCTTCTATTAAAACAAGCCTGACTATTTTCATAATGCTCTTGTTCTGTTAAAGACTTTCCCTTTCCTCAAAGGGTTACCAGTAAATCAAGATTTTTTTTCAGTGGGCTTATCACTATTTAAACATTAGTAACTTCTAAGCCAGTATGTGTTGAGTACATACTGGATTTGCTTCCTTATTCAACATCATCTTCGAATCCCAAATTTCTCATAATACCAATAGAGAACAGTTTTTTATCAGAGACTGATTTTCAGTTCAGGCTTTGTTTTTCCAACACTTGTACATGTGCATTATTAATATGTCAGCCATCTATATCTATCTATATCTATCTGTATCTATATCATATATCTATATCTATCTATATCTGTATCATCTGTATCTATATCTATACATATATGCACACATATTGAGAGAGATAGATTTAGATCTATTACCCTTGTAATATTAAATTTCAGATGCCTTTTTATCATCGCATCTCTTCACCCTCTCTCAATTCAGAAGATCCTTTGTAATTGCCTCACTCAGCTGCTCTTCTTTTTTGACTCTCCTACAGATTTAACACATGGCATTTGTAACAATATATTTATGTGTCTAATTTTAAACTTGCTGAGAGAAAATCACTAAAATTGATTTGGAAATTAATGCCTTCAGAAGCTTCAGTTGCACAACTTTACTTGCCATCAGCTAGTGGAAGTTTAATAGTGCTGCCCTCAAAAAAGCTATTAGATCTTACATTTCGTTAAAGCTGTTACTGAACTTTCAGAACTAGCCACTGTAAAAGAGGGAGTTTGCTTTGCAGTTTTTCTGTGTGTCTAGACATTGCCTAATACCATGAAGAGGGTTAAAAATTATAAACATATTGGCATTTCATTTTCATGCTTATGAATGTGATGATTTCACACAAGACTGAAACAAAAAATCTTGCTGTCAGCAGACATATGGAAATATAAGTGTGTTCCTATACCCTGCATTTCTCCCTAGGCTAGGATCAGTCTCCTCTGTCAGGATGCTGCACTACATAAATGTGCTGTTGGCAGAGCAGAGCTGCCTCATCAGCTGCAGGGTCACAGCACACACTGCGCTGGTGATGAAGAGAGAGAAGGATACTTAGAAACTCATTCAGCAAATCTCTCCTTTTTCTTTGGGATGGGAAAGGGGCAGAAGGAGTCAGACACTGTCAGGGGAGAGTCACAAGGCTGTGAACAAGATTTCCTTTCCTCTTTTTCTTGGGTAACCAATTTGCTCAAAGCTGACACTCTAGGCAGATCCTGTCCTGCCAACAAGGCTGGATAATTTCTCTAGTGAGCTTTTTTGTTGCTGTTGTGTTTTAAGGGGTCTAACATCATGCACAGCAGGATTTGATCTTGAGAAATAAACTGAATCTTAAAAACAGATTTCCAGCTAAAACTTTGAAATGAGAGCTTGTCTGATGACTTCATCATTGCCTTCTCCCCCAAAACCTTACAAGACCCCCAGACTAAATGCAAGCCAGGATCTCTCCAAGGTCCCCTATATTAATATGATGATGTCATCAGAGGCTCGGGAAGGATCTCTCAACCTGACCTGGCCAGCTCTCCATTCGAATTACTTCCCCATGCAAAACTCTGTGCTCCTTGGGTGAATGTCTGCAGGGAAGTCTCAGAAGCATTTATGATTTATGTGTTTTATCTATCCAGCTTTAAAAAGCCACTCTCTTTATGGCACTTCAGGGAAGCCTGCTTGAAATAAAGCTGGAGTTGGTAAAAGCGCTGGAGAAGAGAGAAAGCAAGGCTCTCTGAGGGCATACAAATAAGTATTACATACATCCTTTATCCCTTTATCTCATATTCTATATTGATCACAAGTATAAATAAAAAGCAAACATAACCATTACACACGAAAAAAAACCAAAAAACAAAAAACAAAAAACAAAACTCAAACCTAACCCAAAACCCCTTCATGAAATCATCGAGATGTTTCAAAATATAAACAGAAAAATTCTACAAGAGAAGGAAAGATACAATTATAAACACTTTGTAAAGATGCAGTTATCCATGGTTCCATACAACACACATTACATCTAAAGAAATAAGTAGATTAGGAAAAAGAGTCACTGTTGAAAAGGTGAATGGGAAGCAGCAGCTTCAAGAAGAGGGAGCCGAAGGAGGGAGAAAAGACAACATGCTGAGCATGAGTGAAAAACATGCTCCAACTGCAAAAAATCACAAGGCATAGGTAGTTTGTTTCAGAAATGGGCAATACCATAGACTCGCTGCTCTGTTTGCTAAAATAGCCTAATCCCTTTTACAGAGAACAATTTCCAAAGAAATTACTGGTGTATGCTTGAGCTTTGCACAGCTGCAAGTTGGAAAAGTGGCCATATACTCTGTGGCTAATAAAAGGATTCAAAATCATGGGAGGTACCACAGACTCTGATTTTAGCTGCTTGTGAGGTTTTTCAGGGTAATAAATGCCAATCAATAATCAGAGAACTGACACAGGCTATGCATGAGGCACATACTACTGACAGTACAGGTGGATATTAATGGATACTAATTGGTGCAATTTGTGTGCAGTATTATCATTAAAATAAGGAAAATGCAGCAGTGAGACATTTAAAGAGAAAAAAGCAGAATATTTCAATATTTTCAAAGTACACCTGCTTCGGTCAAAAGCTAAGTGTCCAGAAAGCAATTTTCCCTGCTTTAGAGCGGGTGGTTTGCTTTCTGGCATGCATATGTTCTGTGTGCATGTATATTTTCTCTTTGGTCTCTATCGATTAGCTGGGCTGTCTCCCTACTCATTTGCTATAGAAGAGTTAATTGGTAGAAAAAATGTCCTACATTTTATAAAGAAATTTTTGATGAAGTTTAATAATGATTTTCCTCAACCTATTGCATTCAGATAAGCATGAATGCAGAATGGAGAAAAGGTTATCATGTGAAGAACTTATGTTTACTTTGCACACTCACTGTTAAAAATGTTCCATTCATGTAAATCTTTTACAAGTGTGCATGTTGCTGTCTCGTTTGACTTCATTGCTGGCAGCTATATCTAATTCTGAATTTTTTAAAGGCAGCCCTACTGAGAGGACCTGATACAGCATAAATTAGATAATTAAATGTTGCCATCATAATAGATGTATTCTCAACTGCTGCTACATTTCAGCTGCAGCTAGACCCTAGAGGTGATTGCAAGGACAGGAGAGTGAGACTGCTTGCTTTGTTCTGTGTTTACAGTTGCAATATCATCACTTGCATGCTACAGACTGCAGAATCTTCCTCTGTGAGTTCCATGTCAAACTCATATGTGTTTTCTCTTTTTGAAACCTATCCAGTCTCAAATTATTTTTTCAAATGAAAAATATTGCTACAGAGTCATAGAATCATAGGATTTCCCAAGCTGGAAGCGACCCATAAGGATCATGGAATTAAAAAAAGAAACGTGACTCCAGACTTTTTTGCTGCACACATGGAAGTAGGATAAGTTACACAGTGCTGTTTAAAATGCTGTTCAGTGAGTTGATACCACAGTCTGGATTGTAACTCATGGATGAGGCAAGGAAAGTTACAAGGCAGCTGTCTAGATTGCTTATATTTCTCTCCTCATTCATATGACACGATGGTTCATACTGCAGAGGCACAAATTTACATCCACAGCTTTCATATCTGTTTCCTGACGTTTAATATTAGGTCAGTGAAGGCACTAGGTGTTCCAGAAAAGAGCCACAGACTCTTACACAAGAGGTAAAATTTCCACAGTTAAAAATAAATAAATAAATAGTTAATTCTGATCAGATTTAGAGTTGACTTTGGTTCTAGGTATAGCTTTATGTTACTAGCACATTTTCATCTAAATAGCCAAGAAAAACACATCTTGTGGCCACTAAAAAGGCATTGGTAAGACTGTCTCTTGTAGTTCTTTGCATCTGGAAAAGTGATGTAAAGTTGAAAAGGAAAAGCAAAAATGTAATGCCTTGTTAACAAATTATTGATTCTGCCTTTTCTTACAGCTGCCATTTACTTCTGCAGAGGTATTAAAAATGGTGAAAATGGCCCCACATGTTTTTAAACAGACACCTATATGTATACATGCACATAAACATCTCATTTTAAAAAACAAGTATGGTAGCATTCTGAATGAGTGAGGAGAAGAATAGAATTAATGTTTGTTGTGCTTTAATTAAAATATACAGTGGGAAAAAATAAGAAATGTATTTCCCTGCCTTTTAATCTTTTTTTTTACTACCTGTCCCCACTATTAGGGACAGAAACCAAATGACCCTGTAAAATAGAACGATGGAAACAAAAGACATTTAAATTATACTATTGAATAGTGGAGAGTTTTCAAGACCTTAGATGCCTGCCCTTTCTGAACTTCTCATAGCACTACCATGTTTTGGTGTCTGATGCATTGTTTGCTATCCTGTATTTTGTGTGCCGAACTGCGTAAATGAAAGAAAAAAAAAATAAGAAAACCAGCCAAGACATTGAAACATTTTGAGGTTTGAGTCAATTAATTTTATTTTTATGTTCTCTGCTACCAAATTGTTTATGAGAGAGCAAAAATGATAATGTTGGCTAATAGGATTAGAATACAATTAAACCAATCAGCATATGAAGTTCTATATACAAGAAGTAAAAAAGATACCCTTTGTTTTACATTGATTAGTGCATGCAAATCACACTTTAAACAGACTTACTGTGAAATTTGCCATACCAACAGTGACAGTTGGAGAATTTGCTTCTAAGAAGACCTGATTAAAAGAAATTTTAATTTCTGTAGAAGTCACAAATTTCTGTTCATTCATCTGCAGACCATTCTGTGGGAGATAAAGCAGCTCCTACCAAAAGAATTTTTTTCAGTGCTGCCACATGAATACCCATTGCTGGTGAGAGTATCTCATTGTCTTCATGAATTAGGTCCATATTATTACCTTTTGCAAATATGTGTGAACAAAGAAACGTGAGAATTATGGTATCAGCCTAGAAGAACTATTCACCCAACCCAGTATTTGGCCTCCAGCAATGGGCACAAACTGAAACCAAACAAGATAACAGTAAGAACAAGGAAACTTCTCTATACTCTCTCCCAGCTCCTGGCTATTTTCAGCTCAGTGAATTTGCTAAGATACATGAAGCTTAGTTATTCTCAGTGATATTTTTTTTTTCCATGAACTTTCCAAGTAATTCTGTATATTTTTGGCATGCATACTATCTTTTACAGAGGAGTTCTACACATCCACTTTCCTCTGCATGAAATGCTACCTTTTCTGTTTTACACTTGATGTCTCCTTACTTCACTTGTATTGTCTTATTTTTATCCTGGATGAAAATGAAATATATGTCCCTAATCTTTTCTGACACTCCTGATTGTGTAGACTATTGCTGTACATCCAAATCATCATATTTTGAGACAAAAAGGATCTTAGCAACCATTTCAGTCCACTGAACACCTTTGGTGCCCTTTTGTCACTTTTTCCAGTTTTATTAATACAGTTTTGGAGATACAGAGATTAGATATACAGTTTTCAAGACAAATGTGCACAGTGTTTTCTGTTGTGTTCTCTATTTCCTTCCCAGTAATTCCTAACTGCTTGTTCTTTTGACTTTTTTTTTTTTTAACTTAGCTTTGAACTTCTGTTTTTATGACTCTATCATAACCCCAACTTCTTACAACTGGTGTTGCAATGATCAACTCGGAGCCCATCGTCTTATATGTGATGTTGGAACTTCTTTTTCTTTGAGTGCATTGTTTTATGTTTGCCCATTTTAAATTCCCTCTCCCATTTTATTATTTTACAGCTCAGTCTCATAAAGTCCTTTTGCAAGGCTTTACAGCCACTGCTCCTCTCTATTTATGTGATTAATTTAGCAACCTTTGCAAACTTTCTTACCTTGCTGATCCTCCCCAGATCAGTTATTTGTAAGATAAACCTGCAGATCTCAGAACAGCTTTCTACAGAACTGCACTAATTCGCTCTCTTGCAAGGTCTGGTTATGTATTTCAGCCTTATGTTTACCATCCTTTTAGAACATTATTTATGTTCTAAGCAAGGACATTCTTTTTATGCTTTGCTCCTTGTTTCCTTAGATGCAAATGCTGAGAGGCTTTGCCAAGAGCCTTTGGAAATCCAAGCAAAACTCTATCACCAACATACCTTTTTCCCACCATTTTGTTGCTTCTTTTCAGATACTCTGTGGGGTTTTAAAGACATTAATTTTTTTTTTTTGGTAAAACCACTAATGACACTTTCTAAACAGACTATATCTAAAGGTATCCATAGATTATTTTCTTTATTACAGTTTCTAGTAATTTGCCAAGACCAAGTATCAGATTTGGAGGACTGTATCCTTCGGCACTGCCTGGAGGCTTTCTGGAAGTTTTTGCCACTTCCTGTCATCATATATCACAGCAATTTTTACAACGGATTGCACATTACTATTAACATTTCAACTGTCTCATCTTTTAGGGTACCCATAGAAATCTTGGGTAATTGCTAAGCTCTGTCTCTGGAATTTTCTTCTTGATTTTGTTTATATACCCCATAGTCTGTGGTCAGTTAAATTTTAGGCAGATGTGCTCAAAATCTCTCACTATGAAAAGTTCTGGTTTAACTAGTTCTCTTCACTGTGATCCCCAGTTGCTTTCCTTATGTGATTGTATAGGATCTATTGCTAGGTTCCACATTTTGATGAATTAAAAAAGTAAATTATTAATGGTATTAAAATTTCATTTTTTTGCAACTTTTCTGCCAATCTTTTGTTTTTCCTGTGTTAAGGAGTTTCCACTGGTGGTCAGGTAGATGTTAGTTTCAGCATGGTCCCTATCTTAGACAAATATTTGACCTATTTAGTTATTTCTTTTTCCAACTATTTTTTTTGTCCTAAACAAGGGTTTTTTTCACCTAAATGTAATATTTAATTTTAAATTTCAATTTATAAAATTATTACATCTATAAAATCAAACTTGCAGTAATTGAAGGGGATTTTGAGTCTGCTGTACTGTATTTTGTATATATTTTTCCACTGCTCAAAATGAATATGTTCATGCATTTTATCCTATAACAGATGGCAGGCAAAGAGCAAATGATGAGCACCTTCACTGGTATAAATCAACCTTATTCTGTTCAAGGAAAGGTCCACGTCTTCCAGTATCTGATGTTTAACGGTGCCACAGCCAGTGTTTGTGGAAAGTGAAAGCTTAGGCTGACATTTCTCGTGGCCACAGAGCCTCTGACACCTGTTGGGTTGGTAATTTCCTCATAGGAAAGGTGCCCCATGTTTTATAGTCCCCAGAGCCCTTGCTCCTGGATGAGTCTGTCTAATACCTCCTGGAACTGCTATTCTTTTAAACTTCACAATATCCCAAGGCACTTATTTCCTTGATTTGTTTGCTTATCTTGTTGATAGTGCCTTTTAAAAGAGACATTATGGCAGCTGATAATTTTACTCTTTCCACCCCCTACCATGTTTTTGGGAATACGGCATAAGTTGTTCTGGTTAAATATGTGACTACTTAAAAAAATACATAACATTGACTTTCCCTTTAAAAATGGTTGTCTTTCAATGTAGATTAACCTCAGCTATCATGATAAACAGTCAAGAAGTAGGCAGGAAAAAAATGTATGCCTTGTTTGTTTGCTTTTTAATTCCACTGGCATCTACTCAGCTTATCTAAAGTTTAGGCAGCAATCTGGAAGAACTTCGTCTTCAGCTGAAAGAGAAAGAAAACTCATCTGACTGAAAAACAAAAAAAAAAGCCTCTATTTTGGAGGAAGCTGTTGTAACCAGCTGTTAGGATCATAAAAGCCCAAAGTGCATCTGCCACCCATGAATATTTTAAATACGCTGAAGAGTTTTGGGTTTTAAACACATTTCTTATTTCCTTTAGTCCTTGAAGCCTTTCATACATATGAAGATGGTACAATAAATCATGCTTAAATTATCTAGAACTTACTTTAATTAAAAGTTATGAATTTATTTTGCATTTTATAGGGGAAATAAATTTTAAACCCAAGAATCACTTTTTGAATGTAAAATTTACCACCGTACACAACATTTTTTTGTCATAATGATGGAAGTATATAATGTTTAATGTTTCTGTAGTATAATTATCCTTCACTAAGTTCTTTGGAACATTTACAATTTTTTATCTTCAGATAAACAAGCCTAATTCCTGATGAAGCTTAGAACCACACTTAATATTGGCTAAATTACAAAGAAGAAAATTTTGTCTGATAAATGCAGATTTTATTCTGAGCATGAGTTTCTCTCAAACAACTCTTGCAGTTAACACAAAGACCCAAATACTGGTTACGTGAAGGTTTATTTGTAAAAGTTTTATTACTTGCAGCCTGACCTATCCTTTTTTGATTTCCCATTAAACCTCATCTGAAAATTAAATAAAATTAATAAAATTAAATTATTTGAAAATTAAATAGTCTAGGGGTCATTTGGCCCTTGGGCCCCAGATTTACATAGTGCATGCCCATACTGCTACACTCTTTTCCTCTGCTTGACAGAGCCTCTCATATGTGCTGTCTTCTGGGATGAGTCCTGTTCTTAGCATTATCTGGGAGGATGATAGTTGGGATAAGCAAAAACTGTGCCACAGGGCATGTTCACCAGCATCAATACCCTGTTCCAGTGCTTGAAACTAGAACCCTGAATGTTCACTTTACTAGTGTAATCCAACCCTCAAATAATTAATGGCATATCAAAGAGTTTGTTCTTCAGAGCTGAATGGTTGTTTTTGAACTATTTATTTAGACTGCTACAGTTCAGTGTTTGGCTTGACATCAGCAAAGGACAAGCCAAGCCACATGCTATTGCTTATTCTCCTTAATGTTTTTTTTTTGTTTGTTTGTTTGTTTGTTTTTTTTTTTTTTTTTTTTTTTTTTTTTTTTTTTTTTTTTTTTTTTTTTTTTTGTTTTGTTTTGTTTTTTGTTTTTTGTTTTTTTGTTTTTTGTTTTTTTTTAAACAAACAGTAATAAATAGAAGATACAGCTGGGGGGGGGGAAATAAAAGGAAGAAAAGGAGTCAGTGATCACTTCAGCTCTTCTTCACCAAAATAGAAATATTTAAATATCATTTAACCTAGTCTATTTAAATAAAAATAATCAGTGTCAGTTCTTCATAGCAATTTACCTCTTCACACAAATATTATGTTTCCATTATAAAAAAAAAGTAAGTCAGTTTTCCTTATATTAAAAGGTAGAAAAAGCTCTTTATGGAAAATGTTCATTAATATTATGTAAAAACCTCACCACAATGACACAATGGCAATGTGCAGCTTCTGAAGGTCTGAGGATTTTTAAAGATTGTTTTGTAGCTTACATATCCAAATCTAACTTTAAGAAGTTCAGAGCAGCGTGAATCAAATGGGAGGTAAAGATTTTCAAAATTTCTGTGCATACATTGATGCTCATATTAAGGTACTGATTGTTTTTGAGGGAGTGTAGCACTGTACTCAGTACAAAAGAACAAACACAGAGGAGCAGCACTGGGCTTTTCCTGTTATGATGTCATGACCACTCTGATGTGTACATTATCTTCCTACACCCAACAGGCACCAACGTACATCAGATCCAATGATGTCAGAGCCTGTGTCAGATCCAGTTTTCAGCAAGAGGGGAACTCTTTATGTTTACCTCTAAAGAGGAGCTGAAATGATGGTAGCACAATGCAGGCAGGACATAGTCATTTAGGAGAATAAAAAGAGGTGAGATGTGGCTACACTTACTCTGGCTAACAACAAGCTCGATGGTGGCTCAAATTGCAGTGCAAACAAATAATGAAGAGGAACATCAAGGTCAGGATTCACCGTGCAAAGACAAATGCCTACATTTAAATGCTAATGTATAGATATTTACATGCAAATTAGACATCTCCAGTCTTGTTAGAGGGAGTGGGGATATCCATGGGGATGACTCAGTTGCCAGCACACAGATGATTGCTGCCAGCAGAGATGGTCCAAGCCAGGCTTGTTGTGCCTAGTGTCCTGTTGCACCTGCAGAGTCCAGGGCTGCTGTGGGGTTCCTGTGTGGGTGTTGAGAATGAGCAAAATGTCACTGCCTGCCCAGGCCCAGGCAAGAGAGCCAAACACTTTGTCAATACAGTCAGTCAGGTCTGGAGACTGCAGCCAGTGAGGTGCCAGGGCCTTTGTGACCAGAGCCATGCTCTGGCCTCCACAGTGGGCAGATGTAATCACATGCAATAATAACATCTTTATCTGTCTGAGTCTGGACCTGAACCTGACCTCTAAGACCTTTCTCAGGTGCCCAAACACATTCATCTCAGAAGAAAGGTATGGCTGTCTCCTGCAGGTGAGACAAAAAGTCCCTTAAGAAATTATTAGGTCTGGTAGTCTAATATACTCTTCTCAAGACTTGTTATACAACTGCAAATTTGTAACATCTAAAATTTTTTATTCAGATTAAGTTTATGCAATACATTTGTACTTCCTGCTCTCTGAGGCACCTGAGCGAGCTTTGGGCTCCCATGTAAAGTTGTCTGTGGGTAAATTCTGACTACCTAGTCCAGCAGTCTCTGTTCAAACAAGAAACCACAGGGCAATGTAATCAATGGCCTGAACCTCAACTTTCTTCAAATTAAGAAAGGTTGTGAAGGAGTTCTGTGTTGCATTAAATCTTTGGCAGCTCATGCTATAACCTTGTTTTCCCCTTGGCAATGTATTCTTCTCCCTAGACCCCAGGTTTTGTTCTTAATTTCTATTTCTTCTCTTTGCAGAATCTACAGAACTTCCTCACATCCCAGATCCAGTCTCAACCTGTTTTGCATCAGTCTCTCTCAGAGCCTAATTGAGCTCCTTCAAAATGAGTTTCAGATGAATTTTCCTTGTGGATGTCATCCAGGCATAGAAGTGGTACACCTTGTGCAGTGGATGGCCATCTGCACTACTGTAATAATGTGTTTCAAGCCTTCACCTCACAGGCACCCGGGTACATATTGTCGTCCCCTTCAACTTCAGTCCTAAAGAAATATTTGAAATGGCAGTTTTGTCTGTAAAGTTTAATGAGATGACATGCTTCCAGAGCATGCTGAGATCGTCAAATGACATCTTCCACTGGAAATTAAGATATTTTCTATAAAGAAAATGAAAGAGAAATAAAAATGCTATGATGATTACAGCCTTCAGCATGAATTTGAGTTGAATCACATGCTCTTCTACAGTAAAACAGATTTTTTTTCCCAAAAAATTCAATAAATTTTTTGTAACCTCAACACTGAAACAAAATAAATAATATGTTGTAGACAAGCTGTATATAAGAGAAAAGAAAACTCTCTTGTACCAAAGCAGGTTTGAACTAGGAGAGATTATCCTTGGCCAATGAATACTCTAGAAATAAAAACAGGATCTCCAAACTCAAATTGTGAGAAGAAGGTTTGAGATGCCTACTGTCACTTATTTTTCATAGGAAAACAGAGTAATCAGGAGGTTTATCATGACAATAATCCTTAAATAAAATGAAAAAAAAAATAAGAGAGAATTAAATCACACATTCCAATTTCCCATACTGCTGGTTGTTAGCCTTCCTCCAGTATTCAATGGCAACAAATCCGTTCTATCAGGCCACCCAACCTCCTGTGTTGAATAGCAAATGTTATGAGAAGTGACTTTGTAAGAGGTGAAGTGAAGAAAAAGCTCTACACTAAGAAAAAGTTAGTGTTCTGCATAACTGAAAATACTGTATAGCTGCCACTCATATTCAAATAAGGAAACTAATTTCTTTTCAGAAGCAAAACTTGGACAATCTGCACATTTAGGACCAGTGAAAGAATTGTATAGAACATGGAAGTGATTTCCAGCTGACAAATGAAAAACCATGATACATAGTAAAAGCAGCATTTCAATCACTGTTTGTATAATTAGGAAAAAACCTGATCAATTCAAGGTCAAACTGTCTTCTGCAACATCAGTATGGCTTTTGACCCTTCTGATCTAACTTTTAAGGGTATGTTTTCAGAGAAGCTGTTGATTTCTGCATTACAGGACCTTATTTAAAATTAAAAGCAAGTGCAAAAAAAGTTTCAAGTATTTAAATGCATTAAACACTGGAGCAAATTAATATGGTTTTTACAAAATCTGTTAGTTTTGCTGTACAAAGAAAACATTCCATCGAGTGAATGCTCTTTTCTCCAGCTTTCTAATCTGCAGTTTTGCTTAAGCTAAACTAAGTTCTATTTTGATACAGAAACTAAAATAAGTGTTAGTGAGATCTGTACTTAATGAAATGTGTTATAAATGAGTTGCAGTGCCTTTTTCAACTGCTAATTTGAAGGCAATTTGCACAATGCACTGTGCATTCTGCATTGTGAAAATATATTTGGGTAAAGACAGATGCAACAGCTGTGACATTTTGTGCATTTTTAGATTGTTGGGATTCCTTAAAATAGTCCTCAACAAAATGGTACTGCTGCTGCCATCATCCTTGTGTGACAATCCATAATGCTGAAAGCCAGGCTACATTCTTCAGTTTCCTTTTTTGAGGTATTGGATAAAATTTTGGCTCCAGTAAAGTCAAGCCAAAATGAAAATTACCATGGACCTGAAATGGGCCCAGGTTTCTCTCATGAGCAAAACATAAATCCTGTTTTACTTGAACACCCACATTTGAGCCAGCGTTTTTCTTAGTTACCTCCCAAACTGCAAGTATGCTGTGCATTTTATCAAAGCACCCTTAGCTGCTTTATAGATTTTTTCTTTAACATTGGAAGCAGAAAAAGGTTATTGATCAATCTTATGCTAAATGTTTTATTTGTATGTGTGTACTCACATGATGGCGGTGTTTCCTGCTTTTTTGTACTGCTTTAACATAAATATTATTACTCTTATTTTATATTAAGTGTAAAACAAAAATAGGTCTATTTACAGCATGACACAAAATTATAATTTGTAGAGAATTTTTAGGTAAAGAAATCTACCTTGCCCTTGGCTTGGGTTATTCTATACTTTTACATTCAAGTTTTATGCATGAGCTAATAGTTGGCATAGAATCACAATAACTGTATTAAATTATAAGTATGTTCTCAATATTTTAGATTATATATGGAAAAGTTATTGAAACTGAGGACTGATTGTTTCAGATATTTATTAATTGAGTATGGGTTATTTGTTAGAATCAGTTCCGAGTTAGTAATAGTGACCAAAAAGTTAATAATCTCTTATTCTGTTTAGGAGATTTACTGGAAATCCGTGCACTTCAGTCCGCATGGTAGCACAAAACTTTCCCTTGTTCTTTGCAAAGCTGCCATCAATATCCAGGCAGGTTCAACCAAGGCTTGATATACCACTGGAAAAATCAAGAAAGGAGAAAGAAGTTATTGAAGGTGCTGAAGTACAATTTACAGTTTTTATGTTAATGTTGCGAAGTCTTTTAGGGAATTTTGGCGTTAAAGAGCAAGAAAATTTATGCTCTTTAAATTGGTAGAGTTTTATATTCATTAATGGAAGAAACAAGCAGCATGAGAAGAATCTACCATTCAATTGTGAAATTCTTCTCAAAAGGAAGGTATGGCTGTCTCCTGCAGGTGAGACAAAAAGTCCCTTAAGAAATTATTAGGTCTGGTAGTCTAACGCACTCTTCCCAAGACTCGTTATGCAACTGCAAATTTGTCACATCTAAAATTTTTTATTCAGATTAATTTTATGCAATACATTTTGCTTGGGTAGCAGGAAAAAAAATACAGTTTTGCATAAAGAAAATATGCTCAATGGATGGTACTTTCAGGAATAGTGTCTTGGAATTACTCATATAGGGGCCATCCATTTTCTTGCATAAATACACTACGGAAAATGTGACTCGTGTCATTTCTGTTATGTAAATATTGCATTTAGCCAGTCATGCTTGCTGATTAGGTATCTGTGGCTAAAGGAACACATTCAGAAAAAGAAAAACATTTATATGTTTGATGGCGTCCTGTTTTTTGTCTCTGATTCAATCTTTGTTCTGCCAAAAGCACTAGAGATAGCAATGGAATTTGGACTACGTTCTGATTATAGCTATCAGGACAAATCTGAGCAGCACTCATTCCAGTTCAGGGAATATAAATACCTTCCATTTTAATGAGTATTTTCCTAACCTAATCTCCCTGAAAAGTCAAATTAAAAAATGGATTTTTTTAGAAACCAAGTCCAGAGCCATTTGTTGCCAGAATACCACCAAAACGAGTATTTGGAGCAGAACTTGATTGGACAAACTGTGTAATGGACAGATCAGTGGGAAAGAAAAGGGGGTAGGTAAAGAACTGTTGCTGGCAAAAGCAGACACTAAGCCCAAAAGAAAGGAAAATTTGCAAAGATAAACTACCCTCGCTAAAATTACATCTTACTAGGGAAATAAATTACTATGTCTATTTTTATTCCTTAAATGTACAGTCCAAACCCCTCTTTTTTTTTTCCATTGAACTTCTGTAAAAGGGAAAAACAGTATACCAATATGACATCTTTCCAATATTCAAATTCTGAGACAATTATCTGAGTCTTGGAATTTCCTCTTCTACTCCTTTTGACTCCTGCATAAAGCCACAGTAGACTGTTGGTGAGTGTATGAAATCAGCGACATAGAGGAGTCCTAGAAAAAAAGGGATGGAACAGTCTTGCTTGGGCCTCCAAGTAAACCATTTCCATTATTTTCGTATTTGTAGAAATAAATGTTTAAAAGTAGGGACAGAGAGCTCTGTTTTGTTGTAGTTCTTTCAGCTGATTTACTGAACTGAAGTTAAATTCCACTGAGCTCCCTTGGAATGAAATAACTTTCCATCTCTAGGATAGGTTGAAAAAATGAGCACTGTGATTAAGTTGGTAAATCAGGACTATCTGTGGTCAGGATAATTTGAATCCATATTGGCGGGCGCTGTGGGAAAATTTGCAGGAATTATTTTTTGATTGCTTCTCAATCAGTTAACCCTTTCCTACAGTGACATCCAAGAAGTGACACTAGACTGAATAGTTATAGAAGACATTTGGCTTCTTTGGGACCTATTATTGCACTGGCAAATCACAGGTGTTCCTTATAAATAAGAAAAGGAGGTTAACAAAATATTTTGGATTGATATTATCAGTGTAAGAACGTGAAGTTTGCTTTTTTTCATGGCTCAGAGTTGTTTCTGGTGTTTCAATGACCTTACAAATTCTCTCCCTACAGTTTTGTGTGTTGTGGCAGGAAGCACAATGCCAGGCCACATTTGTGACACTTTAGTTCACAGTTTTCCTTGCTGAAGTAAGTCAAAGTACATATAAATGTTTATGTACTGTCAAAGTACTTAAGAATAAAAATAACAGCATGCAGTAGGCAGGCAGCCATACTATAAACTTAACTTTGT
Source organism: Rhabdornis inornatus (assembly GCA_013397075.1). Lineage (NCBI taxonomy): Eukaryota > Metazoa > Chordata > Aves > Passeriformes > Rhabdornithidae > Rhabdornis > Rhabdornis inornatus. The sequence continues at coordinate 86,486 of VWZS01009483.1, forward strand.
ACCTTACTTTCTGCTCTCTCTTTACCTCTCTCTTTCTTCTCTTGGCATCTTTGGCAACATGGCATTTCTTTCTCTCTTTCTCTTGTTATATGTCAGACTCTCTAAACACTGAAATATGTTCCAAGCCTATATTAGTAAGACAAATTTAGCGGCATACCACTCTAATAATATTAACAGAACACTGGAGTTCTTAGAACTTGCTAGAGCCTTTTACAATTATGCGGTGATGCTGTATCAGAATGATTCAACACAACTCAATGCTCTGATGTGCTCTATGACCCTAGGGTGGGGACAGAAACAACTCCTCCAACAGGAGATTGCTTCCTGACGGGACTGGTCATACACAATATTTGTGTTTTTTTCCCTGTCTGAGGCCAGGTATCAAGAACATAAAACCAACCCATGGAAGGGTTTCTTCCAAAAATTGTGATCCTTGGTTGTACAGAAGTTAATAATCTCTCCATTACAGTCCACTTATACCTGCCATATGTTGTCATTCATTATTTACAATTTCTAGGCTCATTATCAGACCATTAAAGCCATTCATTTAAAATCTAGATAATTTTAAAATATTCTATTATTAACTATTTCATAACTATGTGAACAATCAAAGATTCTTCTGTTTGTTTGCTTGTTTAACTGGGCTTTGAAAGAAACAGGAATTTGATCAATATCATATGGGCTTGCTGTCCTCTTGCATGAGAAGAATTTGTTCTGACAAATACTCAGCTGTAGTTTTTGGCTGTTGAGATATACTTTGAAATGCCCTGATTGCCAAAAGAAAAACAAGTAATGGAAATTCTTGCAAAAGAAGTTCTGATCTGTTCTCAAATAAAGATCTCCTTTTGTAATGAAATTGCTTTAGAAAAAGAAGCACCACAAAATACAAAGTTTTGTTAAATACACTGTAAATATAATACAAAATTGTTCTGATTGAATCAATATACTTTGGGTAGTTTGAGTTTTTCCAAGGAGAAAGACCTGAAATTCATAAAAATTACTGAAAAGATGTCATATAGAAATATACCTCTGACTGTGCACATGCTCTGGTTGAAAAAAATCCTTGAAATAAACATAGACAGTTGGTGGATTTTCTGATAAACTAAACAATGTCTTTTAGAAAAAAGTCCTACGTTGATGACTCCAGCAGAACACAAAGGACATCTTAGGTTACTTTTTTGTCATTCAACACACTTTTTTTTTTGTTGTGGAACTAGAGTTATTGTAGGTGCTCTGCTCAGTGTGGTTTAATTTGAAGGTGAGCCAGTGCTCTGTGTCTGAACTCCTTTAGCTTGTGAATGGTGTTAATCTCTCATTTCTAGATGGTGTCAGTGACATATGTAGCACATAGCATTTGGAAAACGGCACATTTCTTGTAAGCCATGCTTCAAAAGGGAGAGTCTTGCTTCATATGGAGAGGACTGCCAGATGATAATCCTGAATGGATAAGGACAGATTCCTGAAGCCCTCAATCAACCATGTCACACTCAAACAATGTGGATTTTCCAGCTCCTTGCCCTTGGACTTCCCCAGATCAGAAATGAAATTATTTCAGATCTCATTTTATGGAACTTATTTTCTCCAATAGTGTCCTACTGTCTTCCCCAAGAGCTCTGAACAGAAGCTGGACGTTGCACTACCAAGTTCTGAGAGCTGAATTTTTTTATTAAGTGCAAAGTAAGCACACGTATTTTCCTTAACTTTTCAAGAATGGGCTAGATTTCAGACTTGTTATCATCCAGCAGTATCTGCTGTGTGGCACTGAGACAGAAATGTGTATATGGAACAGGAAATAGAAACAACAATCTTCAAAGAACATCCAGAAGATTGATATATTTCGACCATAAATGATAGTGCATTGAGTTGACAGCACTTGCCCAATTACACATCCCTAGCACAAGGAATATTCCCAGGGATGATTATTCTCTTTCCTTTACATACTGGATTCTTTACAGGCCTGCTGTGCTAAAAAGTACCCCATAAGGCAGGGAAAAGCATGGGCTCCTAACTGCTAAAATGCCTCTTGATATTTAACCTAGGTTTTCCTTAGCTAATTTTCATAAGTAACAAGAGTTTACTTTGACTTTAAACTATCAGAACATGTACACTATGAAAGGAAAATGGGGCAGACTGGGATCATAAAATGGTGATTGTTAGTGGTTTTTATATCACTGACATTATTTGGACTCAAGAGTCAGGTAAATGTGAAAAATATGTTCCTTAAATAGCTATTGCCTTCTTTATTATCCAGGATCCTTTTAAATTCCAGATTCAGGATTATTTTTTCAAACTAAATATTCAGATTCAAGCAAATGTCTTTTACTGAGCCTAAAATTATTTTTCAAATAGTGGCTATTGTTCTTGGATCACGGCTGTGGACATTAGCTTACTTATTTTTAAGACTTCACCTCGAATGGAAATAAAATCTAGTTCCAGAAACTGGAACAGAATGGAATAGCTTATGTGATAATGACTATGAAGATGAAATGGTATTATCTGGGGAAGCACAGTTCTATCACAGTAAAGCCAGGACATTTGTCACTTTCCAATCTATTTTATCATATAATACACTTTTAGTAAGAATAATGGAACTTGGGCCTGTGTGTTAGTGACAAAAGCATACTGTAAATAGGCTGGATATCCCTTTCCTTCTTCATTTCCTTCTATAGCTCAGGCAGGGACCGTAGCTCAAGACTGTTGCTTACTCATTTCTTGGTGGATTTGCTAACAGGCAACTTTACCATACAGGAGAGAAGGACAGAGGCAAGTTTAATCTGAAAAACAGGTAACTCTTAAGAAATGATGAGGATCAAAAGTGAATACAGCATTAACATTTTGGTATTTTTGGAGAAAATGATACATAATATCCTCATCCTGAATAAGATTTGGAACAATATATTGATCTAACCAGAGAAGTAAAAAGAGAAGGGACAAGCATCTATTAAAGTAGTTCAGTTCCATCTCTTAAGGACAAAGATCCATCCTGGTGCCATAGACCAGAGTACACAGCAAGCAGCAGGAAAATCAGTATTTGTCACAGACATGATTGTTATAGACTTTGATTTTGTACCAACTCTACCTTTCTTTGGTGAGTCGACAAAACAGCAGGAACCTGTACTGGCTGAGAGGGAAGCTTCTCCCCTTGATCTCCATCACACTGGACTGGGACCAAGACTCAGAACCTGGCAGAAAAACACTTAGATCTTTCTGTTCAGAGAAAGGAAACCTTGTTTATTTCAGCTCCAAGCAGAAACAGACTCTGGCTAAGTCTCCAGGACATGCTATAAAGGGTTGCTTTAGCAGCAGCTGGAGTTTACATGGAGGAAATTTAATGTGATACACCCTGAAATCAGGAAACTTCAGATCTTTGAGGACATATGTTACAGATTGCAGACATCGTACTTTTATGCATTAAGGTAGTAAGCAGCATATATTACCTGTGCTGTTATATAAAGCTGGACTTTTGAAAGGTTAACCACATAATTTGATTTATGTAAAGTAGTGTGAGTATCCAGTATAACTTGCTGTACATAATGCAGACCTTAATCACACTATGTGGGTCAGAGTTTCCAAGGTACTGGTGATACTCCTCACTCTTGCAATGTCTTATACTGTGAGTGAATTATACCAGCAAAACAAACCCACAGACCCAGCAGACGCTGTAGATCAGCCAGGAATCAGTTACCAGCTGGTTGTACTTTTGTTTTTTTGCTGGATTCCTTAGTTTATTAATGATTCATCTGCTCCGATCAACAAAACTTGACTGTGCATGGAACTGTTTGCAACAGCTTTAATGGACTTCAGTTATCTGAGCCAGTTAGCCAGAAGGGTTATTAAATGCTTGCAGACTACTTATCTATTCATAGGGGAAAAATATTTAACCTTTTCCCTTGCAAATGCAAATAAATCATGAAGATGAAGGATATATTACTATCTGTTTTAATGGAACTGCACAAGTTGTACAGCAACCAATTCCATCATACAGGTACATTTTTTCTTCTAATTATCCTGAATATTTCTGCAAGCAAATGAGTGGGTTAGACAAAGGAATCATCTGCATCAATCAAAATATCATAAGAATTAATATGGAATGAAACAACTGGAGAAAATAAAAAAGGAAATAATTACATTTGAATTATTAACAATGACCACAAAAGCACTGACCATGAGATTGGCACTCCAAATCTGAACTGCTAAGGAAACAATATAAATACCACCAGCACTAGGTCTGGAAAGTATTTTGTAGCTCCACAAAATACCCTTATCTCTGTAAATCAGGCATGCCTCTTGGGACTCAGTTTACTTGTCCAGACCTGAATTAACTCAGTCTACTGATCATGAATTCAAGACAAGACATAGAGACTGGAATGAAACACATCAAATTTTGTTTCAGCAAGTTTTGTTTGAGAAGATTTTCTTTGAAAGATTACACAACTGATTTTTTTTTATGAATTCTTGACAAAACAGCTTTATTATCTTCAAGTATAGACGTATAATTGCAAAATGTAGCTTTCTCAGCCCTGACAGCTGTGTTTGCCCTAATGGCAGTCTTCAAAGTGTCTGAAAAATAAAATTCATAAAAGCTGCACTCATAACCTGTAAGTGTAGATCAATTTTCAGCCTATTTGCTTTTTTTATTTATTATTTGCAATGGCTGAGAAACTTCTATAAATAAAAGAAAAACTAAGAAATATTTCCTTTAACAAGCCGCACTTTAAATGACTGCATCTGTTACAAGAGACTGAGAGTAAAGCAACTTCTAATTTCCATCATTAATATATATAACAGGAATGTAGTTTGCTTAGCTAGTCTTAGATTCAGGATACTGAGAGATGTTATTCAGTTTACAGTGCTTTGTCTCATGCAGGAGAAAGTTCTTATTTATTCAGAGAAACCCCACTGAGAAGAAGGATTATTCAAATGTTATTTAAGCATTACTTTGAAGATTTAAATGAGAATAAAATATACATTTTGCATGTGTCTATGCTGACTAAATTAGGAACAATAAGGTCTATTTTATTTTCATGAACATACTCCTACCATTGTTATAGTATCAGACTGGCTTTCTGGCGTTCCTGATTTTCCCCATTTGCAATTTATTCTCCTGATGCTCACAGAAGCATCTGGCAGTGATCAGAAAGAAGGTCCATTCCTATGCTAGAGCTGTGAGGCTCCACTCAACCTGACAAAGCCCCAAAATGAAAGTGACAATGTCTTTTTGTACCACACTCAAAGTACTGCTTTATGCCAAGGAAAAATGGCAGGAGAGAGATGAGTTCTCTCAACAACACCAGCAACACCAGCAAGTAAACAGCAGTAATAGCATAAATCAAAGGAGGGAAGTTATCCAAGGTCAGCCACAAGCATTTGAACAGAAAGAGTGAAGAACTTGAGTCACTGGGCTCCTTTAAAGCAATTCACTGGGAATGATTGGGGATTAGCTGTTTGCATGCTTCCTACATACACTTCCTGAACACTGATCCTAGGGCATCCTAGGCCTCAGTAATGCACAGAGACTGCATTTGGTTAGTCAAAGTGGAACTGGGCCAGGTCATAAAGGTTAGTCACAGAGGGAAACTCTCCCTCCATTGCGTGATCCCACCCATGTCTCAAGGATTGGACCAGCGATTGATGTGAGCAGTGAAGAGTCATCTGTCCTTCCTTATGTGGAGCTGTTTAGGAAAAAAAGTGTTTAATTTCAATTTAGTTATTTAAGAAAAATATCACTTTGTATGACCAAAAGTGAAAGAATTCACTCCACAATAATAACGGTCCCCGGCTAGGTATCTTTGACTTCACTATTTTTTTAAATTCTTATTTTATGAAGTCAAAAGGGCTAGTTGCTGAAAAGCATGCAAAGAATTGTACTCTCACTGCATTGCAATATTAATTTCTTCTGGTTTGTGTTTAATCCACTAAAGACATTTCAAAATACAAAATTTCATGGATTCAACATAAAGTAACTCTAAACAGAAAGATCAATGACTGTTATTACTCTTCATTTAAAATTCAGTTTTTATTTTCATTCATGAAGTGAACAAGAGGACTATAGAGCATGATATTGCAAGTTAATTTTCTATTTTGAAAATTTTAGCCTAATTTTTCGATGCAGTAAATGATGTTTTTACCACTTTTACTGGATGAGAGACAATGATTAGAGAATGAAAAGGCCTTAGGTCATACAGTTAAGTACCTAAGATTGATTGCTCATTGCTGTATATGTTGGATGCATAAGGGGAAAGGGAAAGAGCAGAAAGATTCAAACAAAAGCAGCATAACAATATTAGGAGGGTTTTTTTTTCAAGGACACTGAACAGGACATTACAATATCATATATTGAATCTGTAAAAAGAGTTTACATACTTTTTTTTGCAACTAAATGAAAAGCTGTAATTAAAGACATTATATAGTAGGAAATGAGAAAGCAGGTGAATAAAAAGTTCTGTTTTGGTCATATGGAGGTTGACCAGATGATTGATGGCAAGAACAAAACAACTTCCCTGTGTTGTTGACCTCCTACACTGATCCTGTGAGTTTACAGTTTTGTTTCTATGGAGTAAATTAATTTTGTGCAGTGTTTCCTTGAAATTCAAACAAAATGGAAAAAAAAATTATCTCTTCCATTTAGTAAGCTTCCTACAATACCGATAAAAAAGAAGTTGGATTTATAAAGAGAATTGCATCTCTAAGAAGCATGTATAATAAACTTGAAGATTTAAATATCAATATAAATTTCTAATATTTTTTCTTATTAGCAACTAGGAAAAAGAATATATTTTAACAGACCAAAAATCAGCTTGTCTTTTAAAGCATGGATTATTATGTGAACTTCCAAACTACACTCCTACTTTACCATAGCAAGTCCTATTGATAGGTCCTATTCAGGACCTCAGACTGTCCCTGCTTACTTGACTTGATATCTGATGACATCTGGGGCACTGACTGTCTAAAAAATTGTAATTTTCCATACAGTTCACACTTTTCATGTTATTATGTCATATTCTCTCTTTAAATGTAGGTAAATTATTTCAGCAGGAGACATCTGAATGGCTCAAGGGATTCGAATGATTCAAGTGCTTTCTTCTTGAATCTTCCCTCGTGAAATAAATAGTTAAATATAATGATTGAGTTGTACAACTATCTTTCTAAATTCATATTTGGAGACAAGTATTTCTTCTAGCATAAGTTATCTTGAATTATAAATGCAATAATTTTATTTGACTAGTTTTGGATCCTTTTGCAAAGCCCTTTCTTGAAACCAAATGCTCTGCAGAGACCTACATACTTCAAAGCGTTTGTCAGATCATGTTAGAAATGTTATGATATGACACAAAAAAGGGACACCTGATAATTTCATAGTTCTACTCAGAGTTCTGAGAGAGATTAAAGTTAAAGCTACACATTTCCCAAAAAAACCCTAGTTCCTCCATGTTTCCATTTAGCAGCATTTTCCATTAGTAAAATCTTGTTTCTTCAGTAGGTGAACCAGAAAACAGAGTCCTCTTTCTCTTGCAAATGAAAATACACAGATGGGGGAAATCCACAGTGGATGTGTGCTCACCCGGTGTTTGAAATATGAGGAAGTTCGTAACAGAAGCCCTCAAGCTTCCATCAAAGAAGCCAAGGTAATAGATACACCAACTGTGTTGATAATAAAATGGCTGAAACATCATAATTCTTTTTACAGGCCTCATGGCTTGACGTCTACCAAAAGTAAACATCAAATCTATCTTGAGCAGGTTGCCTCAGCAACCTCCTTGTAAAAGAGGAGCTGTTAGATTGTCCTCTAATGTTTGCAGAACTTGAGAACACAGAACAGAATTCCCTCTTGTCTAACAACTCACCTCCACGAATACTCCAATTTCTTCAAGAATTTTTAATAGAGTTTTTCTCTTTAGATGTTGAATGTTTGAAGGATTGACCTAATAACCCCTGGCCATTTTAGGTGTAAGAAAACTTCTGTAGGCCAAAACTATAAACGGATCTGAAACAAAGTAACAGTTAAATTTCTCTTGCAAACAAGACTTTGCTGAAGATATTGGGCAATAGCTGTTGGAATTTTTCTTTCTAGTGTGTGTCAAATTCAATTCATTGTAAACAAAAAATGAAAGCAATAGAAAACAATAGTGCTTTTTTTTTTTTTTTGGCTAATTGGTGTGTATCTATATTACCCCGTCCCCTTATAAACAGTGTATAAAAGGCACAATTTTGGTATTGGGACTTACTGTCTCCAACGGGAGGGGACCCATGCTGGAACAAGGGAGGGTCTTCTCTCCCTGAACGGCAGCAGAAACAACTCATGATGAACTGACTGGAACACTCATTCCCTGTTTCCCAGTGCTGCTGGTGGGGAAGAAGTGGAGCTTGGAAAGGAGGGAGGGGTGGGAGGAGGGTGTTTTTAAGATTTATTTTATTTCTCATTATCCTGCTCTGGTTTTGTTAGTAATAAATTCAATTTATATCCCCAACTTGAGTCTGTTTTGTCCATGTTGGCATTTGGAGAGTGATGTCTCCTGGTCCTTATCTCAACCCATGAACACTTCGCTATATTTTCTCTGCCCTGTCCACTTGTGGAGGGGAGTTTTAGAGAGGTTTTGGTGGGTGCCTGGCATCCATCCAGGGTCAATCCACTACAGGGGGTGAAGAGATTAAGTGGCTGTGTGGGTGCTCACCTTCTTTGTTGGGGTCATTAGCCACAGTCTTTTAAGTTGTTTTGTTTTCGTACTTATTTAATATAACATTTCCATCTTCATTTCTATCAACCAGCTTGCTTTAAATGCCACTTCATATACTAGCATTCTCATTGGATGCAGACACCAAAAGGTTATTATTAGATTGTATTGAAACTATCTCAAAATTTACCAATCCAGACTTTGAACTGTTCTGTTTGTTTTCTGGCTCTCATTTGCCATTAAAGAAACATTTGTCACTGGTTTTTATTCCTCTGTAATGAATCGTTTCGATGCGCTTCCTGATCTCTCATGTGTAACATTCCTTCTTCACTCCTAATATCCTCCTTGAGATGATTCATGGAGTTATGCGTGGAGCCCTTCTCTCCACTCAGTTCACCCTCTTTGTGCTGATAACTCCAGATGTTTTGTGCATGTTTGCTTTAGAGAAATTGCAAACCTTTTCCACACCTAAATCTTTAAATGTCTTTTCCTGCTTTACTTACCTTCCTGCCTTCCTAGCTGATTAGAGCTTTAAACTTTATTTGATAATCTTACAAGATTTTTTATTTCTTTCCCTGACACTTTGTTTTGAATTACACCTGAAATACCTGATTAATAAATGATTGATTATAAGCAATTATAAGGTGAAATCAGTATATCATTTACATTATGTTTGTCTTTATATTGAAAGATTATCAGATTTTATGGAGAAAAAAGTACAATCAAAGAATTACTTGATGAAGAAATTTCAATGGCAAAATTAAAGAATATCAAAGAACACTGTATCAGTAACAGTGTTCTTTGGCAAAGTAATTTCTTTGCCAACCCAATTATTGAATTAATGTCAATTCCATGTATTACTATTTATAAATTGTATTGAAGAGTGTTTCACTAATCAGATTATACAAGCAGTCAGAACAACATTTTCTCTCTCTCAGGAATCTACTTAATATAGTCATTCAAATACAATAAAACAAATATCCTATTCAACAATGTGCAATTTTACTTGTGCTTTTGGGTTTTTTTTAATGTATCATTTTTCTATCTCTTCACACACTTAGAGAAATAAAATGTAGCAAAAGATTGGAAAAGGCCATCAAGGTTGGGAAAGTGTTTCCCATTATGTGAGAACAGAAGTTGTAAGAAATTTTACAGGAAGCCAAAGAAAATGGAATTAATCAGGTATATTCTGTTGATAAAGTGACAACAGAAGTTTCATTTCAAGGAATCACTGTCTGTTCTATTAAGGAAGTTATTAGAGTGGTAAAAAGCAACACATCTGCATTTGATCTCTTCATGTAATCAGCTGAATTTCAATACTTATTTCTATCCAGTTTTGGGTGTTTGTAAATTTTAACTGATTTTTATATATCTGCCTAGAGTGTAGCATAGTCAGGGCAGCATTGGACAGAAACCAGGACAGGTGTGTCATAGTCTATTTTCAGTGTATTTATGCAACCTGTGGTAGAATTAATGAGAGATATATTAACTAGAATTTCTATTATACTTGTGGAAAAAAATAATTTAGTTACTGTGAATTATCAACATATAATATAGGAATTATTGTCCTGCTTGAATTGTCTATTTCATTTTAACACATCTTGGCCACAGGAAAATAAGCAGTACCCTCCATCTGTAAAAAATAAAAGAGATAAATCAGTCACAGCCTGAATATGTTTAATATGGAGCTTGGCAGTAATGTATATGAAAATCCAATGTCTGATTTTAAACAAGTATTCATTGAAACTTAACAGATACAGTTTTCCAAAAGAATCATCAGAGCTCTGTAAATCATACATGTTTTCAATAAACATTTGGAATGTAATTATTCTACAATAAGTATCCTATTAAATTTAGTTGTATTTAAAAACAGTTGCTGCATAGTTCATACAGGCTAAACCAAATGGCCAATATAAACAGATTTGCCAAAGGTCAATGGTTATGAAGGAGAGATGTATACTATATATATAGATTAGTTCATATTTATATAGCCATAATTCCTTCACGTATGCATGTATATAGGCTGAATATTTCCTTCATGCCTTCACATTTTCATCTTTATATATATATTTCCTCTCTCATACACGCATACATTTAGACCATGCAATGTTTCAATCAAATTTTCAAAAGCAAATGCATTCGAAATAAAATTGCTATATTAATTTGCCATTAAAATTCGGATTTAATTCACTTTTAAGACTTAATATCTGTAATAGACTTCACACCAAGACTGTTACATTAGAAACACAGTGTAAAATAATTTCCCTATAGACTACATAAGTTTATACATAGAGTATAGGCATTTGCACTTAAAAAAATGTAATTATTTTTTATCGTAGTTTCCCTACAATCTCACTCTAAAATAAATAATTTTAGGGTGTTTCAGTGAAGCCCTCCTATTATTCAGCAGACTATTTCCACAAACTGGTCATTGTGCTCCACCGACAATAAAAGTAGACAATAGTAATAAGATCAGGAGTAAATGGGTGCATTACAAGGCCATAGCTTAGACTCTAAACTCCCACAGTCAGGAAATCATATATTTGATGTGTCTCTGTCTGCACTGCTAATATGATTTTACAGAGTAGTCACAAAAATATTAAATTTTTGAGTTTCTGTGGGAAAAAATATCTATACACAAAAATATATATCAATCTATATCTGAAACACCTACAATGAAAACCAGTGTATTTTACATTCAGTTAGACTATTTTTTATAATTGAAAATATTTTGTTCTTATTGTGAATTTACAGCAAATAGCTATGCTCTGAAGTGCAAAATAAACATCACTAATTTTGAAATAATTGGGAAAAAACTACATCTTTATTAATTTTATTTATTTTTAAAAATAAGCATTTGTCAGAACTCCCTTAATCCAGTGATGCAACTTTGATTTTAATAAATTTTTGTTCTACATGTCGTATGCTGAGCACTGATGTATTTCAGTCGTGAGATCAAACTCTGTTTTAACAATCATTGTTACTGACATTCCACACAATGAGGTGACAGGATTTGCCCACTGGAAAACACTGGGAGTTGGCTTCATGGGGAATATTTATGCAGCCACAGTGTGTTAGAAGCCTAGGTGCACTACCCTGGCTGAGATACAAAATTTCCCTGAAGTGAACCCCAGCCATAAATCTGGCAGACATACCAGTATCTTCTTACTCATCTCACATTCCCAGCAGGACCTGCTGAGTTTATCTGGCTCTACAGTTTCTGTCTGGCATGAAGTATGCCAGGAAAGGCACAAAGAATGTCAGAGCTGAATGGGATCTGCCTGAATGAAGTTTAGAAGCCACTTGCTGCCCGTTCCCTTCTTAAAAAAGGAAAGAAAAAAATAACCCCAAATATTAATGACTGAAATATCCTGTACACAAGTGTCTAAATTGAAGATAAATTGAGCCCTAAAACTTGGGGGAATGTTACAGGAGGACTAAGATAGGAATGAGGTCAAGGGTGGAAAAAAAAAGCTCGAAGGAATAAATAAATCCCTTGTTCAAGAAGAAAGAGTTCTGATTTTTTGCCCACATCAAATCCAAATTGAATTCTCTTCAATTTTTACCTCTTTTTCGTTGCACAACTACATAGTTTCATGGAAAACAAAACAAAATTAAAAATATAGGGAAACAACTCAATATTACATTCTTTTGTCCTTTTAAGAATTGGGAGTTATCCTGCTAAGAAAAAGCATATTAGATCAAGTTTGTAAGAGTACAACACAAAGTTCTTAAACAATCAACCCCCCAAATCCCCTCACATTTTACCACAAAGGAAAGCCTTTAGAACACCAGCAAAATCTGTCAATTCTACAAATGTCATTCTGAGTTCTGGGTCAGGGACAGCTAAATGTACCAAACATGGTAGAGATTTCACGGAATATTTGAAGTGGATTGCAAGAGACTTTATTCTGAAATTATAAAGCTTTAGCTTTATATAGTAATTTCTTCAGAGATTACTACATAAAATATTAATGGTCTGTTCTGTTGTTTCTAAATAGGTCATTGAGGTCTGTGGCATGATGTTACATATTGTAACAAGTGCACGTTTTCAATAGACACCTGTCTGGAAGGGGGAAAACAACCAAAAAATCAAAAGCTCTACTCTATGAATCTCTAAATATATTCTCTTTGGAAAAAATAGTCCTATTCCATTTCCACTCCTGAATTTTTTCTACAATTTTCCTTATGCTCAACATTTTTGAGGAACCCTTTTAGTTTCTTTCCAACTATTTATGAAATTAAAGAGGTATGCAAAGGGTTACTGCCAGGTACCGCTTGAAAGGATTCCCTCAGGTCTTGCCACACAGTCAGGAGTAATTTCATCTTAATGAGTTACCACTCATCAGCTGTGCAACAGGAGCTGACTGTGCATATTCTTCCTTCACCTGAGGTCTGAAATAAGGTGTGTTTAATCTAAATTATGCTCATTAGTAGCTGTAGCTCAAGTTAATGGTTTTTACTTTGCAATTTGGAAAACCTATAAGCATAAACATCAATGCATAAGATTATGCTACAAAGGTTCACTAAGTCCAGCATTTAGAGATTTTGTATAAACCCCAGAATTGCACAAAAAGACAAAGAAAGTTTCCTTTATAAAGTTTATATAAAATTTTCCATAGTGGATAACAATGTAAAATGCAACTATGGTTAATTTATTCAAGATTCAGTAAAACTTCATCCTGCACTTCCTAGTGACTCCTTTCTGGAGGAAAAAATAATAGGACATATTGTTCATTATGATTCAAGGTAATATATTTGCTTTGAAATGGTTACAAACTGAAAGAGGCATATGCTGAAGTAAACCATTTTAACTAACTAAAATTTCTGTATGGCTGAAGGTTGACTTGATCCTGGTAATATGAAAAAAGTGAATAGGAAATATGATAAGGGGAAACTATACTTTAGTACTAAAAAGTAGTAATACAGTGGCTGATAACTTTCAAGAAATTGTGCAGTTCCAGTGTACTTTTCTTCTTTAAAAGTTCATCTAGGACACATATATTTCTTTCTTTTATGGAGACACTATGTCAAGGATGATAAAAAATGCCAAAGAAATTAACGATTTTTTTTTGTTGTTGTTGTTAAGGAATTAGAACAGTGGGGATGTCTAGGTGTATCAGATCTCAGGAAAGAGTTTTTGCCATGTTTCTAGGACTTTATGTCAATATAATTAATTTGTCTTACTAAATTTAATGAAAACAGATTTTCATAAAGCTGGAATAAATGAGAACAGAATTAAAAGATTGTTTATCATTACTGAGTTCATATTTGTATAAAAATAGATGGAAGAGATCATAAATACCGTTATCTTCTGTGTCTATTCTTCACTGATGACCTTGACAAAGCACAAGATCCCCTAAATAAAACAGATGAAATTTACACTTTTGACTTCCAACACACAAAAGAATTGTTTGTCATGTACATGTAAGGGTTCCTAATACAAATTTAAAACTCTGAGAGATGATGTGTTTATCATGCAAATTCATTTTAGCATGCATATCTATTAATTCAGATGGTTTAATGTTGATATCAGAATGACAAAGAGCCTGGATAAAAGCAAAGTATTACTCATTGTTTAATTCTTGTAGGGAATTGAGCACATTATAAATTCCATTCCTATGTGTCTGTTTTAACAACTGTTGATAATGTAGATAACAAATGTAATAATTTTGGGAAACTGGACAAAGTAGAGGAGAAAGAATGAAAAGCAAAACACATTTTTCTTAGAGTGCTTTAGCAGGTGCTTTTATTCAAACATGAGTCATTTACATCCCCTTCAAAGAACTCAATGTGCTTTCCAACTTCAGTGCATGTTTTGGTGTATTGTGGGTTAATGATATATTCTATTCAATTGACTTAAAATATATAAAAAAGGAAGTAGGATTCTTAGAGACTTCTTAGGCTGCAGCATTTTTGTGAATCAATGTTCTTCTCAGAGCAAGGTCTATGACACAGGCAAAGGGAAATCACTGTACAGTTGACCTGAAAGTAGCAAGGCATCACCTCTAAGGAGAAATGGTGATAACTAATTTCAGATTAGCCACTTATGCCAGATCTTTTCAGTCAGAATAAACCTCAAGCCTGACTGTTTCTGACTAGTCATTGCATATATGGTATGTACTGTCTGTAAGATATAGTCGTAAAAGCAAATTTTATACATATGTGTATGTTGGGGGTTTTTTCCACCTCAGATCCAGTATCTTGCACTTCCTCCCCAATCCAGCTATCTTGTTCAATCTCCTAATCCTTCTGGATCTAGTCGGATATAAAACCTCTCCCTTACTGGTAATTTTCACTCTCATCCACTTCAATATTCCCCTTGCACAGTTGTACTCTCTGGTTTTCTTAGCTGCTTCTCGTGTTCTTGTTCTGAGCTTGAGTTTTTTGTGTTGTGAGATATGAAAGGAAGGAGATTCCTAAAATCTGTTTCATTGTTCCAGACCATGTCAGGCACCTTGGTGCCTTCACCTTATTCTCTACATGAGATGTTCCTCATGGGTTGTGTCTGGGTTCTTGCGCAGCCTCTAAATCCTGTTTAACACTACTGGTGATTAAGATTATACTTTTGACCATCTGATGAGCCTTAAAGAACCCTTGAAATTTAGGGAAAAAGTTCAATATGAAATCATAGTATACACAAATGACACAAATATGTGATGTATTTATGACCTATACAACATTAATAAAAATATTTGTGATTGTGATGATAGTCTACTTTTCCCAGTCACTAGGCTTACAGATTTTTTTCAGGCAGTTTTTGATGTATGAATCCTCATACTAAAACATCAGAATATGTTTCTTTTAAAACCTAATATACCTGTTAATAATAATTTAGAACTGAACATATAAGTAAGAAAAATGAGCTTTTGGTCATCAGTGAAACATTGAAGAGTGAATGTCTATGGATAAAATGAGTCATGTTTTGTTTTAAAACCTGAGAATTTGAGCAAATTTTTAGCTGCAGCGCCATATTCTTCCCTCAGTTTTATACGTTCCTGCTTTAAAGTAGAGGCAGAAATTGAAGAGAGAAAGGTACTCCCAGTAGACTTGGTTTGACAGGGTCTTTAATACTTTTGTTATTGTATAAGTCAGAAAGAAATCAAAGCAGCTCTAATGGCTTCTAGTACTGACATTTAGGAAATACCTAAGAAAACGTTCTCTGTAGTTCCTAAGGCAATAAATACAGATCCTCATAATGCAGATTTTACAGAGCAGTTTTCTGAGTAGCAGCATGCTCGAGTTTTGACTTTATAGCAGGACAGGGATCACTTTATTTTTCAGTAGTTTACACGCCAGCCATATGGTTAAACCATACATGAATTTTAAAAAATTTAAAATCCACATTTGGACTATTTTTTAACTTTTTTTTGTTCAAGAGAAGCAAAGGGTAAGTTGTCACCTATTGCTCAATAAGAGTTCTAGTACTGTTGTATTAAAGCAGTATGTCACTTAGCTATAATATTGGAGATGAATACTCTTTCCTCAGTTTAAAGGAAGTTTTATTCATTTATCTTCCAGTATATAGGAAAAATCTTCAGCCTCTATATGATAGGCTACCTCAGGAAAAGGCAGGATGCTAATTTACACATGAATATATTAAACACTGAGCATAGAAATCAGCCTTACTTTCAGATCTCGGCTTAAAATATGAAAGCATTTAATTGACATGTGTACATTAAAGAAGGACATGCTATATCTTGTTGCTATTGACACCCAATACATTTTTGGCATGCAAATGGAATGCACTCTGCTGGATTCAGTACAAGGATCTGAATCAAACTGTCAATAGTTGTCCAAGTATGCGATGCAACATTGTCAAGAAGGATTCATTGCATTTTCATAGTGTCTGCAAAATGTCTGTGAAATGCCTTCTTTCCGTTCTAGTTTTCCACGCTGTCTGCAAATGGCCTGCTTGGGTAACAGAAAAAAAGGCAATCACAGTTCCACTAATTTTCTGAATAAAAGGAAATTAACTACTTCCATTTTTACTAATTTTCTTTATAAGAATATTTGTTATTTTTTTGTCTTTTTTTTCCCCTCACTTTTCCCCTTTTTTCTTCCATTCCTGGAGGAAAAAATCATTTAAACAAGAAAAATATGTAGGGTTTTGTTTTATTATTCTGAGTTCTTTTGATCCTTTTTTAGCTCAGTGGTTGGAAATTGTTTTAAAGAGGATGTGGAAGTAACAAGATAAGGTGAAATAAAATTATCAGAGTGCCATTGGCATGTAGACCAATCTTCTGTCCCAAGAAATTAATTAGAAATGCATTGTGTAAGGCATTCTTTGCATTTTAGGTGTCCATACACTATGTGAAAAACCCTGTATTTCCTATGCTAATCCTATATTTTATAAGATAAGTAAACCTAAACTAGATTTATTTAGTGAACCAAGAGTGTATCATATAGCTGTAACATGTGTTTTTATTTATCTGTAAAGGTATCTGCAGGGAAACAGAAAGCAGAATTATAGTATGTGCCTCAGAAACATTATTTATCCTCTCATGAAATCCATACTGGTAGATTTTTTTTGCCTCTGTTCTCTGGGATGACTGCAAAATCCACTTTCAGAAAAGTATTATGCTTATTCCGGAACTTCTTACAATAACATATTTCCCAAGTTGTCCTGTGCAGGATGAGTAAAAATTATTTACTGGCTAGACATCTGTGAATGCAGGTGCTGGGGATGAAAAATAACTTCTCAGATGAATAGCATGAAAAGATAAACACTGCATGAGACAACACCTGGCACTGAGTCGTGGTCCTTTGCAGGTGGACACTGAGCAATTATGGTTTGAAATAAGCATTTTAAATAGGCATTGCAGTATACAAATATGCAGAGGAAGCAGTGCAGCCCATTGATTTTGTATGTATATGCATGCAGAAATACCTTCAGTCTTGTCATAGAATCCTGGAATGGTTCAGGTTGGAAGGCACCTAAAGGTCATCTTGTTCCAACCCCCTTAGACAGGACCTTTTTTCACTAGACCAGGTTACTCAGAGCCCCATTCAAATTGACCCTTAATATTTCCAGGGGACACCTATCACCTCTCTGGGCAACCTGTTCCAGTGTTTCACCACCTTATTGTAAAATTTTTTCCCTTATATTTAGTCTAAATCAATACTCTTTTAGTTTAAAAGCATCACCCTTTGTGCTAAAACAACAGATTCTGCCAAATAGTTTGTCCTCACCTCCCTTGTAAGCCCCTATACATACTGAAAAGTAAAAATAATATCTCCCCAGAGCCTTCTCGTCTCCAGGCTGAACAATCCCAACCCTCTCAGCCTGTTTCCAGGCCTCTGATCGTTTTTGTGACCTTCCTTGGACCTGGTCTAAGAGGTCCATGTTTTTCTGGTCCTGCAGACTCCAGAGGTGGATGCAGCTCTGCAGGTGGGGTCTCACCAGAGCTGAGCAGAGGGGCAGAGTCACCTCCCTCACCCTGCTGCCCCCTCTGCTGTGGATGTAACCCAGGATTTTTTGTTTGTCATGTACAGTTTTTTGCTCTTCTGACCTACATGGAGCTGTCATACTAATGAAATTCCTGCCACCCAACAATTAACATGCTGTCATATATCATGAAAATATTTGTCAAGATTGGGTGGAATATTCTTCATATGCATATTAACACTTATTTTGCTTTGGCCTATTACAATCTCAGTCATAGCATACATAGCTGAAACATGGTACTACCTGAAATTCAGTGTTCTGAACTAGTTTATGCATTTTTTGAAAATAATATGCTCTAATTCAGCTGACTAACTAACTGTCAGGTAAATATATTCAAATTAGCTTTACATTGCAGTTGAGCCCAAATCTGTCAGCTAAGAACTCAATTAATAGTTTAATCCATACCTGGATTAAATTCTATTTCTAGCTCCTTTAATGTACTAGGCAGGAAGTGGAGAATGCTCAAGAGCATTAAAAGAAACTGCAGTGATCCTATTACAGGGGAATATACTTCTAGATGGATTGAACACTGCCATCTCCATCTCCCAATGGGAATAGCATAAATAAGATTTGGTGAAGAAATTACTTTAACCTATATAAAAGCAATTTCTACATAATTTTTGTGGAGACATCTTTCCAGATGCCCATCTTTCTCAAGCATTCATGATGATGAATTTTTCAAGACAGCCTTTTAAACCTGTCTTTTCTCACTTCTCATATATTGGACTTTCCCTGCTGACTTAAGAACACCATTGAACCTAGTGCAGTGCCAAATAGTTTATCTTATAAAATCTGAAGAGTTACCTTAACAATCAGCTAATGAACAGCTGCTTCAGAGATACAGTCAGCTTTCCATTTAAAAGACTCTTACTCCTCAAAAATTGTGCAGTACAAAAAAAGGTAAATCAGTAATTATTTATTTGTAATCATTTATTTGTGTAGACTGTTTCTTAAGGACCAAATTTCTTATTCGATCATTTTAATCATTTTAAGAGCAGTTCCATTTTGAAGTCTAAAATGAATAAATAAGAAATACTGCATAAATTTATGTGGTAAGAAAAAGATGGAAACGGGAGAAAACAAGGACCATTAGATCACTGCTTTAATTTATTTATTTTATTAATAAGACTGTATGGTTGCAAATCCTTTAAAAGAAGAAGACACTCAGTGGAATCTGAAGTATTTTCAGCTTGATGAATTTGAATATGTCAGAATCCAAAGTGTTAAGTGAGATGCTGCTTTTCTAGTTCCAATTTGACTCTCAAGCATATATCAACTTTCATATAATTAATTGAAAATAAACAATCAGCAAAAAAGACCATAAGCTATGTTTTCACAATTCCTGAAACATACTTGTATAGAGACCATCTGCAATAAATTTTGTGGAAGCTGTACAAGGAACCTTTATTAACAGCCAAAGAAGTGTATCGATGCAATAACTGCATTTAGACAGAAAATGTTGTATGTACCATTAAATATTTGTGTGCTAACAGAGCCTTTATGAAAGTAAAAAATTCTCATGAATGTGTCTTCTTTATAGTTTTGATACCTGTTTAGATCTCTGGCAGCCCATGAATTTCCAGATATTAAGCTCGGCTATTATAATCTGCATTTGATTAGAAGCTCAAAAGTTTTGGATGTTTTCAGATGTGGATCTTGACATTGCCCCTTAGGCTGTTCTCTAATCCCACACAGTGACTCTCAAATTAGAGATAGGTGTTTTTGTCATGTCAGATATATCATTAACAAATCCTTAGATACAATAAAACCATAATGGAATAGGTTTCAGATGATTTCAGGGATGATTTTTTTTATTTGTCTGTCTGTATTTCATTCTATGAGCACATAGCTTTTCCAGAGAGAGGCATAGCAGTGAATAAATAGACAGAGGAGAAATTGTAATAGAGAGTCATCAATTTCGAGAAGTTATTGGCAGCATTTTCTTTTGGACATTAGTTAAGTCCAGCAGTTTTGCCTTGCTGTTGCAATCACATCCATTTCCACATCTCCAGATGGAGTTCCGCCCTCCACCCATTGCCATGGAGCTCTGACTGTTTTACTCCATTGTTCACAAAAGGGAAATAAGGCCCAGGAGTTTTAAAAATCTTTGAGAGACTTCTGACACAAAGGAAAGTGCTTTCTTACCTCTATAAGAGGTCATATTTTGACAGAAACTAAAACACATTTCCACCAAGTAAACAGGTATTTTGGCAAGTCTAAATAGGACAGTCTAAATATGAAGTGCTCACAAACCAGCCAAATCCCAACTTGTAATGTTCAAATTGGCTAAAGAATATTTATGGCAAGTTACATAGTCCATTTTTAAACAAAGCAGGCCACTACTTCCATTATGATTCATATATTTATGAATCATAATATATATATTATATTTTGACATATATTTATGTCAATATCAGGTAAAAAATGGCAAGTTACATTAATTTTCTTATGTCTGAAAAACTCAGTGGATCATCTGTGTTTCTTTCTCAGCCTCCAAGAATTAAGAGACTTCAGGTATTGAAGATTGCCATGTCCATTGCATTCAGCCTCTAAAAAGTATCTTACTGCAGCTATTCTTAGACTGATCTGTTCCCTGGTTTAGAACCTGGTTGTTTCTGGCTAGATTAATCTGTCAGAAAATATCCTGATCCTCTTCCAGCCTATGCAGTTGCCTTTTATCACAAGTACAGGTTAAATTCATATGAATATATTGGAAATTAGGTTTTCTATTCCTTTACATTTCTATGACTGTTACAACACGTATGGACACCCTGTTATTTAATTCTTTACCTAGTTAGAATAGTTTTGGTGGGCTTTTTTGCTATTTAAATGAGAATTATTTTCTTCACATTTTCCAAAGTCAGTTGCTTTTGTGAGCTACTGAATAAGATCAGAATTTCAGGCTATGGCAACTGCACAAAAATTAGGTGTAGTGGGACTCCTTTATGTTCAAGAGATAGATCTTAAATTTCCCTTAGAAAACAAAAAGCTTTGCACGTTGGAAGTGGTTTTAAGACTATAATTTCTAAAGATCTCAGCTGTAGACAGCTGAAGTATCAACAGATTGTTATATGAGTCTAGGAGTTCTAGGAAGGTAACCTTTCCCTAAAATGTGATCACATAGATCAGCTTTATATGAAGGCCACAACAGGCACCTTGGTGTCAAACAGATGGGAGCTCTTCCAGAGGAATATTCCGGGTATCACTAAGCACAGTTTTATGGACACAGCACATGAGATGTGCCAAGGCAACAATGTGATGATATGAGGCCTTGTTAGCTTTTTTCCTTGTGTGATTTCAGATTAATTTATAATGATTTTTGAGAAATATGTATTTTACAGATGTGATGCACGAAAGCACCAGGAAAAAACACATAACACTGGCCACCAAGATTTGTCAAACACATGCCTAGAAGATGAAGCACCAAATTAGACCTTGCTTCTTCTTCTATGTAGCTGAAAACGTTTTTTTCAAAGGCTGGTATACCAGGTCAAAGGGCTGCACAAACTGGAAGAGCTTGGAAGCAACTGGTTTGTTGGGTACCAGCTTGGAAGGCAGGTAAATATCTTACAGTCTGAAAATTTGCACAGTTTGTTTAAGGAGTTTTGATTTAGGGTTTTGTTCTAAGTATGTGATATTTAACTTGAAGGAAGCTATCTGTCCAAAGGGAGCAGACTGAAGGGTTTGAAGTTAAGACAGATCTGTTCAGAAAATGGTCCTTGGTACCATGACCCAGATTTAGCAAAGAATTGTGTGAATCTGTATTAAGCTAAGCAATACCCAAGAGTGGTGTGCTCAAGGAAATAAGGAAAGGTCATAGGTTCAATTTGCACAGTAACTGTGAACTCAAGCGCTCAGCAGACGTGAAAATGTGAATCTTTTGTATTTAATTCTGTTCTGGCATTTGACAGTATCATATGCTTTTATTGTGTCACAGAAGAAGGAAATTAAGCATGCAAATCCCTATTGTGCAATGAAATAGGGGTTTCAGTATTGGTTTAGTTTTTTTGTTGTTGCTTGTATTCCAGAAAATTATGTTTGTATTTCCTTTTTATCAAAAAGTTTATTCTGAACTAAAAATAAGGATAATATTTTTGAACAAGAAAGACGATTTCCCATTGACAGTACATATTCTGTGACTTTGAAGATTCTCCATATAGAACTGAAAATTGATATTTTATGGGAAAGAAACTAGGTCTTTCTAATAGATAGCTCAGACTGTAGTTATAGATCATATACAAAATTAGTAGTTGAGATTTTTCAGACTTCATCATTAGGTAACCCCTGCCTTCAAACTCCATGATTTTTTTAAAGCTGTATTAATATGGATATGTAGATTTACTTAAAAGTTAATTACAAATTCATGCAGTAAAGATAATGCATTAAAAAAAAGGTAGGTGGCTGATGTATGTGATAAGTTTTCTCTCTAAAATTCCTTTGATTCACCAGGTGTATGGTAAATGACAAGGACTGATTTTGTTGATGTGGAGTCACAGCTGACTGGAAGGTTGTAATATTTAAAAAAAAAAAAAGACTAATCAATTCAATTAAAGTTTCAGCAATTTAGCACATTAGTCAATATAAAATTCCTGGGGGGAAAAAAAAAAAGAAAGATCTGTTGGCTGAAAAATGTGTCTTAGGCATGGAAGCTAGCTTGCATTTCTTGTAAGGAAAGATGATTTGGGTCATTTAGTCTTGTAATAACAAACTTCACTGTTTGTTCTGGAAAACTCTGAGCACAAGTAAACCTACTGTAAGCACTTTGTGAATAATCATGTTTCACTGAGTTCTATGTTAAATTTATTTAGCAGCAATCATTGCTCAGATTGAGCAATTGCTCATCATAAGAAAGCACTTCCTTACTCAGTGAGGATGCTGCAATTTCTTGTGTTTATCTTTTGAAGGTAGATACAGAACTTCACACAAATCAGTC
This sequence comes from Rhabdornis inornatus, assembly GCA_013397075.1. Taxonomy (NCBI): domain Eukaryota; kingdom Metazoa; phylum Chordata; class Aves; order Passeriformes; family Rhabdornithidae; genus Rhabdornis; species Rhabdornis inornatus. The sequence continues at coordinate 109,539 of VWZS01009483.1, forward strand.
TCCTCTCAAATGGAATGGGATGGCTCTTCCTTTATATTTCCAAGGCAGTGTCAGTTCCACACTTTCATGTGGCTTTCACAAGACCAAAATCAGAGAACCAGTAAATCAGCAACGTTCAAAAATGTAAGAATGATATTTACTGGAAATACAGTCGGATTTAAAGTCTTTGTTGTCATAAACTACAAGAGGGCAATGTTCAATTATAATATATGACAAGCAGACCTAAGTAAAAATATAGACCAAAAAGTTAGGTAGAAACATACTGGATGTATACAGGGCGTGCTGGCTGTTGACCACAGAGCTCAACTCAAGTATCAGTTTCAATCTTAGAGAAGTTACTCCTAGTTATAAATGTAACTGAGAGAATAATCTGGCTTATTGATTACTGGGTTTAGGGCCTCACTGGTGACAGAAAATGTAGAAGTTAAATTTGGGAATTCCTAAATAATTTGGCAGGAGTTTTCTATGCCTGTACCCCCTCTTCCCCAACTGTAGGCCAGTACAGAATGTGTAAAGGATGAGGACATGCTACCCAAGTATTATGAATATTTCCACTATCATGCTGAAAGTAGAGGCTAAAACCCTTAAACAATGTGAAACATGGAGCACGTACAGATCACATATTTTGGTCAATGTAATTACTGCACTTTAAAAACTACCTCAATTGAATATACAAGAGCAATAAAATTCTCTGAAAATCAATACCCAAAATGTTTCAAGGCCCTACAGTATTATCCACTTCTCTGTCTTTCATTGGAGGCATCTCCTGGGTGAGGATGACCTTGCTGGGCTGCTGAAAGGACGCTGGTATTCCCTAATGGTCCTCTGAGAGAACAGATATTGAAGAGAAGTGCTTGCACAGCAGGTTTGTAAGGGACCAGCAACATGGTTTATGATGAAAGAACTGGGTTTCCAGTAAGCATCAAAATATACCAGCTATTCCCTGAGGAAGCAGACATTTAGCTATGTTTTCAGTCATGAAGCTCGCATGAGTGCATGGATTAATATCTCCATATGTTCTTCCTCATCCAGATCAGTATGAACTCCAGGACATTTTCCAAGAAATCTGGAAACTGTATAGGGCAAATGTAAACCAAGTACTTTAGGTGCCAAGAAACTGCAATCTTGTCCAGATTCATACCACACCCTACATATGGGTTGTGTCTAAATAATACAGTGTAGGCCTAAATATACTTCTTAAGGAGTTGCATATGTCCTTTGGAACAGAAAATTCCATCATCTATTCTTCTCTTCCTACTGTGCTGACCAATAGATGTTGATGGTATGAAGAGAGAAACAAAGAACTAATTCAAAGTTGAATTCCCTATTTTTTACAAGCAAATCAAGCAAGTCATCACATCTTAGTTAGTGACACAGAAAAAAAATCCTGTTCACATACTTTCACTCCAAACTGTATTCATTATTTGTTTTAAGTCAAACCAACAGCAATACCTTCATGGTTCAGCATCAAGACTTCTATGTTTCAGAATTGTCCCATATGGCTTATTCTACATTGTATAGCATCATGCCAATTCTGATGCTACCAAGACTCCAATAGTTTAGTGTAGAAAAGAAAATGAAAGGTGTATCTAGTATTCTCATTCTAATTAGTATCAGTTGCCTATTTTTGAGGGAAATATCCTGTCTACCTCAATTATAGTGCTGTGGTTGGTAGCAGAGGATGGCCTCAAAGCATGAAAACTGGATTCCTTACAGAGCAAATGAATTCAGAAGAGAAATTCCTGAAAGATGATAGTGTGCTCCAATCATCATATTGAGGTCCTGAGACAACACAAGAAGGATTTGGGAAAATAACCCTTGAAATGCTTGTGGTGTGGACACTGCACCACCAGCACTAACTGCACTCTGTAAAACCACTCTGTTGATTTACTCTCTAATGTAGGCACAGCCACATTGTAAAAAATAATCTCCATTATTCAAGTGCTATCTGAATTGTGTGAAATATGTGAAGCAGGACTTGATGTCCTGTTCCTGTGGTTGAACAGAGAAGGGAGCTGGCCACCTTTCTTCCAGTGTCTCTATTCCTGTGAAGTCGTTCTACAGAGATCTTCCCAATTGCATCCAGAACAGAATTCTCCACAAATTTCTAGCAAGACACTCTCTGGAGGAAAACAGTTCACAAAGGATATCTATTCAACTAAAGTTGAAGTATTTTATTCACCCTGCAAAATCAAAAGCTGAATGAAGACAGGATTTATGAAAGGACAAAGAGTATAATTCAGTAAAAGCTAAGAAAGCCAGAAAGCAAAAGGCCAGGCCAATGTGTCAGAAGAATGTGCCCCAGGAATATTCTTTTTACAGGTGAAAAAATAAGCTAATTAATGTTAACTTAAGTTTGTGTTTAAGTTTTTCATTAGTTTATAAATAACATGCAACATTAAAAATGAGATCAGCATAATGAATCCAAGTTTCCAGTTACTCTGCATAGGCTGGCACATAATTCTTCAAACATCAGTTTATTCAGTCACAGAGTTTCACAGCACTCTAGCAATGCCATCATTTCATATGTGGCAATTCTTTATTACACTTTTTCAATAGCACTAGAGATATTCTTTGTCTGCTTCATCAGAAAAACTAGCAGCTGCTTGTTTTCCAGTTTAAGAGAATGAAATGGCCAATGTGGCAGCATGGAGTGTCTATTGTCTGTTTATTAGGTGCAAAGAATCCCAACATATTTCCAGAATCTGATCATTTATATCACATTCTAAAGTGAATTTGTCTATTGCTATTTTTATATCTCAAATATTTCCACATGTGTTCCACATCAAATATGAGAATCCCTTTTGAAACTGAGCATATATTCTATTAGTAAAAGCAAGACTCAAATTGTTTATAGACCGAGATCCCTGGCTGATGTAGATCAACACAACTATAGCTGTTTCAGTATAAAACCCTGTTAGTCAAGACCATTTTTGCTTGAATAGAAAGTGTTTTCTTTCAGTTCTACATCTTTTCTAGTATTTTAACTAGGCTGATTTGAAATAAACAAAAAATACCAATCCAATTGCTATAAATAAGTGTCAATCATAAAATAAAAGAGCATGAATGTATTTTCATATTTTCCAAAAATGTGTTATTTAACGGAAAAAATGTCTTTGTACTTGCTTAATTAAATTGGATAATTTTATGAAAAATTCTTTTAAGTCTTCATATAATTTTTAATTTCTAAAATCTGTTTCCAACTTCATCTTATATGGGAGAAATCAATTGTGGTAAGTGAGCACAGAAAAACTAGTTTAATGTTTTATTTCTGGCTGTAGATCTGTGTTTGAAAACAGAAATTGGCATTTCTGAAACTAATTTTTATTTCATGTAGTCAACAAACATTGGAATTACATAAAAAAATAGAAATTTACAGAAAGCCATGCCTCATAAAACTCCTGGGGCCTTTACTGTTCTGACTTATGCCCCATGCAACCTTATTGAAGCCAAGAGCCCATGGACTTTTAAAAAATATTTGCTTTTCCTGATGGACATCCAAAGTGTACCAGCAATGTCGTTTATAGTCTGTGTTGCATTAGGAAGAATCTAAATGTTTTACATTGCATATCACACTTGCATCCTATTAATAGGCACTATTGGCTCAGATGTATTTTTAGATTAAGCCTCTTTGACACTGAATTTGTCAGAGTAAACAGCTCATTGCATCTGAAATTAATTCCTAATATAATGTGAACAAGGATAAAAAAAACTGAGGCAGATTAGAGTGGATGAAATTCTCTGCTGTTTTGGGAATACTTAGGCCCAAATTTTGTTGAATTATGTGCACATATATGCACTCAATAAGATTGTTTTAAGACAACAAATTACTAAATAAGAATTGTTTGATGTTATATCCAATATCATGTACTCTGGAGGCTTCTGTCTTTTATATTTATTTGCTTTCTTGTACTCTTCAGAGCTAATATAACCAGGTGAAAGTATGATATAAAATTTATTAGCATTTATAAAATTTCTTGAAATAAATCACACCTAAAAGGTGTCTCAACCAGAAGAGGTACTTTGTATTGCTTCACAAACTGTGAAAGATTTAAAGGCAACCAAATATTTTGCCAAAAGTGAATACTTGACCACATTCTAAATGGAATAGGAGCAATTATATCATGTGGCATCCATTGTCTTTAGGAGAGAGGCCAAGCCCAAGGCAATCCAACAGTTAAATAGTATGGGTTTGGTAGAAAATGTGATCTTTAATGTTTCATGATCCTTCTTCTGTCTAAAACTGTAGAAAGGCATACTGTTTTGCAACTTAAATTTACATAAAATCACTACACCTATCAAGGAATGGAATTTTTTGCTTTTTCAAAAGAAAATAAGTTGAACTTGATGGCCTACATAAATCTTAGTGAGCTATGGGAAGGAATAAGGGAAGGATAGGACTGTTATTCATTGTCAAATAACAATAATCACAACACAGATGATAATTGAAATGATAATTGTCCTGGTTTTAGCATAGTGCAAATGTAAACAAAATTGGAGACAGGCACAGTGAGTATGACTATTATGACTTCTTTTGCACATTCCTCTGAATGCTGTAAACCTGTTATACATCCTGTCAGAAGTTTTTATACGTGTCCTTTCTGTATCTTTGTTGTGGGCAGTGCTTTCTGATCGAGAAAATAGAGATGGGGAGGGCATTGCAGGAGCATATGAGTCAACAGAAAGGAAACTATTCTGAAACAGAAAGCAGATTACATGTCAAACAGAAATGTTCCAATCTGCAAATAAATGCAGAAGGAAATCCAACAGGTGTTAGGACTCCAAATCTTTTGATGTTTCTCATCTGCATAAAGGATACAGACAGGGAAACCAGCTGCAAATATGTGAAGTTTACTGCAATACAATACGAGAGGGAGTTCTAAATACCAGGCAGTTATTGAGGGTACAGAGAGGGATTTGGGATCGTCTTTGTAGAGTAATTGCACAACACATGTTGAATCAACATATGGTTCTAGCAGAGGATGGAAAAAATAAATCCCTTTAAAAACAGGCTTAGGAAAAGAGAAGAAATATAACTAAATACATCATTTTTTTTTAATATGGGGACAGGGCAGGCAACATAAAGAAACAAAAAAAAAAGTGAAATTACTGAGTCCAGACATAGGTTACATGGCTGTGGAAATTATAACAGTACTTAGAGACACTATATTCACATTCATTTATATAATTATATGGTGGACAGGAAAGTAGAAGCATTTATTCATTTATAAAAGAGAATAATGGAACCTTTTGCAGAAACTCTCTGTTTGAGAGGCTGACTAGGTCATTGAATTTATTATTATTCTTCACACTGTGAAAAGATTAAATAAAGAAATAGTATTTTTGATTAATCCTTAGGTACTGATAAGAATGATTTCATTGCCAGTAACTTCAATGAGATATTTTGGCTAAAATAATATTTCAAATTTTCAATATATTTTTTGAATTCTATCAAAAATTAATTATGGAATTGCTTGTACAAGAATTTTCATTTCTATTTCATATGTGTTTATGACATAATTTTTTGTCATATTTTTTTTCATGTTATATTTATGACTTTTCCATCTGTATGAGAATATGATATCAGCAATTTTTTAAAAAGTTGAACAGTGAAATATTATGATAGCAAAGTGTTTGTCCCGTTCTCTTTTTAGCTTACCTTCAGAAAAAGGGTCAATGTCTATTGACGTAGTTTGTAAATTCAGTCATTCATTTAACAAAAATTACCTAGTCTGCGCTTTGTTATGGTTAAGGTTATGTTTATTACAGTGCTCTCTAGAGGAGGCAAGAGCTAAAAGAGAGAAAAAAATCATAAGAAAGCACTTTAATTGTTTTAGCAAAATGAAAAATATTATTGTGATGACAGTTACTTGTAGTAAGTGGATTTGATTAATGACACATTAAAGATCATAGAGTCATAGAATTGCCCATGTTAGAAGGGACTTTAAATACCATCTAGTTCCAAACTCTTTGCCATAGACAGGGACATCCTTCACTAGACCAGGCTGCTCAGAATTCTATCCAACTTGGCTTTAAGGATAAATTGAATTGAATCTTAAATGTTTTTGTTTAAAACTAGCTGAGAATTAAACAACAAACAAGACCCTCCTCTCCCCCCACACCCTCTGGTGAGAGAGGGACAAAGGCAAACGCCATTGGTTGAGATAATTCCCTGAAAACAGTCAGCCATGGGATAAGCAAAGAACAGTAAGAGCAACAATATTAACAAAACAGTATACAAAAGAGAGGGTTTACACACAAAAATGTGCTCATCCCCACGACCCATCTCTGCCTGGCCATCAAGGCAAAGACAAAATGATGGATGTTATCCCAGTTGGTGCCACACAGCCTCCTGAACAAAGGAGAAAATGGTGGATGCCACCACAGCTGGCAGTCCCCTTCCTCAAGCCTAAGACAACTAAAAAAAATATGGACAAACCCCCAAAAGCTGGACTGTCTGCTCCATGCTGCTCCAACCCACTCCCCACAGGTCCTTCCAGCCCTGGTGGCACTGGGATTGCCACTTGGGCTCGCATTCTCCCAAGGGATGGGAAGGGACAGGCATCAGTGGAAGAGGGGCAGATTCCACAGTGCTGGCAACTTCCCTCTCCTTGGAAACTGTGAGAAAATTAGGATGATAACCAAAAGAAAATCCAGCTTGGAACTTATTTCTGTCGGTCATCTGGTCCAAACCCACTTTTCCCGCTCAAAGCGATACCAGCTTCAGAGTTAGATCAGCTTACTCAAGGTTCTATCCAAATAGAATTTGAGTTATGTTATTTCCACAAGGATATAAATTTTCACAGATGCTTTGGGCAACCTGTTCCCATGGTGGAGCAGCTTCATTGTGAAATTTTCCTAGTATCTAGCCAGAATTTCTCTTACTGCAGCTTGTGCCTATTTCCTTATTTTTCCTCTTTTTGTCGCCTGAAGTAAAAACATCCATGAGGTTTTTTTTCTGCTAATCCCCCCCAACAACAAAAACTATGAAACAACTAAAAAAAAAAACCCCAAAGACCCCAAGCCAAAAGCTTTATTTCAACACATATTTTTAAATAAAACCACTATACCTAGGTCATAATATTTTCTTTCACTGAAATTTTCCTACCAAACAGTAGCATAGTATGTATGGAGCATGTCTTAGCCACAAACAAAGCAGGCATATGCCACAAACTGGAAAATCTCAAGTACTCTTTGAACTGTTGTCAAAGAAGATAGAACACGACAATCTCAAAACTAACAGCAGCAAGTTTATATCTATGTGCAAGAAGATATCTTAGGGAAAAAAGAAGATACCAAAACTTCAGCAATCCTAAATGAAGGGAATAAAGACTTAGTAGTGAGAGGGAATCTTGGAGCTCTTCACACTGATGCATAGAATTTGTTTGAGATACTGTTTGTAGGGAGATGAATGGCAGAAAACATGAAGAGACCCAGTCCTAAATAGTTTTACATTTAAAAATATTCTAGTGGCAAAACACTGATCATCCCAATCATTCAGGAGTATAAATTTGTTAATCTTCCAAGTATTCATACAGTTCCGAATATTACTACAGCTAATACTAAGAATCAGTACAAATCTCCTGGGTGAACAATTTTTAACCAGTCTTGTCAGCGTCACTGTTATCTCAAATGCCCTTTGACTACATTCGTCTTGAACGGGGCAGGCTCATTTCTTGTTTAACAGTTAATTCTTTCCTAATGTCAGTATTTTATTGCTATTGCCCCTCAGTTATTCTCTTAGATCTCTGGACATATTATTTTAGCATGCAGAATGTGAAATATTTTGGATCAGATATTATTTACAGTTAGAATGGTCAGGAACCCCAGATGTTCATTAGCAACAAAAATGAACTTAGTTGTCTTCTTTATTCGCTGTTATAACTGAGAAATTATTAAACTTATCCAGATGTGTCTATGCCTTTAATTCCATCTGTGTCACAGACAGTAAGGCTCTGGTCATCAATGAATTATTGCATATTAATCTCCAGATCCTTTGATGTTACAGTTTGTCTGATATTCTGTTAAAATACACATTTGTTCTTAATCCTTTGAGTAAATCCTGAGACTCTAACTAAGTATTTCTTAACAGTCATTAGTTGGGGGAGCTTTTTCCTGCTGCCAGCTATGTTTTTGCAGGAGTGTTAATGATAGGAAAATATTCCAAAAAACTTAGATGAAGAAGCTATGAATTTCAGTCCCAAAGTCTTTATGGCAAGAGAAATAAATACCGTTCTTGTAACAGCTTGCAGACTTGCAATAGATCCTTCATGATGAGATGTATGGAGATATTGTTATCTTTATAATCTCTGTTTCTAAAGATCCCCAAAGCATCTCTGGCAATTTGTAAACTAGGGTTTATTTTGTCTTTGTCTTTCTGAAAAAAAATATTTTATTAAAACAAAAATGTATCAGTGATTGCTTTACTTCCCTTATTAGATGAATGTTTCACAACAGTAAAATCTGCTGTGCATGCTCACTATATGTGTAAAATATGGTTGACTACAGTTGTTTAGGTTTTACTACAATAAAATCAAATGAGAGTCAAAGAAGCAGAGTTAATTACTTATTTTTATAATTTTTGGATCAGACAGATAGACAAGGGCTTAGCAGAATTTTTCTGTACACTGATGTTCAGTACTCAGTAAAGCTTAATCAAAATGATTTCCAACTAGGAGAGATAGAAATTGCAAGAAGTAAATCTACAGATCAGTCCTATAAGTATGTTTGAAGCAGCATACGTAATTGCCACTTCTTCCTGTGAGATGAATCCTTAGGTCACATTTTTTTCACGGGTGAATAAACAAATTTACAAAGAAAGTAATGTTGTGCAGCAGTATTTAAGTCTATGTCTTTATGGATTTATAACAGCATGATCTTCTAAAAGGTTATAAAGGGGTGATAGAACCTTGGCAGCTCAGTCTTACTCGGAGATACTAGAGGTTCTCCCTGCTCCCACTGCTCCTCATGCTCAGAAGAGTTTGGGACCTTCAACTTTTGTGATTTGTGTAGGCTAACTACCAAGTTTTTCAAATGTTAGCTATATTTGCATTTCTTCCTTGGGAGCCAAATCTCCATGAATTTACAAGGCTTTTATGTTCCAGTGCCCTGAGATCTATATTGGAAGATATTTTAACTACTGACTTGGACTAATGAAAGAACATAGACCAAAAGAACAGCAGACTTATATTCCATCTTGGAGAGACTAAGTCCAATAATATGTCTTCACAGAAAATATGCATTTAAAAATGCATTTTTAGCCAGCACAAAGTAATATCAATCGAAGTAAAGAGAAATATCATGTGGGAAAGACTGAGATTCAGTTAGTAGTTTCTCATGAAGAAAACACTAACCAATATCAACATTGCATATGCTGGAATCCATGTTAGTTAATTAAATATTACCTTGAAATCAAATTATTTTTCCAGTTCCACTCCCTAGCAGTAATGGTAAACTGGTTATTTCTGTGACATCTGTAAAGGTATAATAGCCAAAACCTGGAACTGAGAATATCAAGGGACATATGAAGTAGATGAGGAAATACGCTTCAGCAAATTCATAAATACAGAGATTTGAAAAATGTAACAAGTATTAGAGAACAGCAAATTAGATGTTTGTCAGCAAACTTAATACTTGCAGTAGGAACTGGTATGATAACCTATAAGCTGAAGTTAACATTTTTTTTCTGGTTTTATATTTAATGTAACTCATCCACTGAGGCAGTGAAAGTGCATCTTTAACTTAGACAGCCAAGGGTAATTCTAAAACTGTACATATGACCTTCAGATAACTTAAAATTTTACTTAATGTTATCTTTGATCCTTGGTCTCTGTCATGACAGATCAACTAGGAAATGCTCTGGTTAATGCACTTGAACTTTCCACTAATGCTGACAGTTGAATTGTTACTTCCTAAAATTTATGGTGTTAACAAGTCTTTTTAGCTTCTTATTCTCCTAGCACAAACATTTAAGCAAGTTGGATGAACTGATGCAGTTCCTTGGCTTATTGCTCCTCCTGTTCCTCCTGCTTTCACATGAAATACTCTTTTTTGTGGAAGTTGCCACAGATTTTCCACATTTTTAAGTTCTCATGCCAGCCTCATTCTCGTCAGGATCCTGAAAAGCTGGAAAAGTTCCTTCACCTCAAGACTCATGTCAGTGGCTTTGTCACATGACTATGCAATGAACCTATGCAAAAACCCCGAGTGAGGGTAATAGTGCTAGACTTAAATTTGAGACTGTATCTTCCCTTGTCTCCTCTCATGTAGTCAATGCTCAAAACTTGTGTCCGATTCAGCCTTGGAATCCCTTTTTTTAATTGTCTGAAGATAAGATGATGCCAAAACAACCTCATTGAACTCTATATTTTTTCTTTGGCTTACATTGGTGACAATACTGTAAATATCTCTTTGAGAGCTCTGGGAAATGACCAACTCTGGGTAGGTTTCTGACTGGTTTGGGGAAACACTCCCAGAGCTGATTGTAGTGGTCCTTGACATGGTCATAAACCGGTGGTCTAGCAAAAAGTCTCACAGCCACAGGGATATGTCAAATTCTTCAGCCTTGTTTTTCCACATCTTGACACTCTGACATTTCTTGTTTCTACTCTGAGCACATGAACATATGTGACAAGCACTAAGCCAAAGACCTTATTGATCCTAGATGCTTAGAGGAGGATTTCCCTCTTCCTTTCTTTCTTTTTCTCAAAATTGTCTTGGTATCATCTTTCCAGTTCTTATATTCCTGGTAATCAGTCAATTATGGACATGTGGATCCAGTTGGTTATTCATCTTCACAGTGATATGGCTTAGATGGGATAAATCTCTTCAGATCTGTAGTTTCCACATAGAAAAGTAGCCTTTCTTTAGGTTTTGCTCCTCACCTGGTGACAGCCCACAGGTATGTCATGCAACATAAGTGAGGGCAGGCTCAGGTTGCTGCAGGCAGGGGTGTTTGCAGCACAAATGATGCCATGGACAGGCTACATGATAGAAAAGCTCCTAAGTTTTGCCCTTTGCCTTCCCTTCACCTATCAAGGAAGGCACTTAAGGAGAACCGCAAAGAACTATGCAATAGAGCTGGTCTGAGTTTTGTCTTAATGCTTCTGGCAATGACAAAGTGGTATAAATAGAATAATCCTGCCCAGAAATGGACTTGATTTGAACATTCAGCAGAGTTTTCTGCCTTTTTTTTTTCCTTAAATAAACTGTGCTATAACTTTGATTGTAAAGGAGCTGTCTTTTTAGATTAATGATCTGGCCTCAGCCACACTTTTTTCCAGTAACAACTACTCCAGCAGTAAATAAAACACTTGTAGGACAGGAACAAATCTCATTTTAGGCTAGGATGTTTATCTAAAATAACCTTGGTCTGCCAAGCTATGATCTGTAGCATACTTAGGGCAGCACAGTGGTTGATCTTTTGCCTGAGAAATCATTTCTTATAGCACCTTGTCTTCAGCAAAGGGTAAACTGCTTCCTGGCATCTTGTGCAAAGAAAATTGTTCCACCTCACAAATAAATTGAGCATTACCTTCTTTTAAATACAGAGCTTTAGAATAGTCTAGAAATAGACTAGAATAGTTTAGAAAGAACAAAATTTCAGAGCACACCTATTACCTGCCCTCTGTCCTTGCTCAAATCAGACCTTTAAGTCCTTCTTCTCAGATTCTGACACACTAAGGCTATTTTTATAAAACACCTCATTATATGACCAAGAAAACTTCTAAAACATGTTTATGTAAAATCATAAATGCTTATGAAATCAACAGTTATTATTCTTGCCCCATGACAGCAAGCTTATATTTCCCCCAATATTGAGTTGTATTATTTTCTGTTCTAAAATGAAGATAATGAGAAAAGAAGTTGTGATGCATGAAATAAAATAATTTCTAATTCAAGGGTGTTGTAAGATAACAAAGTTTTTTTTTGTTGGTTTTTTTTTTTTTGCTATTTTTCTTTTACCTCAATCTTTATTTATCAAACACCTTTTCCAGTCAAAGGAAGTTTTGATCAAAAAAACCAAAATGCTGTTACTAGAAGTTGATCTTAAACCCACTAGTGTCATTATCTGAGATTCTACTAACTTGAACAGTGCAAAGCAGATCAGTCCAAAGCAAAAACCTCAAGTATGTCTTTATTTTTCTTGCTTTCCATTTAGATAAAATTAAAAAGAACAAAAAAGGGAAAGTGAAGAAGAGAAACCTTGTCTATCAATCTGACTATCCATTTTCTTCCAAATATCTAACAAATCATGCTCCAGTGCCTTACTACAGTAAGTGATGTATGTGTCTCACAAATTATATTAAGATCTTTCTCTGAGTTATATGCTTGATTCATCCCATATTTCAGAATAAGTTAAAAAAGAAAAATAATTAGATTGTCAGTGCCTATACATTTTGACAAAAGTTGTCTTCACTGTGTAACATTGGTCTTTTGAAAGGCAGCTGGCTTTATTTTATTTTTTTTTTTACATTAGCTTTATCATGAATCCAGAGCTCTAATAGAGAGGAAGTAGAATATAGTGAAGTAGAAAGAATGCATTTATTGCTTGTGGTTTTCTATTCTCCAGCTTGCTGAGAATATTGCCACACTTCTAGGTTTTTATGAACTACTTCCAGACTGATTGCTTTCAGAGCTATTGCCATTTGCACTAGCAGTTTTGTACTGGAGCATCCACTAGCAAGAGGTATAAATACAGTAAGACAGTACACATGATTTTATTAGCAAGCAGGATATAATTCCCTTTTTAAATACACCTTTAAAAATACTTAGCAAAAAGTTCAGCTGATAAGCTAATTTAGCATAGATTTACAGGGACCATCACATTAAAGTTTCTCCTCTGAATTTTGATATCTATATTTAACTCTGAAACTACTATCTTATGTTGCATTGAACTTGAAAGCATTGAAGAACAGCAAAGTTTAAGTTTATTCTTAATTTTTACACAGAAGTTTCTAAGGCGAAAGATGATCACACCATGATTCATTTGCCTTTCATGTGTTAAAGAGGAATTAAAGTGAAAAGGTGATATTTATTTTTAAAATTATATTTATTTTATTTTTAAAAGTTGATATTAGTTTTACCGGTCCTTGAATCTAAGTGCATAAACACCCATTTAGAATTTTTCTGCATGCTTGTTCATTCCCACATTTTTCTTTGCTCACCAGCAGTTTCCAAAAGATGTGTTTTCTCAACCCCACAAAAAGACCCACCTTTCCCCAGAATAACAATCCTCTCACAGCTGAAAGTAAGCTGTTGCAATGACCCTAACCCACACTCTTTTATAAAAAAGGTCTCTGAACTACCATTCATGTTTTGATACAGAAAAAATACCATTGTTGTTTCATTAAAAGCTAAAAAGCAGAAGTAATTAGATTCAGTCAGTCTGGAGAACAACCATAAACTGGTTAGTTTTCATTATCATCTTTAATAGTCATCACTGTTAAGAAATAATTCCTTTAATTTCATTCAGCTCAGTTAATAAAGCTTCTGTAAAGCTCCTAATCTATGGAAAGATATTAATATTTTGTTCCATCTCACACAGAAAAAATGTAAACTTCAATTACCAAATAAAGAGTTAGGCATTTTTTAAGTTCATTAATAATGGAGTGAAGAGACCTCAAGAGTTTCAATACTTAGTAGCTTTCACTGTGCTCAAAAAATAATATTTACGTGTTACTATATTCAGCATACAGATAAGATCACAAATTTAGGTAAGATATTTGCTGGTTTGAACTTGCTCCTCTGTCATTATTCTGAGCAGATACAGTGCACACATTCTCTCTAGTATTCTGGGAAGAGATACTGCTCATGTGGCTGCACGTGTGCCTGAAACAGAAGAGAAAAAAAAGTGACGAGGCAGCATCCCAACATATATCCTCTGGTCAAGTCCCAAACCCTATTGAAAAGGAGAGCTTCAAGTAGGGTTTATCCATTTGTAGAGTTAAGTTACTGTAGTTGCATAATAAAGGTAGTCTGTATTACAATACTACATTGCAGACACAACGTAAGATTAGAATAAGTTCATTTATGGGCAGAAGCATGATTACCTGCAAAAATTTCCAATTAAAAAAATAATCCACTTTCTCCTCCCCCTCCCATTCTCACCACATTATATAACATGCACATAAGAACATCATGGAATAATTAAGTCACAGAAAGTTGTCAGCAAGCCCTTCACTGTCACTATTCACTTGATGCAGGCTTTGTACATGAGTCACTTTCACAGTGACACTTGTTTGGTTGCAGTTTATATCTCAGTCCAAAAGTAATTTTCCTAATTTTCACATCCTTGGGCTATAACATTGCAATTGCTATCTTAATTTTCCCTGCCTCTCTTATTTTCTTTATATATAACTTAAGTGCAGAGTTTTAATTGTCCTTGGTTGCACTTTGAAGATAGGTCCCTATAGTTAGACACAATAATTTGGTAGGCTGCTTTCCAGATATTTTTCAAAACCAGATAAACATGAGCATCTGCTGACATCTGTGAAGACTGTTGGAGCTCAGCACCCATAAAATCTAAGCATCTAAGCTTTGCATTTCAGTGCTGACCAGTAACAATAGAAATGTAAGCAAGACGATTCAAAGTTTTCCATTAGAGGTTTAAGAAATGGAAAGAGGAGTTATATTTACCTCCAAAAGATAATAAAGTCAGCTAGTGCTGGCAAATTCAAAATGGTAAAATAATCCCAGATACTGCTTTCAAGTGTTTACAAATGACTCATTTAATGTAGAAAATGAAGTATTTTGAATTTTCTAATTCTATGCCAGGAAATAAAAGCTTCATATTATAACAAGATGACAAGAGGCCTTTATGAGAACCCTAGTCCAAGGAGGTCAAATTTTGTAGGGTGAACTAAGGATAGAAGGCTGTTTAATATTAGCACTGGGTGAAACACAAGTTTTCTATTAAATCTGACAATAAAAAGTAACTTCTGCAGAGAGCAGAATGATGAAAGTCACGCACCTTGCTTTTTGCTTTTTTGTTGTTTGGTTTTGGTTTTTTTTCTTCACATTTGATAATGTGAAAATCATTTCATTAGAGAAGAGTAAAGTGTATGCAAGTTTTCTTGCTGCAAACTTTTTGTTCCCCTTTATGAACTTCAGTATAATATCTTCTTAAAGAATGTTTATTTTCCTAATCCACTATGAAAAAGGAGGTCTTGTTCTTACTGTTCATTTTGGTGCACTGTGTCTGGGATTTTTAAAGGCTTTTTTTCTAGTTGAATATACTACTTATTATACTGACATATACTATCTGATGAAATATCCAGTGACTTTCATACATTGTGAAGGTTAAGGCCAATGAAAGTCAAAGAAAACCATCACAAACTCTGCTGTAAACAATTTGATCTTAAACTAGTCCATAAGCTTGTGTTGAGGGGTCCCTTTAAATCTGGAATTCTAAAACGCAGATTTCAGATTGACTACAGCCAGAGAAACAAAATTAGTTTGATAGCTATTCAGAACTCACCCGCAGCAAATGTAAGGCTGAACCAAAGAAATAGTACATTTTCATTAGTCCTAGGCATCAATACCACCATTGTTCTCAAGATTTAGAGAGAGCTAGAGATAGAAAAGGTAACGCACAGATTTTACCTAGATTTCACACTCACTCTAAAAGGTTTCTCTTGGTGCTTCACAGTGAAAAATTACCAAAAAGATATATGTCATTCTGGCTGGGGTGCAATTGCTGTAGCAACTCCTTCCTCCTATAGTGTCCTAGAAGAAACCTGGGTCTGATCAAAGACTTGTGTGTGTAAATCTGTCTTGTAGCTTTATTCAGGCTTATAGTTCCATCCTTTCCCTTGTCTAACAGGGAAGTCAAACAGAAGAAGTCAGGATGTATCTTTTAACTTTTGAATAACCTCATCTACCTTGTCTTAAGCCTGGGTAGGAGTCACCACCTTTTCAGCAGACATAGTGAAATCAGGTAAAAGACTGTTCTCATGCCTAGACAACTTTAACAGTTTTTATCTTTTTTTCCAAGAAAATATTTTCTCTTTATAGTGTTTATTAAAATTTTATACTCATTATATAAAACGTAAGAATCACAGATGTAGTTCATTGCTAATTCTTAACTGAGAAAATAAAAATTTAACTTTATCCTTTTAGAGTGACAGATCACATAAGATACAGCCTCAATACAAAACTTTTAGAAATACTGTATCAAATCGGTTCCTATTATTTAAAAAAATACATTCTAATAGCAGGAACCATTACCTTGAAGATGGATGGACATACATGAGCTGTAGGACATCACTTTTAAACACTAATTTTCATGCTATAATAGAGACTATCTTTTTGAAAATGCTTTATCCCATCTAAATTTAAGCGCATTCCTGTGATTTTACATTCTCCTTCAAAACGAATACTCAATAATCCCTTTAAAATATAAAATTACAGAGCTCAATGAAAAAGCTGTTTGCTTAGAGCAAGGAACTAGTGAAAGCAAAGACAGCAATGATAGTGTAAGAGCTGTATTGAATTGTTTGAAGCACTGATCCATAATGACAATGTGTTAAACTGTATAAGAAGGTCTGTGCTTCAAACTGGCAGTGTCAGTCCTTCAGTCACATCATGCTCACAATTCTATGTGGACAATGCTTGTGTGCAATAAAATCAGGTTCACCTTTGTGAGAGACCTCCCCTTGCATTTGCCCAACAGAAGTGCTGCTGTAGAGATATATATGCACAATACGAAGAGAAAAACATGGGTAGCTGCATAAAAATAGTAGTAGTGTTTGATTAGATAAACTTCACTATAGTCTGCATCTTGTTAAAAAAAATATGAAGAAATTGGCGAAACTGTGTACATTGCACCAATGGATTTTGCTATATTTAATAATTAAATATATGTACATATATATCATAGAAAGATTTGAGTTGGAAGGGATCTTCAGTGTCATCTAGAGCCAATCCCACTGCCATGGGCAGGAGCACCTTAAACTAGACCAGATTCCTGAGACCTCCCTCCAGCCTGGACATCCAGCAGGGACAGCACAACCACAACCTTTCTGAGAAACCTCTTCCAGTGCATGACCACCCTTACAGCAAAGGATTTCTACCTAACATCTAATCTAAATCTGCTTTCTTTCACTTTAAAGCCATCCACCACTGTCCTCTCACTACATGCTTTTTAACGCCTAGGGCGAGGATTCAGAAAACCACAAAGCCTGGAACTCACTCCAAGGACTGTGCAGCTACAAAAGGCACACCAAGAACACAAGATTGCCATAGCATGGCTCCCTCCTTATCTTTCTTGTTGGCACCAGCCACAGCCCCATGAGGCTTTTACGACTCTGCCTAGGGTTAGGGTTCTGGAAACCACAAAGCCCAGATCTCCATGCACACTGTAGCTACAAAAGCCATGGCAAGGGGATTGCAAGACTGTCACAACATGACTCCCTTCACACTTTTTTACTTGGCACCAGCCTCACCTCATGAGGTTTTTCCTGCTCTGCCTGGGGTTAGGGTTCAGAAAACCATAAAGCCCAGTATTGCAGCAGACCTCTTGTTAGGGGTAGAAATAAGCCAAGACACAGACTCTCATCCAACAAAATGAGAATGTTCCCAGTTTATTCTTCTTTACAGATTGTTCATCCTGACTCTGGCTACAGCAAGCTCCTACTGTAAGGTCCAACTGCAGACTCTGACTGCTGGCTATTTCCTGCTGGACTATGACTGCAGGTATTGGTTTGCAGACTCTGACACAGCTTTCACCCAGCTCAGCTATGACTGCAGGCTCTGACTCCATCAGACCCAGACTGACCTCATAGCAGATCTTTTACAGCAGCAAATCTCTTCCTTGTTTTGTTCTTCTTTGTGTCTCTCTAGATCCTTCTTCCTTAGGGATCCTCTACCTCCAAGATCCTCCCTGAGGGGCCAACCCATCCTTTTTATCACACTTAACTTTATTAGTCACAGCTACGACCTATTGAGGGCAAGGCTATTCCTCTTCTTTGGTAATTAGCACAACTGTGATTTATCCGGGCAAGGTATGTAATCTCTTCTTCTACACCTACACCCAGAGCTCCAGGGACTGTGCAGCGACAAAAGGCATGCCAAAAGGAACACAGGACAGCCACCACATGGCTCCTCCAGATCTTTCTGGTTGTCACCAGCCCAATGCTCCTCTCCATCTTTTTTGTAGGCTCTCTCAGGTACTGGAGCACCACTAGTGGGTCACTAGGTCACAGAGAGTCTTATCAAGTTTTATCACAGACATAAATGAGACAAGGAAGATGTGTCCTTCATAGATGGTTATTCATGCTTAGGTGAATCAAACTGCAGCTAATGGGTAGGCTTCAATCCATCCCTTTCTACACTAAACATTTCAAGTACTTTCGATTAAACAAACTGATGCGTATCATCAATTGGGCTTTTCTGCAGCTTTTGTAGTTCTAATCTTCCTTTTGCAAAGAAGAATAGCGAAACCATATATCTCCCCTTGTTTGCCTGGCCTGATGTAAAATACTAAGTGGCGCCATCTGATCCATTGCTTCACTTACAGCAGCTCAAATATTAAGATTTCTGTGCAGATCCTGCTTGTTTATACTGTGTGACTTGAATTTGTGTGGTCTGCAGGGTTTTACTGTGAGGACAGAAAACAGTTATTTCCTATCTGTTCAATAAAAGGGGATGTAACCTCTCATGTAACCATTACGATCACAAATAGGAAGAATAACTATGTCATATTGCTCTAATGAAATAGAAGGAATAATTTATCAAAACATTCCCATGCCTTAAAATTTAACTCTACAGTAAAGTGTATGAAACAGTTGTTCTTTTACATAGCTCTTTGCTATAGAAATTTTCCTTAACAGTACAATAGAGGACATCTTCAAATACACTTTATTCTGCATTATTATGCAGAAGTTTTGAGCAACTCTTGTTCACAAAAATATTACTAGTTCATACAAGAAGTATATCCTTAATTAGTACATACAAATATCGTAGCACAATTTCACAGTATAATGTACATGGAGTGTTTCTATTGTTCCTTTGCTAAGTCTGGTATTATAGCATATTGATTTCTTTGCTTTTAGTTCATTTGAGAAATAAATAAATAAATCTGGGGTTATTCATCTGTTTCCAAGAGTCAACATCATTCTTACAGTCATCTGACAACACCATTGTGATATGTGGCTGCATTATCAGCCTAACATGTTGGTAAAGCTCAGCTGTAAATGCAATTTAAAAGACTGAAAACAGCATTGTGTCTGAACAGTATTGCATTTATTTTATCATCTAGGGAAACAAATAATAATCTCTGATTTTTATTTAATTTCCATTGTAAGGAAATATGCTTTTAAACTTTATTTACTGCTATTATTTGAATAAATCCAAATTATAAAATCTCTGCTTTTTCAATGAGGGGGGATATATAATCATAAAATAGTATAAACACATATCAAATCTTCATAAAATTCTTATAAAGCAGGTCTTTTAGTTCTTGGATTTTATATTTCAGTAAGTGTAAATGTAAGACAGTCTTAAACCTTGTTCCCAAAAGATTACCACAGTCTCTGGAGAATTGATTCTACAGTTTTTTTGGGTTTTTTTATCCGGCTTAGGTATTATAAACTTGGATTAGGTCTGCAATAGCAATGATAGCATCTGGAAGGCATTTTAGAAACAGAAACCCAGCCAGAATATCAGAGGAATGCAACATGTGGACAAAGTGTGCTAACTTCATTTGTGCAACTTAGATACTCTACAGCCCTAAAACTTCAAGATATCCTTTGATATACACTGGTAGAATTCTGATGCAGAGTGTGTTCATGCTGCATCCATTTCTTTTAATAATATTAACATAGCACTCAGTGTATATTATAACTTGATTGCACTTTAAAGAAGGCTGATAACCTTGAAAGTAAAAAATGTTATAAATTTTAATTTTTACTTCTGGATAAAGACAATATGGTTATGGCATATCATTTGGAAAGCTAAAAAATATATTTTTATTTATTTCAACCATTTTTTCACAGAAATGAGATCTTGACTTTTATGTTTGCTCAGAAAAAGATGTATTTTATCAATTTTCTTTCCTTCACTCAGAACAGATATTTGAAATATAAAAGCAATGAGGGATGCATTCAACACAATTATATTCTCATGTATTTGTATATTGCCAGGATAAGCTCAGAAGTACTTGACTCAGAAGTGCAGTTTAGCTCTTTTTTCCCCATTTTCCTTGTCTCCTAAGCTTATTCTAAGTACAGACTATGTTACATTTGCTGCAGGGCAGTGCAAAGGAAGCAACACAAGCCCCTCTCCACCTGTGTGCCCATATAAACCCTCTCATGCCCCAGCCCAGGACCCTTTGTAGCCATTCATCAGTTAGGTTACACTAAGTCAGTTGTACCAGTCGTGCTGAATTGGAAAATTAATTTGAACTTTCAGATGCCCTTTCACTGACTTATGTAGAAACTTCGTGTCACACACCTCTGCCTTAACTAGGAAGGTTTAAGAAAATTGTTATTAAAAAAGCAGACACAGGGATCTGTTGAGAAGGTGCTGTTATTACGTGTGGAAAATAGTCAAGAACTGTCCCGTTGAGCACATCATGAGTTTTTCAGTTCTCTACAGATTTTAATCTTGATTAATTTTTTTATCTTTCATGTCCCAGTATTTAAGGAGGAAGAGAGGTACTGAAACAGATGAGTACTGAGTCTTTAACAAGCAAGCTTCAAAATCAGGACCTACTCCATAAATGGGATGACAGGTGGCAAAGGAAATGTAATACTGAGAAATGTGAGGCTGTTTCCATTAAAGGGAAGAATAGTAAGCATACTTACCCAAAATGCTGAGGTAGAACAGGATTCTGAGTTTCTGTTGCACAAGTAGGTTAATTTACTCAGAAAATGTCCAAAGTATACAAATAAAGAATTAAAAAGGCATCTTGCCATATATTATCTGCTTTCTCTCATTTTGTACTAACACAAAAAATCAGTGAGCTTGGTTATATAAAATGTGATAGATGTATGTCAGGTTTTATATTTTCATCCCTTCCAAATCAGTATTATAATTATAATTAAAATAAATAAAGCAAAATTCTTGAAGTTTACGTTTCATTTCTCCAAAGGAGACTCAGGCAAAATACATTAATATTAATAAATTAGCCAATGCAGTCACAGCCTGCTCTTAATGTTTAGTAATTTCATTGCTATGTCTTTTCTGTGGGATCATGTACTGATAAAGAAATGTATGCATAACATATCTATACATTGGAAAATAGGCCATCTGTAATAAAATTGCTGGCTGAACTGTTTGGAGCTTATTTAGTTTTAGGTTCTTGGTATCAGCATTCCTGTAAAGGGCTGATTTCCAAACAATGGATGCTCAGCTTATCCCACTATCAAATTTATTTCAGGATGTTCCCTTACTGGAAACCAGAATGCACTAAAAATTAGTCATAAACTTTAAAATAATAATTAACACATTCATCTTGACTTATTGTAAAAATCTAATATTTAAAAAAATAAATAAGATGGATTCCTAGAATGAGCTTTTATATGACAGTTTTGTGCAGAACCCCACAGTTTTATCTATTTTGGTATGCTTCCTTTAAGACAGAGATTTATAATGGAAATACCAACACCCTTACAGCTCTGAATAATGAATTACAGTCATAGAAATTCACTGAAGCTTTACTGAAACATCTCCTTTATTCTACAGACTGATTTTTATGGAAATTGGAGACTGTGATATTGTCATTGCCACTTCTCTAAGTTTACTTTTTGAATTGCCAAGTCCTTTCTTAAGTCCTTCTGAATTCAAACTCTGTTTACTCCACTACATTTCAGAAGAGATTTATTTCGCATAATATCTCCTCTGTCGAACCACTTAAATATATTAATATCATGTTGATATTTGTCATAATGTATTTCTTAATAGGAACACTAAAACTCCTTGAATAAATTCACGGAAGTTAGGCATATTCAATCTGTGTTAGGCTTTTAGTAAATCCATGCAATATAAAGATCAGAAACCCTTCATGAGCTTTCTAACAATCTAGTCCCTGAATTATGAATAATGATGAATAAATTTCTGCAAGTCTAAAGTACTTTATCTGAAGCATTTAAGATCATTTGCTACAGTTATTCAATTTACATCATGAGCTTAGATATACCCATGTGGCCTTCATTTTAAGAGAGATCAAAATGAATAATATTTAACCACTACAGCTTCTATAGTAAAAGACTGTAAAAGAATGAATCAATACGGCTAAGCACATGGTAATTGCCTTACAGTTGCAGTGCTTGCTAGAATTAATGAAGAAAATTAGTGTTATTAGTCCTATTTGCAGAAGAAAAAATATACTGCATAGGTATGTGGCAATGGGCGAACCTCCAGCACTACTGCAAAGATAGATGATGAATATTTGCAATAATATGAGAAGCTCAGAGTACCTAACGGGGAATGTTCCACTGGACTTCTGATTTTATATTAATAAGAATAGAATTTTAAGTGCCTTTTACTAATAGTTTAATATGTTATATAAAGCTTGTAAAACAACAACAAAAAAGTCTCAGCTATTCAGTTGCAGTACTTTTTCTTCTATTTTTTTACTGAAATTATTTACTCTCATTTTCTCTGTTTTGTGCTCTTAAGAACCTTGATCATTGACCTCTGTGCTTTTCCAGTTCCTTTAAGACATTTTCTAGAGATTAAACTTTATAAAGAAAACAATAATCATATGGTCCTTAGAAGAAAGACCTTTAAATTTTATTTATCAGTACATTCCTAGTATTGCAAGTATATACTAACAATTTAATATTCTTAGAGAAATATTTGGAGTTATCACAATCATCTTCTCTAGTTGTATTTATTTGTATAAAAATAATAACAGCTACCAGAAACTTGTGGGAAAAGCATTTTATACTGTAGTTTTTAGATGAGTTTACAGCTAAAGAAAGAAAAAGGATATTATTGTTTTGATCTTTTAGCCATCTTTTATTAGATGATATTATGATTTTTAAACTTTTTGTAGGTAATTCCATACTCAATAATTCATAATAATACAAGAGGAAATTCTTATTTCTAGGTTATGAAATGGTTGTGTGTGTGCTCATGGCCCTCCCAATTTCTATTTCTCGGTGTTGAGCAGCCCCACTGAGAATATCAAAGAAAACCTTTGTTGCCAGGCATTGTCTTTCTCTTTGATGCAATCTATTCCTTGGTGCTGTTACTTGGAGCTTTGCTGAGCACAAAGAAAGATTCTCAGTGCAACACCTACTTTTTCTGGGGCAGCTGAAGATCTTCTGAGCAGGGATTTGCCCATTGCAGTGATTTGGCTCTTACCTGTGACCTAGGAAAATAATTAATAGGCATGTATCCATACTGTATCTTCAACACAGACTTAACAAGTGTACATACTCCGTGCAGAGTTATAATTTATCTAGGTCTGTATTTAATGCAAATAGAAAATACCTAGTAGATATCTTAATAGGTCACCAAGTCTGACTTTTGCAAGGCTATTCCAAAAGGCATTGCTCTAGTCCAGTCTTACATACTTCAGTAATAGAAGTTCAGCAACTTTCCTAGGTAAATTATTCCAATATTTAACTATTTTTCTATTAGAAAATAGTTTATTAATTTATTTTATCTCAGTCTCCTTCCATATGTCCTTACACCTTTGACTTGTTCTTAGGGTGTGGATAACAGCTGACTTCTCTTCTTTTGCTGACTAATCTTCATTTATTTGCGGTGTCTCATTCAATCTACCTTGTCATTACACTAAAATGTTCTTTCAACACTTACTCACAGGTGTTTTCCTTTGGGCTGAAGTATATCTTTGTTCAATAAAACTGTGACTGGTTCAATTTAAGAGCTGTGCAATAAAAAAGCTACTTGAACATGCAAAAGTGCTACAGAGAGCAAAGATGAAGGAAATCTACTGCTTTGGAATTCTACCAAATAAACTCTCCAGACATTTTTTTCTGCCGTCTTGTAATATCTGAATTTTAAACGCACAATCTGCTTATCAGGCTTTGCACTGGTATATTCATCCCAGCTATTGTTTCCTAGACACTGCATTGATGGCAGTGGCAGTTCCTCTGCTGCTGCATTTGCTATCTTAGTATTTCCATCCCAGGAATATCCTTGAGGCATAACTACTAGAACTCGTGTCAGGCTGATGCCTGGTAACTAGTGTCAGATTGCTGGTTTGTGCTGCTTGGATTTGCTTCCTAAGTCCTCAATTCTCATCTTAAAATATGAGCAGTTGCTGCCTCTTGGTTTAGTCATGATTGTTGTAGGTGTTAATGGCAGTGAATCGTCATGGAGGTACCTCATGACACCCCATTAGCAGGACATTTACATAGATATCCCAAATTGTTACTGGTTTTATGTTCTGACCGCTCTTTGACAGCTGTTAAATTCTGTAGAATTCTGCATTTCCTTTTGCAGGGAACACCACCCCATGAAAAAATTTGCATTCAGAAAGGTTTGTGGCTTTTAGAGGAAGCCAACAGTTTCTCCAACTGGGTGTGGCTTCTTTCCTGACTGAATTAATGTGTCCCTACCACTGAATTCCTCCTTTTTATTCTTAATTTTGGACTGTCATGTCCTGAAGTTATTTAACATGGTGCACTTGATAGAAACCCTCCCAAACACGGGGTTATGCCACTAGGACACTTTTATGAAGGGTTTGTTTTCTTTTTTAAAGCCAGCTTCTTTTCAGCAAACAAAAATCAGGCTTAGTTCATGTGTTATGAATCCCCACTGGGTTATGCTGTTTTCATGACTAACTTCTCTCTCTAACCACAGCTTTACAGCCTATGACCTTACAACAGCAAGCCGGCTGTAAGAAGACATGGGCTTGTTGTGATGGTTATGCCTTTGCTCATGTTCCAAGTCCCCTGTGGCTTGTAAACTCTGCACACACATACTACTTTCAATTGCCTCCAGGCCAACTGCCCTTGTTGAATTGCCAGGGATCATGAAAGTACCATGTCTCTACTGGACACTTCAGATTAAATATAAAAGAAATCATTCTAATTTATGTTAAAATCAATCTAGATTCTTCTCAATTTCACTGTATGAAACTGCATTCTCTAAAGGAAAACAAAATATTATTTTCAGTCTTTTGTAGTCTCATATGCAAATTGCAAATCTACTGCAAATTATATCACTTTGATATTAAGTTATACTAATGACAGACGATAGATGCCACAATGAGAGACCCAATAGAAAAGAACTAGCATTACATGAGCCATTAGCACTTTATCAACTAAAAGTTGCTAAATATGTATTCACATTCAATTTTAACAAAAGCACTTTTGCTGACACCTCACTGGAAACAATTATATTGTCAAAACCTCTAGGTCCAACCAATCATGTGTTTCACCTGACTTTAAAAGAAAAATGCCAGGTTACCATTAAAACATAAGCAATAATATGTTTGATAAGGCTTCCTCTAATCCTAAATTTGTCTTCCTTATCCTGCACAGTTACAGAAATACAAGTCATAACTTTATAATAAAACAGAAGCACCTGATATGAAGGAAGTATGTGAGAACAGTTGTAGGGTGGAGGCAAGCTCCTGATGCATAAGCATACATACATAGGCCTACATACACTTATATACATATAGATACACATATGTATTTGTTCTACATGTAGTTGGTGTCTGAATGCACTACTGTACGGAATGGACTAGGTAGTGTGAATTCTCAGATCGTTTATCAAAGTCACATAATCTCAAGTTTAATATTTCTTAGATTGCTGTATTTCTGGAAAGAAGATCTAAATGGTGAGGAAATAGCATGAACAATTTAGTAGTTGAAGCCTTTGTGAACTCATATTGCATCTCTGACCTGCAATGGTGTTGGGGCATGACATACTATAAGCAAGTCATCAAATTGAAATCAAGCACCTTTGATCATTAAAAATCACATTGCACTGCTTGCAGGATGCTTGCATAAGATGTTAACTTGGCTTCTGTACAAGATTTAAATCGGGCAATTTAAAACTGCTTAGGTAATTCAGATGGGGCAATGTTCCTTGCTATTTCTGTATCTACAAGCTCATTAAAGGAAATTTTTCTTCCCTTCTCTCTTCTATTGTAACATGTACTATTGCTGGCAGGAACCTAGAAATTTTCTCCCATATTCCCACAACACATCAAAAACACACATATTTTGACTCAGTTTACATGGAAGGCCTTTGAAATGAGATTAAAAATATTGTTTCTATGTAGTACACAAATTTACACATTGATTTTCTAAGAATGTTAGTAAGATGCACTGAAAACAAATGATTAAGAATAAAATGCACATTCAGGTAGCCTACTTTAGATGTTCAGAATATCTCATCTCAGTAGGATAAATCTGGTCTTAAAATTTATTCAGTATGGATCTCTGTTCTATCTGCTGGTTCTGTAGAGTGAATCCATGCTTATTGCTCTTTTTGACTGCTTTCTGATTTTAAGGTTCTCAGTAAGGAGATTTCAGCAGAATACTGACTGTTATAATTAGAAAATTACAAAAACTCCAATATGGTAACAGGTGTGGGTTATTCTCTTTAAGATGCAAACTACCCGAATATAGTCCGACCCTTCTTTCATAATTCAGAATTACTCTGAGGTCTTTTCTCAGAGGTATCTCTTTCCAGACACTGAAAAAGGAAGTACCATTTGCATTTCTTGGTGAAAAGGGTCACCCCCTTAGGTGGAGGGGGGTCTAGATCTTGTTTCCTCCTCCAGGAACCCAGTCTGGCAAAGTCTTAATATCTGGAACCACGCCTAAGGCTTGTCCCATCCAATGGTTGTACCTCTGGGGAGGAGAAACAGAATCATGTCTCGAAATGAGAATATCGGCCCCTTTCACTAGGTATCACTAGAAGTGCAAAGTGTACCTTGTATATTTTTGATGCTTCTAGTCCATGTAAATCCCAATACAGATGGAATCTAGGGGGTCTGAATCTTTCTGATTTTCTAAGTGATAGACTCAAGTGTTTTCTCACTCATTATGTCATATACTACAAAAGTAGTATATGTGACACTTCGTTAGTTAATGCATATTTGAAAGAAATAAACACTGAGAATTCTATGGCTTGACTTCTCACACTGGTATACAAAATAAAGGCATATTTGTGATACACTTGGTTGTTAATAAAAATGACTGATGACTAAAAGGAAAAGTCAGGTTTAAACCAGGACCTCTTTCATCAGCCCAGGATGAATAAGTGAAGCAATTATTAAGATTTTTAGCAAACAAGAAAAATGTTAATTGTGTCACTCAGACACTGAGTGACTTTTTACAAGCAGCTGTATTGAATTAGGGAACCATATTGAGTTTTAAAAGTACGAATATTAAATGTTGTCTTCCAGGCCAATTAAATTTTAAACTTTTCCATTTTGAGCTCAAGCAACCCTTCGTTAAATTTCACTGCAGGAAGCTATTCTCCAATCACTCATCAAGACAGGACTTTCTAATGTTTGAGTACTAATTTTAGGTATAACTATAGTTTTAGCTTTTGTAATAGATACTTGGCTTAATTTCTTTAATGCAAAAAGTGTAGCTGTTAGATGTGAGGAACATTATGTTAACACTATAATGTTATTTTCTTGATAATATTTTCTTGATAAAGAACACACATAGTATGTGCCAAATTGATGGAACTAGTGAGACTATAAAATAGCTGTGCTTAGCAACACTGCAATAATGTAATTCCCTAATTTGCCAGTCTGAATGCTAGGACATCCTTTTTAAAAAAAATTTTCGTTTTGTTTGGGTTTTTTTTGTTTTGTTTCACTTAAGAGCTTTAAGGTTTGATGTCACTGACCCTGATAACAAATGCTGAACGGTTACATCTAATACAGAAAAAAATAAGAGGAGACAGGAAAAATACAGAGGTCGAACATGACTGGCAGGTGGATATGGCAAATGCAAACTAGTGAAACACTAGGAGCACTAGGAGTAGGGGCCAAATTGATGGGTTGGACTCAAAGATTAAAAATATGACCTGAAAAATGTAAAACAAAAGGTAAAATTTTTGAAAGTGTTTTGGACTGTTTAAATTTTTTCCTATGCAAGTAGTGGAGCCCTGGGTGTTTTGGTCATTCATCACTAACTAGGAAAAACTATATAAGGAAAATTTTCCTTAGAAATAGCACTTCTTAGCAGAGATGTGCCTTGAATTATCTGATCTCTTTGAATACAATTGCTGGAACTAAGATATTTTTTTCTCAGAAATCATCTTCCATTGTACATTAAGTACTACCTTTATAGTGAGGATAAGCGGAATCCATTCACAGAATATATTACTTCCCCAAAAATACAAAATTAATTGAATTGGTTTAGTTTTAGTTTGTTTTTCTGGAAGGAATTTTTTTTTTAATGATCTAAGATGTTTTGGTTTTGATTAGAAATATCTTCTTAGAAAAATCTGACAATATTATTCAACATATTAAAATGAGAATGGAGCACATTCTTTTTGACTTTTGAGAAAGTTATAATATGTGAAAGATCTTCATGGAGAAAATAAAGCTCAATTTACTGCATTCTGTCTTCAGAAACACCTTTTTTAGTCTATTTGCTTGGTTTGTGCTTAATCTGAATATTAGTACATTCAGGCATAGTTCATGTGTCTCATGCTTCTGATGCAGTATTGCAGTAAAGAGCAATTTTAAAGGATATCTCCCATTTAAAGACAGCAGTAATACTTCCTGTAATCTGGATTTTATTTTTTATAGTGTATTCAGATACTAGCAATACTGGGGACATAAGACCCTTAGGGCCTTTTCTAATATTTGTGGTAATTTACCCACTATCTATGGTGTCTAAATCTATTTACATCACACCATATCACACTGTCACTCAAAAGGTAAAAGGATGTAATTTTATTTCTGTAACCTCCTTCTTAGTGTGAGATACGGCTGAAAAGCAAACCAGTTGCAATGTTAGAAAATCAAAGAAAATCAAAGGTTGAGACTGCAGAGAGAAGTCTATTGCCTCTATATAAATGGATGGATCTACACCAAAATGTGTCACTCAGGGTCACCTACAGGAACAAGAGTCTGGAGTGCATTGTTCAACAGCAAGCGGCTTGGAGAGTATTACTAGCCTGGTCAAGTATGTGGTAAACTGCTCCAAGAATGTAATTTCATAGTCATCATTTTTTTAACCCTTAAAAAACAAGGAAAAAAATATAGGAAAAAGTGAAGAAAATTACTTCTTGAGAGAAATAATTATATCAATGTATAATCATATGCATACATAAAACATACTGTTGAGTTAAACCAGTTATGCTCTTTCCCCTTGCAGAAATCAGTCCAAGTTAAACCTAAGCTTTTGGAGTGGATTTATTTTGAGTTTTATGTTTACTGGTTGTTCCTGTATATCATTGATCTGAGAAAGAAATCAAAAATATCACTCCTCAGTCATAGCTCATTATCCTGAAAGGTATAATTAATTTTTGGATGTGTAATAGGTTATGTGTATTCCATGTCAGTAGTTAAAAAAAAAAAAAAGAAAAAAGCCCAAACAAAGCCACAAGCAAGCTGTGTATAATACCTATTTTTCATGCATAGCTAATGCCATTTTGCAGTCTTCTGTTGAGGCAGCTGCTGAGACAGCTGGTTCCTTCCCCTTCTGATGATAATACCTCACTCACACTTTGGGATTGTCAAACCTTTGCAGATAGGACACCCAATTTAAGATGCTCTGCTCCTGTTATCACTAATCCTCTTGCTCCCAGTGACAGGGCCTGCCCTGACCAGTATGTTAGCTTTGTTAACAGATTTTATTCCTTCAGTTCTGAGTGAAAATATGGCAAAAAATCTGAGGCTAATGCAGTAACCTTCAATTTATGAGAGACTAACAGCCTCTCCTGTTCTCTATCTGTAGAAATCTCTAAAACAATTCTTTCTGCCTTCTGTACTTTCTATGTTCTCATTTTTTTGTCATACCAGTGCTAGAAACCATTGCTCAGTTCATGTTGGCCACCACCCAGGCATAACCTGCAGTTTTGTGATTTAAATCCATATACCATTCCAGCGTAAAATTGTTCTCAATTCTGTCTATGATTGTTGTGATAACAGAACCACAATAAAACAATTTATATAAAATAAGGGTGACTCAGGATGTCCCACTGCTCCCTTCTTTCATCTCCCTGATTTTGAATTTGAGATTTACGTCAGAATTTCAGTTACCTAACTCTATAATTAGCAAGTTTCTGCCAATTTGTGTATGTGTTACTAAGACATTACAATAGACTGAGGAAATATTTCAAAATCATAATTTACCATTTTTTACCAATATGTTATCAATTTCACTGCCACCTACAGTACAGCCTGAATGAATAACCATATTCCAACGTGCTTCTGTTTCAAAGGCCTATAGCTAGGAGTTATAATTAAATTATGGTTAAAAGTTTTAAAATATTAAAAAAATATATATTTACTAGATGTTTAATATAGCACTTAGGTTTCTTTTAGAGACATATGTTCATTAGATCAGAACTGCTATTCTGTTTCTCCACTCTGATTAATTTTAATTTTCATCTTCTGGTAACCTAATTTAGAAATATAACCTCACAAAGACTTAGAAACAAACTTCAAAGAAAAAGGAAGACTGCTAAAACTGAGTTTTAAAATGTTATGAGCATCTGGATTTTCATGTTCTAGAAACAGACGGGATATTGATCAGCATTTTTTTCAGAGTGGGCAGCACCTGCAGCCTACAGGGGATAGATAATACATTCCAGCTCCTGTGGGAGATACCCTGTAAACTGTTACCAGTCTCAAGATGTAATTCTAGTAATCTGTATCACAAGAAAGGTTGATTTTTTTACATTTAGTATATTTCTAAAATCCATTTTGGAATTTAATTTTGTCACAGATGGGTCTGATCCAGCAGCAGCAGCAATCAGTTGGAAGGCTCTCACTGATGTCAGTAAGTTACTTGACTATAATTAGAATATGCAAATGTTCATCTTTCCATGAAACAAGACAGTAGTACAATGAAAGGGTGGAAAGTTAATCATACACTTGAAATCACAGCATGTGCCTGAATATTAAATATTGTGTTGCATCTCAGCAAAATCTTGAGATGCTTCACCTTAATGAATTATTTTCCACCGTGTTGCTTCAATAGTTTGCAAAGATAATTTTATTTTGTTTTCAAAGACTACCCAACTTGAAAGAGAACTATCATAAACAGAAACACAGGAACAGTCAGTGGTATTTTGAGTCTGCTATAGGCAGTCTTTGTGATTATAATGCTATTTATTCATTTGTATAATTGCTTATTTTATCCGACCATGATTTCATGAGCTTTGTATATGAGCTCTATAAGCTGTCTATAACTGTCTAATATCTTCCTGTCAATCTGGAGTAAACTACTGGGCAGTAACACTGAATACTGCATATTATGACCCTTGAAATTCGAATCTCTGGCAGCATACTTTATATTCTCTCCAGAGCATTCATAGAGGAATGTAAATACAGTTCTTAGTGTATGTATTGTACATTACTTAGGCAAGCTACTTCATAAGGCAACAGTTGGAAGATATAAAGTGAAGCCAGTGCAAAATGTACTCAATATTGCTATCAATGGGCAGAATAAGTAGGTTTAAAATGCTGTGTTTAAATAAATGGGAAAGCGTAAGTGAAATATTCATGTGTGTGCGAGGCAGTGACACTGAAGGCACTTGGAGCTGTAGAGAAGAGGGAGGATTAAAAACTGAGAGGACCTGGTTCAACACTGAATAAAAGTAATTACACACTGACTTAATCAATTGCAAACTGATGATGAATTCAGGAAAGCCTCTAATAATTTTATTCTGAAGAGGAGGACAATAATATCCTTCACCCCTCAGCAACAAAAACATTCTCAGAATTCAATACTGGAATGATCACTGCTTGGTTGAAGTGCAGAAAAAGAGTTCCTAGAACATTCCACAAAGGGGAGTAGCATGAGTTTTCAGTTTATTTGTTGTTTCAAATGAAGGTCACTCAAATTACATGACTGGGCTGACTGTAAAGCTTAAAAGGGTGGTAGAGGTGGAAACAGAATTTAGAGGTTCTTGTTCACAAGTTTTAGAGCAGATTACTAAATTGCAAATCTTAGTTTCTCAAACCTTTGCTAATATTCACAGTGGGAATACTTCATCCTGCTCTGAACAACAAATGTGTTCCTGCCCATTCTGCCATGCAGCCAACGGTACTTAAACACAAGAATTCCCTGAGTTTTTACCTCTGCATGGGAGGAAAAGCCTATCCATTCAGGAGCTCACTTAATGGCAAGCTGAGTGCCAAGGTGTGTTTTCCAGGGTAGCACTATGTATGTAAGGGGTCAGGAGAGAGCAGCTATGTGCTTTGGCTTCCCTCTAGGAAGGCTGGCCAGCTGTCTCCCAGCATAATGTGCACATTGAGGCAGCTGGACAAAGCATTTTGGAAACATATGGGAACAACATATGTGTTGTTACAGGTCACTTGGTGACTCACGCTCTGGAACGCCTTTCAATTCCTGCACGAGGACCCGTGCCCTGGAAACAGCTCTATGGTGGCTTTCCCCTGGGAAATTAACTGATAGGCAAGGCTTCAGCCATGCCTTAATTCAATATTTAGCTGAGGAAGTGGGTAAGTCTGGCACAAAAAAGATATCAAACAAAAGAACTGGGTGCCAGGTGTAGCAAGAGATGAATGTATAGCTTTGGTCTCTGAGTTGTACTTCTGGAAAATAAACTTTGGATGCAAAGTCTTTTTGCTTTCTTTTTTAACACAGTTTTATTCAGTTTGAAAATTCTACACATTTGTTCAACTGGCATTTTAGAAAATACTACAGCAAACTAAATTGCTGCAATTCTATTTATTTAATTTTTTTTTTTTATTCTGGCCAAATAGTAAGAACACAATCTGTTTATATCCTTTTCTGAAGTGTGTCACTAGTTTCCCTCTAACAACCTATTATTCATCT
Organism: Rhabdornis inornatus; assembly: GCA_013397075.1. Lineage (NCBI taxonomy): Eukaryota > Metazoa > Chordata > Aves > Passeriformes > Rhabdornithidae > Rhabdornis > Rhabdornis inornatus. The sequence goes on from VWZS01009483.1 coordinate 142,469, forward strand.
TACAAGTGCAATACCATCTATATAGTGTGGTGTCCTTTTTCTTAACAAATTTTTGGGTTGGAAAGAGTTGTTCACAGAGGATGAATACCTCATATTTTGTCTGGGTCATGCTCTTCATTCTGTCTTTTTTCAGGAAGAGTGTAAAGCAGGTTGAGAAACAATCAGTACCTAGTCACACACAAAAAAAGTGCTTGGAAGATCTCAACTGCTCAAAGATCATAACTGCAAACTTCAGTTACAATACGGTGCATATGAGTTATTTCATGTAATCTAAAATATACTGAACATATCACTCTGAAAAAGAATGGGGATGCCATTGTAAGAAAAAATTTAAAATGAGGCATTCTAAATTTCCACTGCCTTTAATGTGGGCTTTCTCTAATTAATGTGCAGAAAGCAAAATATTTATTATACTGTTTTCTAATTTCTATTTTTGAATACATATTTTTATTTTATTTCCATTTCAGTTTCTTTTCAGAGATGGTTAGTATGCCTGTATTGAGTAGGTGGCAAGATAAGTTTCTCCCTTGAGAATACTTAATTTACAGGAATTGTTTTTGCTTGCTTCCTTGTTTGTTTTTTTTCCCCTTTCATCATTGATTCTGTTGGTTCTCTATCCTGAACTCAGCTTTATATAATATTGTGCATTTCTGATTTTACAAGTGCTTATTATTTCCATTAGTGTACTGTAATTTTTTTTTTTTGAGATATGAACAATACAGACTGAAATAAATCTGGTCCCAACTCTGTAACTTCTCACCCATACATTTTCCCTTGTATGTGCAAGTAATTACAATAACCTCAGAAATATTTTTCATAAACCTAATTAAATACAGGAGTACTTGAAAGATTAGTACCTTACCCAGAATTCCTCATGTCTGACAAATTTGGGTGCAATTGTTTTCTTTAGGAAGAAAGGGGTTTTGTTAACATTTCAGTTGGCTGAGGAAGTTAGAAAGAAATCCAAAGAATAATCAAAGAGGAGCAGGCACAATAAGGAAATGCATCTGCAGAGACAGTGTCTTTCAGGCAATACAACTGTAAGTTTAGCTTCACAAAATCTATGTCTATAAAGCCCTAACAAGACAGGAAACTTTTTTACCTTGACATTTGTAAATTGGGGTTACCACTCCTTGCCTGCTCTCTGACATAGGAACTGTGTTTCCTGCCCTATCCCTGTTCTCTTTTTTTAGGCTACTGATAATGGAAGCTCTGTTGGTTACTAATATGATACCCCAGCACACTGAAAGCCTTGTGTTATCAACTGACAACCAATATGAATGTAATAACTTTTTAATGGCTAAACACACATGCAAACAGCAGGTTCTCTGGTCTTGGATAATTATATTTCACAGCCAGATCTAGATCCTGACTCTTTTTTTCCAAGTTACCATCTCAGTGAGTAACTGGCTTTCAGTAGTCCATTCAGTGAGACGAGCTTTAGGAAAGAAAAGAAACTTGAAAAAATGTTTACAGAACTTTTTCTACACCTGGCATCAGGCATTCGGTTGTCAGTGATATATATTTGTTTGCTTTAGCCTTTCAGAAAAATCCTTTAAAATTAAAAAATGCAACTTCTTTCTTACAAATTTGATGAAAAAAATAAGAAGACAGGTAAGAGAACAGCTAAACCAGTGTTCAAATGATGAACTATATAAACCCTTAAGTTAAAATGAGGACATATAATTGGAATCATTTTCACTGGTTACAGATCAAAACTGAATCAGTAAATCCTCCCTTTAAAGTCAAAAGTTCTGTACCATATCCAAGTTTTCATCTCCAGTTTTGATTCAGTAAAAACAGCAATGAGGCTATAAACTTTCTTGAAATAAGGAAACTAATAATTGCATTTTTCTTCTCTTTTTTAATGAATTCTGAAATATTGCCTTCACAATCTATTTGAAAGATCTGCTAACATAACACATAAATATTATTGCTTATTTTTAAATGCCTTAATTTTCTTTTTTGTTGTTGTTGTCCTTAATATTATTTCTAAGCATATGCATTCAGAATCTCTGTCCCTAAGATACACGTGACTTTGCTTTCCCAAATTAAGAAATCTGTAATTAGTTGTAAGAACCAGCATTGTTTTCTAGGACTGTTCTATGGCTTCCATTCAAACAAATTTCATATCCAATTAGTTACATCTTCTTTTAATACAAGTTCAAAGATTAATAAAATCACCCAAAAAACCCCAAACAAACAAACAAACAAACCACCAAAAAAACCCCAAACAACAAAAACCAAACCAACAAAACAGCAACAGCAAAAAGAAGTAAAAATAAAAGCTACCATGAGAAAAAGAAAAAAACCCAACCCTTTATGCTCGAAGGAGCTATGAAAATTATCTCCAGTTATATATTGAATTTGAGAATACTGAAGCTCTCCTGCAACTGCTATCGGTTTAGCAGTGCAGTATCTGCACTTATTTAAACTTTTTTTATGTTAGACCTAATCAAAAGTTCACAAAAACAAGCAGAAATCTTCCTCTGTGTTCAATTTGCTTTGAACTACGCCAATGTAATTAAAGAAAGAAAAGGTCTAAAACCTCACCAACAATAATTTCTTTGTTAAACTGCATTAAAGGTATGTTCAGTTTCTATTTACCTCCTCCTCCCAAAGTTTCGGTGCCTAGTTTGAAGGAAGGTCATGAAATTCCTTCTAAGATAAATGTTAATTATTAGTTAGCAGAAACTTTACCTGTCCATGTCTGCAAAACAGTTGAAATATTTGCAGTACATTTCAACTATAAGATAAGGTGGACTTCACATTACTCACATTCTCTTTTATTTAAATTTCTGAGCATTCTAAGAGAGTTTTGCTGAATTCTTTGAGCATTTATGCTGTTATAATTAATTTATCCCCTCAAGATTTCTGAAAAAATACACAGATATCTGATGATATCTGTAAAACCTTTATTTTTCTGAAACATAAAATAAGTGAAAAGAGCATTATAAAAAAAGAAGGAGACATCACTCAGTCTTAGCTTCATTACGTTGTTTTCCCTGAACCTAGGAAACATTTATTTTAATAAATGGAATTTTTTGTCTCATTTCTAGTCAGTAGTGAGTAGTGAATGTTCCCATAAAACCCAAAAGTTATTTGTGTTTCCTGAAACCATTAAAACATTTGAAATTAAGCTTCTATTGGTGTGCGCATGATGGATTAATCATGCGACTCTTAGAAACAATAAATGTTATAAATTTATTCCATTGCACATGGCATAGGAATACATACACTTTCAGGATGAAGTACCATATGTGTGATTTGATCTTTCATTTAAAAAACCCCAGCATGTGTAGATGAATGAAATAATGAAAAACTTGTATGAATTTTGAAATATGGACAGTGGACTGCAGTGTTTCCTCAGTTGTTGTGCCACTTGCTAGAAGGCAGCAAAGTCATAAACCAGATATAAGTAAAATTACCTCCATAGCTCTGTCAGTATTTACCTTGTAAAAATAGCATTGCTAATTTAACTGTTCCAAATACTTGTTGTCTACATGTTTCTTTAAAGGAGGAAGTGCCCTTTTTGGATGAATAAAAGTGGATTTTTTTTTCTAATCTTCTGTGAAAAAGAAATAAGATTATATTGAAGTCTCAACAATCCTTGTATAACTCTCTCCATTCACATTTTTCTCAGTCGCTGATGACAGAGTCATGATATCCTCCTAAATTTCATTTAAAATATTTTGCTAATTTATTAATTCATGGCTATTATTTAGGATATTATTTTTTAGCTGAGCATTTGATCAGTGGTACACAGAAGTATATGGAGCACATGTATGCATGGCCCTTTACAAAACCTCTAGTAGGCAATTGAAAAAAAAAATATGGACTATAAATGCGGCAGATTTGGCAAAAAATATCTATGTTTATTTTTCTTTCAGATGTTGCTCTGGAACTCGTGATGCAATGATTTCTTGCTCTTGTGTCAGAGAAGCAAAACCCCAGGCCACAAAAGAAATCAAATTTGTAGTTGTATTTGTGATGCCAAATGATGTTCAAATGGTACTGTAATGCAAACAGATAAAATAGGCTTTTTGTCAGAAAGACTGTTCAGATAAAAATACTCAATCAACAGCAAATTATTCAGGCTTTTTACTGGCTTTTTAATAAACAGGGAGACAAAAATCACTGAAAATCACTGAATTATGGTTTGAACTATAGTTACAACTGGATTTCTGAGTATAGATTTCTAAATTCTGAGGTTTTTAAGTTCAATATCATAAAGAAATAGGAAAACATGAATGACATGTAATAGGAATCTTTTCCAGTCAGCACACTGGATACCTGAAGACAAGATACTCCATATGTTATGTAAATTCTCAAAGGGTATCAAAATTCAAACAACAGTTTGAGTGTAATTTTACTGCAAAGAATAATCTGTAGGTTTATTTTTGTTTGAGTGACAGCTTTCTACCACAACTGGGAACTTTTCTGAGCATTTCACTGGGATACATAAGGAAAAAAGAATTAAGAGGCTGATGTGAGTAAGCTGGTTGTTAGCAGATTACTAAAATTTATGGTGAGATTTTTTTATGTACAGACCCAGAGAGATGTTCAGCTCCCATGAATAACATTTCTATTACAAAATCTGTCTTTCTTTAATTCCTAACTAAATCACCATATGCAGTAACATACAACTAAAGCATATTAATCGTGCTTTGTGTTTCCCTCCTCTCAAGGATGACAGAAGCCTATTGATGCTATCAGCAGCCTTTTGTGAACAGATGAGTATGAAGATCATAGACTACATCTATGATAGATTCTATGTAGATTCTACATCTCTCTTACGCTTTATAGGCTATTAAATACAGAAAAACAACTCTGAAATAATCCCTGTAGTTCTAGAAGCTTTGAAGCTGTCCGAATAAAAATGTTTCCTGACCTTCTGTTGCAAGGATCCCTTGTTGCAGTGCTGAGTGTCCAAAAAAAAAAAAAAAGTAGCTCCATGTTTGACATTAGAACCTTGGATTTGGCAAGATCCTTCAGTGTCTACATATTACCCAGCTATCTAAGGGACTCTTTAAGGGAAGAACCTGTGGTCTGATTCAGTTACCAATTAATAAACCTCTAGAATCCTCTGAAGAACCCAAGATAATCAAAATGTATATGCAAGGAGCTGGCAGATATGATCAAAATGTATATGCAAGGACCTATAGAAGAACCAAATCCTTCTGAAGCAATGGCTGGAAGTCAGTCAGGATATCCCTGGGCATCTCAAATGTGACTGGAGGCCTTGTCTTAAGAAATTGAATGGAACAGCTGATCAATGGAACAGAACTTAAGAGATCTATTAAAGTGACACAGGAAATAGAGCTTTCACACATAGGTCTAGAAGGTGTTCATCCCTTCTGACAGGGCTTAATTGGTTCAGCTATGCTGATGTGAGAGGCAGCTTTCATGTCTTGGAAGGTGCCACAAACATCAGTCCCCCAAAATGCCCTGACTCATTTCTGGGGCTTTCCACCAGAGAGCTGTGCATGATCCACAGTGTTGCAACAAATGCACAGTGTTGCATCAGACAGTGTAGAACCCCCACCCGGGGAGGTTCATGGGCATTCCATGTAAACCTGGATGTATATTAACCCTTTGAACTCGATGTTTCATGGGCTTTCTCACTCCCAGTGATCAAGACAGCAACCATGACTTCAACAATAAACATATAAGTTGCAACAATCAAGTCTCGTCCCTGGATCCACAGCTAGTGATATCTTTCTACTCTTCTCCCTTTTCCTCCTTTCTTTCTTTTCCTTAAACACATCCTTTAAGTGTTATTTTTATGTTTTTGTACTACTGTGTAACCAAAATGGTGACATACCTCCATCCATTGCAATCAAACTGTTCTAAAATAAACTCTACATATGTATATACACGTACACACACATACACACACAGATTATATATACACACAGATATAAACAGCAGTAATTCAGAGTTTTTTCACTCTAATCCTCCCCAAGGGATCTATTAAAAAGAACCTGAGCTACCCTCGCCTTCAGGGGTGAGTCATAGCAACTATTCCATCAGTAAAATATTCATTTTAGTCATTAAATGGTTGGGATCAGAAGGAAATAAGCATATATGATATATCTTTAGGCACTTACTGTAATTAAGTGATATTTTTGTTGTAATATGAAGTGGTGTAATTGCACTCCTACAATCATTAAGGGATAACTCCCCAGGTGGAAAGTCTTTCCAAACAATGTTTTGTTCCAATAATTACATTGCATCCAAAGAAATAATTACACTGGAAGAGAGAAATTACTGTATTATGGCAATATTTATGTTGAAATGTGGAGAGTGATACCAGTACACCGGCACCAATGTAGTTGAATAATTCTCCTGGGTGATGGCCCTAAGCAGACAAATATGGGAATCTGGTGTGTTTCTGTCCAACAGGATAGTGTTTCTGGGAGGGATTACGCAATTTCTGAGCTGGTGATTTCCCTTTCCTCTGTACCATGGTCAGATACATCAGACACCTGGAAAGAAAATTTCAAGGCTAGAATATAGTTCAAGGAAATAGAAGTTTTATTGGTATTCATGAAGTGCTATGTTCATCATAACTGCTTTTCAATTGTTTGTCTTTTACCTCTGTATCCCATGGAGAAGCTGAATGGGCATTGGTGTCATCTTCAGGTAATCTCAGGTTTTAGGCAATATTTACCTGAGGGTAAAGAAATACCTGAGGGTATTTAATGAGGGTCATACAGACTCACAAAATCACAGAATTGACTGGTCCCTGTTCTCTCTGGCTTTCATCTCAGGAGAGATGCTCCAGTCCACGATTTTTTGGCCTTTATTGGACTTTCTCCAGCATGTCTGTGTTTCTCATGTACTGGGGAACCCAGGACTGGACAGAGTACTCCAAATGTGTATCAGCAGTGCTGAGCTGAGGGAGAGGATCACTTGCTCTCTGCCTGCAATCCTGTAGGTAGGAGAGCAAATGTTTACTTTAAAATATATTTAAATCATTACTCTTAGGACCAGATATGCACAGCAGCCTCAAATCTACACAGCATTAGATGCAGACAGTTTTTCATACAACAAAGAACAGGTTGTATGTTATAAACCACCTTATTTAGGATTTTTATTATAAACACATATGGCTAATTATGATTCATACACATTAATCTCTTTCTTATTGAATGGATGTTGATCAGTTGGCCAATACCTTGTTTTGATTTGTTCCATTTGTAAGATTGCAGATTTCATGATACATATAAAGATTATGTTACAGTAAAAGAAGCAAAAAAATGTGAAGCACATCTATCCCAGATTTAACAAGTTAGCATATTTTTCAAACATACCACTTTGAAAAATAAATGTTGTTTGATCTCCATGGTGAGTTTAAATGAAATTCAATGCATTTGAGATTGAATCTTTTTGCACGTGTAAAACATTAACTCAAAAGGCGCTGGAATGAACACCATCAACAGAACTAATTCACCTGCAGGATCAGAAAAAAAGTCAACTGTTGGTTGAGTTGCAAATTGAGAAAAGATGTCTTTTTATTTTTCTTATTTTTTATGTCCTTTAGCAAGGTGAACTAATTGCACATTAATAATGTAGAGAAAATATTTAATGCTACTGAATAAAGATACCAGTTATAATAATTGAAAGAAAAAGACATCAGAAGCAAATATGTACAGGGAAAAGAAACTTGTATTTTTTTTCTGACACAACATTGTTGGCACATAGGTGGCCATTTTTCGTCATAGTTTTTACCCAAAAACGTTTACTTCATGAGTTCTAAAACCCTATATGTCATAGGGAGGGCTGTTACTAGCCCTCCAATCTTATTCAAGTAATTAAACTTGCTATCACCTTTTATCCCTCCCTAGTAGGTACAAAGTTTTATCACAAAACACATACTTGAAAGATGAGTCAATGCATGTAGCCTCAAGTTTAAGGGTACTTGGAAGACTGAAAGATTAAACTTTTTTCATTAAAAGTTACCTAAGTATAGACTATTAGTGGCCCATTCTTAAAACTTGATTCCTTAGTTTCAGTGGAAGGAACACAAATTAACCTTTAGTTTGAAATACTCACACACTTGTTTTAGGATCATTTTCCCTGAAATACTTTAAAACAGTTTTTGCATGTGATTTCTCCTAAACCAGCAAAACAATAATGAGAATCTCTTAGAGAACTCATGATTTGTTCTATCATCATTATGCATGTTAGCACCTTGAACACATTTCTGGGTAAACCCAGTCTTTATAAAGAAAGAAATACACAAAATGTTGGGGATGAAATGACAGGAGTAGGGGAACAGGGTTATCTCTCTCAAGCAAGTAATCACAGATTTCCTTTCACCATGTTCTTCTGGGCTGATTTATGATCTCTGTGTAGAGCCCTGGCAAACAGTTACAGTAAGACAGTGAACTCCCCAGAGACAGCCCTGCTGAACCCTGCAGCCCCTCACAAGGGCTGTTTGCTGAGGTCCTGTACAGTGGATGTTGGATTGAATACATCTGGGATAGATTTAGACCAAGTTTATTTCCAGCGGAGCTGTCCAACTGTTCAACACTTATTGAAAATCATTCTTATCCTTGAGATAACAGTGATCTATTTATCATTTTCTAATAGGTAGAGACCGATGAAAGGGATTATGGTTCTGTGACAATTTGGAGGAAAGAAAAATAAGAAAAAAAATAAAGGAAATACTCAAAGTAAATGGCAAGCTGAGAATGTAAACTAAAATACTGTTTATAAACTTCCTCTAAGGGCTGTTCACTATTTTCCATGAGTGTATTTTGTTTGAGATGTTGTTAATTTCAACAAAATGAAAAAATCAGGAAACCCTGATGTGTTATGTTCATTACAAGCTAAGAAGAAGGATGAAATCCTCATGGTGTCCTCCCTAAGAAGCAGATGGCAGCACAGCAAAACATCAGAGTTCAAAGAAGCAAATCAGCTATACTTGGTATAAGGCTACAGTACTGCTGTTTGAGCATTGACCAGCACCACACACTCTAGCATTATCAAGATCTCTCCTTATTTATCCTGAAGTGTGCCTTACTACAAACATTCAGCAGTTTGTACAATTTAATCCATGGTGTATAACTTTCTCCTGCTGTATTTCCTTACTTTATTCGCAAATTTATTAATGGGCAGAGGAAAAAAATAGCATGGTAAATAGAATCACTATTGATGTTTGAAGTTAAGGTGGGAATAGATAAACCTACTATGTGGGAAGGAAGTAGAAGGAGTTAGTCAAAATTGTTACATCTTAATAACTGCACGTTCATTGAGCTCTTGCATTGGACTGTGCCTTCCTGCTATATGCTACCTAGCCAAATAAAAAATTAGGCTTGTGTGTTCTTTATATTTTTGTATTACAAAGAAATTGCATGTTTCAATCTGAAATATTTAATTTTCTGTTCCTTCCAGTATTATTCAAAAGTTCACATTCTTCCTTGTCAATTTAACTGAATAATTTTATAAAATGGAAAAAAAAAAAAACACACCTCTTGGATAGATAGGCTGTTAAATACCCATTAAAATATTTGTTACTAAAAAGAAAAGAAAATTACTTTCTAATGTAAAATATTTCCTTTTAGAATCTTTGAATTTAATGTGCATTTCATATGTACCTCAATTTTGTATTAAGAATAAAACTATTCCTTTACTTCAGTGAGATATCAGAAAAAAAGCTATGACTGGTATTTACAGAAAAATTAGAGAAATTTTTATGCTCACTATCTTGAAAACCAGTGTAACAAATAAAATTGTATTAAAAATAAAAGAAGAAAAAACAAAAAAATAAAATGGGAAAAAATTCACAATTTCCTAGAATCATAGTAATTTAGTTTGGAACAGATCTTTAAGATCATTGAGCCAACTGCTAACCCAGCACTTCCAGGTCCAGCATTGGACTGTGTCCCTGGGCAGCCTGTTCCAGTGCTTGGTAACCCTTTACATGTAGAAATTTTATCCTAATATCCAACCTAAACCTTCCCCAGTGAAATTGGAGGCTATTTACTTTTGTCCTATTTCCTGTTACCTGGGAGAAGAGACTGACCCCACCTGGCTAGAACCTCCTTTCAGGTAGTTGATGAGAGCAATAGAGTCTCCCCTGAGCCTCCTTTTCTCCAGGCTAAACAATCCCAAATCCCTCAGCCCCTCTTTGTAAGACTTGTGCTCTAGAGCCTTTACCAAGTTTTTTTTGTTCTTCTTTGGACACACTCCAGCACCTCAAGTCTTGTAATCTTATTTCAGTTTTATTGTGTTGTTACAACTTAAAAAAAAAAAATCAGAGGAACATATATTAGAGATTATGTTTATATCCCTTAGTGGGGAGTTTCCAGAAGAACAACATCCCTTGTTCTTTTTGTGGCAAACTGTCCATTCTTTTTGTAGCCAACATTATGATTTATGAGCCCCCAAACTTCTACTTTCATTTTTCTGATTTAAACTCATATTGCCATGCGTCCTTGAAAATAAGTTTGAGTTTTATTGACTATATTGACTACACTACTCCAAAGAGATGTCCTTTTAAACACTTGTAGCAACTTAAAACTTAAAACCAAAAAGAACAAGAAACATTAAAAGCAGTTTGAGAGTAGAGAGTAAAGATGGGAGATAGCCAGAAATGAAAGCTCCTGACCTGATATACAGCTGATTGTAGTCAGCACCTCTGGAGCTAGTCATAAAAATATTAACCCAGAAGATTTTTTTCCTGTGTATTAAATAACATCAGAAATCAGAAGTCTTCATTTAATGTAGCATGGTTATTTTGAATTCTAATGCAGCTCAGCTATGAAAACATCACCTGTTTCTTTTTAAAACTAAAAGTTGCCTGGATCTCAGGGTGGGATCCTGAATTGTACAGAAAGTCATGAGCAGGCAGGAGAAGAGATAGGAAAAAATGTTGGGGTCACCATTTTGATTGAGATTATTAATATCTATTTGCATGGAGCTAGCTTCAAACATCCCAAAGAGTAAGAACAAGAGGAATATACTTGGATAAAGGGGGAATAAAAGTACAAAGGTGGGAAAAACAGCTTCCTTCCCATCAATTTTAATAAAAACTGTGATATTTAAAAGTTCTTCTTTAAGTGTAAAGCATGCATAAATATATCCTTGCTCTGTCTGGCTCAGACTGCACCTTATAGGAGTTCACTTTGCACTATGGATCCTGAATCATACACTTTCTGTGTTTCTGGAAACTTCTTTCAAAAATATCACAAGAAATCATCTGACTAATAACAGGCGTCTGAATGTGGTGTCCTGCAGCAATTCTAGGGTGAAATTTAATTGCCACTGTTGAGTTAGAGTTAAGTAAATTAACTGTCCCCTGAAACTGTTGATTTTTGTACAGCAGCTATAGAAAACAAGAACCAAGTTCAGATTTTAATGAGATATAGACATCCCAGGTTAGGTGAGTCAACAAGTATCATCACAAATGTTATTTAAAATTATTTGCTTCATGGAAAATTCCCTGTTACTTGTTTGATAATTTGAAAATGAGATACAAGGGATTCTTCTGGGTGATATTGTTCTAAATTCAAGTTTAGCTTATATTTTAATGCTATATAACTAAGAATAATCATTTTTACCATGGAAGTTACTATCTTTTTAATTTTGTGGGCATTTCTGAGGCCTTAAAATTGGGTTAATTAGAAAAGCAAAGGTTATTTTAATTTTGACACTAGATTGTCAAAACTAATTTTGAATTAATTAATTAAAATCTTGAAATGAATTGCAATCAGTCTATAACTGTGATTGCAGGGAATTTTAAATGGAATCTCTTTAACATTATAATTAATTTATGAAATTTAGCAGGACAAACTTTGTGTTTCTGAATTATAAGTACAGATTTTTTTTTTTAATTTTTTTGAAATATAATGCATGCAGTGATACTTCTATGAAAATACCTGTTTATTCCTGAGCTGTAGTGATATGCCGAAATGGTGCTATTATTTGTGCTGACAAAAATTAAAAGTATGTATAGAAATACATTTTTGTGATGCAATTATTCTACCTAAAATCTGCATTGGTTACAGGAGGTACAGCTTTGGTCTGGATGTAAAGGACAGGGCACATCTTCAAATCATTGTGGAATTTTACTTTGTAAATGCTCCTTGCACTATCAAAAGATCATCTGGAGACCACACAAGGTTTGGTGTTTAAAAGATTTGGAAGATAATAATAGAATGAGATTGCTGACTGCTTCAAGCTTTGAAGATTTCTAGTGGTCCCTGGCAATTAATCCCATGACATTTATTATCAGGAAGCACAGTACTTCACAGGTTTAGATGTAAATTTAATGATCATTTATGAGGAAAAGCTTCAGGCACAGGTAGGGAAACATATTCTCTTCTTGTCCTAAAAATTTAATGTTTCTAGCAAACATTTTAAAGTGCCAAAAACTTAACCTGACTTTTAAATGTTTGAACGCTTTTAAATGAATTTACACATGATGGGCTCAGATGTTTGGCTTTCTTCAAGGCACAGTGGACTAGATTTTCTTCATGCATGCTGGGCTGCAGTGTGAATATTTTTGCTATTAGCAAAGGACAAGCACTAGTGTCAGTCCGAGGAAAAGGTTCTTTGCCTGATTGCTCGGTGCAGCTGTTGCAGTTGGTCACGCCCAGACATCCTCTGGAGGCAGCCAGAGGAGCTGACCCTTCACTCCCAGATGGATGAGCTCACCCCGCAGCACAGCCTGGCCTTTCACCAGCAGCACGAAAAATTGGGAACACTGACAAAATTTATGGCCTGGATCTTGCAAGACTGAAGCTCATCTCTGTTCTTAAAGCTTAAGGAAAGGGAGAGGTTTAAAGACGCTGTCAGCAGATTATCCCATCTGAAGCATTTGGTGTAATGATACATTTTACCTGCAAGACTAAGCCTGTGCCTGATTTTTGCATCCTTCTTGCATGGAAGAAAAAAATTAAAAAGCAGCAATAAATAGGACTTGATTTACATTTGCTGGTTTTGATTATTTATTTATTTATTTATTAATTACTGTCAAAGGTATGCCATATTCCTTAAGTGTACCCAATACTATATCATAATGATTTCAGCCAAATTTTGCCTGGAAGTTATATATGCCTTTACACTTTCTCTGGGATAAGTATAGGAAGAAACAAACCATTTTATCAATCTTCATATATTTTTCTGGTCCGTGCTTTTTCTTTACTTCACAACTTATCACAATTCTTCTGTGATTCAGAATAACTTTTATACTCTTCTAAGTGTAGAAAGCAACTAAAGGAAAACTGTTGTACTTCAGGAATGTTAATCTGTGCAAAGTCTTAATATCCTTAAATTAAAAACATGTTTTTAGAAGAGGAGTTCTTATTAAAGTAGTATTTCTCACAAAATAATACTTTATATAATTTAGCCTGTTTTACTTTGTTGAAATTTGCTTAATTGCGGCTCTATGAAATTCACAGAGCTGTATGCTGATAGCCATGTATATTTTTGTGCTGTTTTTTATTGTGTGGATGTAAAAATGAAGCCTGTTTCTTGAGCTTGTCAACTTTTCAGAACATTTTAATTGTCATTTCATGTATTTGCAAAGCAAATATGAAAAGCATGGCATCTCATTATTAATTCATGTTATTGTGGATTAATACCATTTTTTCTAATCATTACTGATATAAAGATAACACCTTGGCAAAATAACAAAAGCTTGCTAAGAACAATCACGCTTTTTATTATTTCAATTACTCGCAATATTGAATTTGGTATCTTCGGTTATTTTTAATATGAAGTCAATAATAAGTTATTACAAAATATTTAAATTTCACTGGAAGGAAGGAAGGAAGGAAGGAAGGAAGGAAAATAAGCTATTACTGTATTTTTTTTCTATTTGCCAAAATATCAATTTGAAGCAAGCCATAATGATATTCCTTTAAAATTTCCTGAAAAAGAAAATTTTGAAAATTGCTTGTCACAGCAACCTCTCTTTTTGACTGATGAAGAATATCCAAAATTAAAGTTCCCTCTTTCTGGTCACTCAGCAGGCAGCTGTGTTTGGATTTACACACTGGCTGAGAAAACATTTTGAGTTCAAGGACTGGATGTTTCTCTAGCCACTGATCTGTTTCTAGAACACAAATCCCTCCAGTCCAGCTGACTTGTGTCCCCAGGGTGCATCAACACTTTCCAAACCTCTGCAATACCTTAAACACAACCTTTCCAGAGTACCCTGTCCCCATCTCCCCAGTCATCCCCAGTCCATCACATCTTGATAAGTTAGGGACATAAGGAAAAGGAGTAGAAAGCCTGAATGCCTGTAGGATGATGAGCACTCTGATGATTTTTTGGCAATCAGAAAACCATACAAAAGCAACCCTGACTAGTAACTTTATAGAAAGAGATACTAATTTTGCAGGTGGTGTAAATTATCTGTTCTTTAGATTTATCAAATAGAACTAGACAAAAGAAACATGTAGAGCTCTCCAACTTCAGATTGGAAGAACTAATTAAATTCCCATTCAATCAGAGAGAGTTTAGCTGATGCGAGCAGTGAGAAGCAGAATTGTGAAGGTTCCTTTTAATGTTTATACAGTACAGTGCATAGGTATGGGACCTTCATTTTCATCTCACTACTACATCAACTGGTTCCTCTGGATGGTCACACCCCGGGGGTGGTCAACAGCTCAGTGTTTTGATGGACATTGGTGAAAGCGTTCCTACCAAACGGAGTCAGGAGTCCACACCAGGATGGCAACTGTTTAACAGCTTCATCAATGAGACAGACAGTGGAATCAAGTGCACCCAAAGCAAGGTTGCAGACAACACTTGGCCGAGCTGTGTGGACAGCATGTTCCTCCCAGAGGGACCTGGACAAGCTTGAGGAGCTGGCCCATGGGAACCTCATGAGTTTCAACAAGGGCAAGTCTTGCACCTGGCTTAGGGCAACCCCAGGTGTCAAGACAGGCTGAGGGATAAAGAGATTGAGAGCAGCCCTGTGAGAAGGACTTAACCACGAGTGGGTGCTGGTGGATGAGAGGCTGGACATGACGCAGAAATGTGCACCAGAAAACCAGTCTTGTCCTGGGCTGCATCCAAAGCAGTGTGGCCAGCAGGGAGAGGGAGGGGATTCTGTCCCTCTGCTCAGTGCTGAGAGAGTTTTAAACCAAAGAGCTGCTGAATATCCTCACGAAAGCCTTGGTATACCCTGGTAATGAGAACTTCTTCCCTTGAGAAACAACAAATTTAACTTTTCATTTCCTCAAACCAAGGAGGATATAGTACAGAAGAATATTTTAGAAGAATAATAGTTAAACTAATATGTATTATTTTTTAATTTACAGGAACAGAAAGACTTCATTAAACATTGTATGCAAAACCTGGTTGCTCTAGCCAAGGGAAGTCCCAGAAGGAGAAGGTGACATAACTAACATTTGCAATTTCACATTCACACTCACACAACAACTTCACAATATGGAACATATTTTATTTACATTTGTCATAGCTACTCTATGGTAACTTTTTTCCTAGTAAATAATATGAAACATTGCCTTGAGTTGATTACTGGTTGTGGTCAAACTTCATGCTACTGTTTGCAAACTGAAATTAAACAGGGAAATTTGAGTCCTTTATAGCTGTATATACAAACATATCTACATACAGGCTTTGAGGAAGGCTAACTCATAAATGAGTTCTGAATGAAGGCCACCTCTAATTCAACACAAATCCATCTACCTCTGAAATATCTCCTCCAGTCTGTAAGTACTTCAGTGTTAACACTTTAACTCTTAAGACAGTTTTTTCACACATTTGTTTGGAAACCTCAAAGCCTCCAACAAGGCACCAACCATTTTCTAGGATTTAGTTTCTGGTTACTTTTTCCTACTTTCTGGCTGTTATAGTGATTTTTCTTCAGTCCTCTGCAACCCAGTTATATTTATAATCAGACAGGATTGATATTCAAAAGCCATCTGGACACGGCTCTGTACAACCTGGTCTAGATGGCCCTGTTTGAAAAGGTGGGCTGAACTATATGACCCCCAGAAGTCCCTTCCAACCTCAACCTTTCTGTGCTTCGGTGATTTTGTGTCTGCCATCGTCAGCAATTTCTCTTTTACAGTTTCCCTCCTTGTTACAAACTTCCAGATTCTGCCTGGAACGAGGGGAAGTATATTACACTATTCAAAGGCAAGTAAATCACACTACTGAAAAGCTGATTTTAAAGGGTGAGTTTGATTGTGCACTGGTTATGAGGTTACAATGGAAATAACCTGTGGCTCTTAAAGAGAACAAATAAAGATGTTCATCATTTTGTCAAGGGGAGAGAACGAAAAAGACAGGTGGAGGAATCAATAGAAATAATGACTTTATCTTCCTTTTTCTCTTTTTCTAAAGTGGTGAAAGTAGACATATGTGTCACTAGAGACAAAAAAGTTGAGCCATGAAGCACCTAGGGAAAATACCAGCTTGTGTATCATGTCCAAAAGTTAGTTGGCCTAACACTTACCAGCTGGTTGCTTGAATTACCACAAGTAGATAAAAGATTCTGTTTGAACTCTGTTGAAGTACACAAACTCAAACTTGAGATCTGAAATAAAGTAATTGCAAGGTTTCCTTAATTTATCTTTCATTGTAATATATTATAGAATTATTAATTTTGGACATTGCTTTATTTTTCCTCCATTTTGTGTCACTCCTACATGTAGAATAGAAACCCCATAATAATAGTTCCTCTGTATTAAATATTCCACTTCAGTCATGGACTCTCTTAACATTTAGAAATACTTGTCAAAGCAGTCATCTTTGTATGAATGGAGAGGGTGACTGGGAGCCAGCTAACAGCACACCACTTATTGGGAGTGGAAGAATGTTGTCAGTTAAATAGGAAATTGAGAAATGAAGGAAATTTTTCCACAGTTCTTGAGAGAAGGCTTTTGTTGTAATCACGACCATGTGTCTTGCATGTCCCACTTTGTCGTCTCCAAATATCACTGCAGCACATCATGCAGCTGCAACTAATTAAAAGCATTTCCACTGACACATTCTAAAAGCCTCAAATCCAGGTTGGTAAGGATTTAGGAGAGGAGCAGGTAGAAGGTTCCAAAAACAAAAAAGAAAGAATTCCCAGAGAACAGAATCACAGGTATACTGATAGTACCAGTGTGTGTGTGACTCCCTTTTGCAGGTGACTGCAGCCAATGTCCAAAAGTGGCTTTTCCACAACAAGCTGTGCTTCCTGAAGGGGTGTTGGCAGTGGTGATGCACATTCGGTAATTACATACTTATGTACAAATCTTTTCTAGTCAAAAAAGAATATTCCACCACAGAGAGTATCATGGTAGCTCCCATGTTCATGAAGTCTTTCCTATACTCTTTTTTCCAGTGTCTATCTTTGCATCCACATTTGGAGTTAAGAAATTAAACAAAGTCTTATTTGTTCCTTTAGTTATAGAAGGAGTTAAATACTTTATTCTCCTATTCTAAATATTTATCTTAAATGTATTCCTATAGCATTTCCCATCCTCCCTTTTTTTACTCCCCACGTTATTTTGGAAGCTTCTCTTTTCCATATTATTATCTTTCTCCATTCAAGTCTCTTAATCGTCTCTCAAGCACAGACTGATGAGTGCCAAAATACTGCTTTGGAAAATTAGGACATGACCTTTCCTTCCTCTCCCTTCTTTGAGTTCCCTGGTTTGGCATAACATTTTGCTACAATAAGCAGTCAGGTCAGTATGTGTTTGTGTGGCATGGGCTGCCCAGGGAAGTGGTGGAATCACTGTCCCTGGAGATGGTCAGGAAACAACTGGCTGTGACACAGTGCTGTGATCTGATTGACAAAGTGATGACTGGTCAAAAATTGAACTCTATGATCTCCAGGGTCTTTTCCAACCTAAATGATTCTGTAATTATATGAATGCCCAGGGTCAATATTAAAAGAATTGTCAGAGACAGTCACAGTGTGGTCACGAACGTGTTTAGTATGTTCATGTCTATGCAGTTTTAAAATCACCCTCACGTGGCGATTGCACACATCCTTCAATCCTTGACATGGGGCAACCTAGTGCATACACAGATACACCCAAACAAATTGGGCCATGCAAAGGAAATACTCACATTAGACTACAAGATGCTCGTGTGTTGTGTCATATTGTGGCTGACCTTCAGAGCATGGGTGGGAGAGTATGAGACAGGAGTTTCAGATCAGGTCTGCCTTGAGAAAGCACAAACTCTCAGTAATGTTTGATTATAAACTATGAATAAACTACACTATGCACAATTTTTGGTGTTTTTAAACTGAAGGGGTTCTAAAATAAGCTGAAGTAGGCATTATTGCATTGTTAGTGAAGAATTCAGATTGTAAAAATATTTTAAGAATCAAAATGATCATCCCAAAACAGTCCAGATTGAAGATGTGGCTTATAAAGTAGCACACTGTAAATCAAACTTACCTGTATGTCAAACATGTCAAATCCAATTCTTTATTATAGATCTTATTTTATGATGTATTATAAAATTCTTTCTTTTTTTAATGTTTTCCTCACTATTTAATTAAAGTACATTCACATTTTCATCTAACTCAGAATGGGTTTTCCTGTCCTTTAGGCTTTTTTGTATGGCATTCATGCTATTGATTCAGTCAAGGATTATAGACAAGACAGGACCATTAAGATCTTTTCATCTGACCTCAACAGACATAAATTTTCCCTAGTAATTCCTAAAGTTAAACACCTTTCAGCCACAGTAATCAGTTACAGCATTAACCTTTAACATTTATGGCCCAGTGATATTTATAATCAGGGCTCTGAAAAGTATGTGAGCAGTCAATACATGGTGGTTTTTTCAGCAGGAAAACTTCTTAAATTTTATCTGGGGGTTTCTACAAATTTAGAAAAAACACTTTTTTTTTTTTTTCAGATAACTCTTGACAAATATAAAATGAAAAGAAAATGTAAAAGTTTTATTAGCTTTGAGCATGACATGTATGGGAAGCCATCCAAAATATTTTTAAGTTTCTAATAATTAGAATAATGACTGATTATTTTGCAAGTATTCAAATGAAGACAAAACTTCATTTGCTGGTGATCTTTGTAAGAGAGCACTGATCTTTGGCAGAAGCTAGGAATTTATCGCTTTAACATTGTCGTTTGAGCACTGAATCACCCCTGAAATAAATTTTAAAAAAATCTCATTTTTTCTTAAAACATATTTTATAAAGTAATATGGAAACCAAAACGCAGAGATAATTATATGATGAATGTTTTCTGGCTGTACTTTACGCCCTATAATACCTCAGAGAGACATTCTTATAATCACCACACCTCTATTTTTGCATTTTGGGTTATAAAAATTGTATCTGTGAAGGCAGGATGTGCTAAACTGTAACAGACTGAACTTATAAGCTCATTCAGAACTGATTTAACTCCTGCCTCTCAGAAAAATGCCCTAAGAGACTTGTCAGGTGAGGGTGCATTAGGACAGATTAAATCTTTGCATACTTCATTGCGTTCTGCTAACCAGAATTCCTATAGCTTGTCTCAATTTGGCAGGAAAAATTATAGGAATTACATCTGCACAAATGGGCTTCAATAAAACTTCTGTCAAACTAAAAGCTGATCAAGAAGTTTTTGACACCTAGATAATTTTGATTAGCAATGTGATATTCCATAAGCCACCTTTTTTTCCAGTTGTGGCTGTTTTGAGGTCACAATTCTTTGAGCACAGTGATCACTATATTTATGGAACTGCACAAGCACCACAAAGCATGTCTTGAAAACAAACAACAGAATCGCAGAAATTTTTAAGACCTGAGTTTCAAGAGGTACTATCATGAACAATACTGAAGCAAGTCAGCTATGGCTTTGCATAGAAACATCTTAAAAACTCCAAGATTTCCAAGCCTCCTGGGTGATTTTTTCCTCAGTGAAAAATTCCTGATGCCCAGTCTGAATCTTCAGTCTGTGGGTCTTGTTATAGGCTTTGGTAGTAGTGAGAATATTTTGTTCCATTGTCTTTCTAACCGCCTTCAAAACTGGGCATTTAGATGTTCATTTAGTTTCCTCTATACAAGACTAAAGAAACTCATTTCCCTCAGCTTCACCTGGCAGATGATGTGGAATTGGTGCTCAATATCTTTGTAGCCCTACACTGAACCCTCTCCAGTTTCATGACATCCTTTTGGAATAAGGGGGTCCCAGACCAGGCACCACATTCCAGCAACAGCTTCATCATAAGTAGAAGAAGTATTTTCTATCTGCTTGCCACAGTCCACTTAATGGAGCTCATTACACAAATCCCGTAATTTGTGATTTTTTCAATTATTTTGTCATTTGTGCATTGTGGTAGTTTGACCTGGGTTGGAAAAAACTCAGAGAGGTTTTGTCTATGAGTACTCCCCTGGGAGTTGATAGCGACCAACTGGAGGCTGGTTTGGTTATTGACAGCGTGAAGAACCAATTGAAGGAAGTTAGTTCGCCCCGTGAACACACATTTTGAAGGAGGTAATCCGGAACTGAGCCCTCTTGGCTTTTCCGGCAGCAGTGCAGGTAACAGGGCCCTGGCCTGGCTCCACTGCAGGCCTGTGGGCCTGGCAGGGGCCGGGCCGGGCTGGGCCCCTGTCTGGGGAGCTGGCATGTCCTGGCAGAGAGGGAGAGAAGGGGGGTGGCCATGGACAGTGACCAGAGAGACTCAAACTAATATAAAAATCCCAGCCGCTTTCCCCCCCTTCCCCAGCGTGGCTGGTTTCTGAGATCCTGGCAAAGCTCCAGCACTGTAGCCTTGGTTTTTTTTTCTTTTCCCTGTGAAAAAAATCTTAACTCTTTCAATGCTCAGATGAGACTTGCAGACTTTTCCAATCCTCCCTGGAGTGAAAGGGAAAAAGGAGATATTCTGAAGTCAGTGAAGCAAGAGCTAAGTCTTAAGTTTTTTTTAGATGGAAGGAGAATGAGGAGATGCTGTGAAAAGGGCTGAAAATCCTTTTGTAAAATTGTAGGGATGAACTGATGTACTGAATATTCCTATAAACCATGGAGAAAGACATGGGGGGTTGGAAATGTTCCATCTGATAGTCATTTGACCAAAAGCACCTGTGTTGAGAATCCNAAGTTTTAGGCCTGCCTTGCTTCTACTCCTGGTTCTGTCTCACAACAGAAAATGAGTATATTTTAATTAGCAAATCAAAACCATGACATTATTTGGTGCGTTGGCCGGGAAAAACAAACTTAAACCAATATATGCATTCACCTGTCCTCCACACAACACATTAGTACTTTCCAGTAGGGAAACTGGAACTTTAGTTTAGTTTAGTGCTTTCCAGGATGTGGATGAAGATGTTGAAGAGTATGTCTTGCAGTAGCAGTTCGGGGGTACACACATCAATATTTGCCATCATCGAATAATAACTTTGAGTAAAACTTTTTTGTACCCAGCAGTCCATTTAACTGGTATGTAATATCTTTGCAGTGTTTCTGCCTATCAGTACTGAAGAGTTGATCATGAAAATGTGTTCCAAAGGGTTTGATAAATACGAGGCAAACTAAGTGAATAGTTTTCTGGGGCTCATTTCCAATCCAAAATTACAAGATTTAATATGGATTGTGATTTTGGAGAATAACTGGATTATGGAATATTTGAGCAGTACTGTTTGATCAGCAGCATTTCTGGGGACCAAGAGAAGTGAGAAAATTTTCTGCAGGTCTGCAGAGAAAAGATGCTATGATAGATGATATGCTATTCTTCCAAAGGAAGAAAAAGATCATACCAAACTCATGTATTTGGTGTGCTCCTGGCAAAGACAGGCAGAATATGAATGCTGTTCCTCCATTTTTGGTGTGAATAAGAGAAGAGACTCTAAGAAGATTTGTCCATCAAATGGCACCATCCCTCCCCCACTCCCCAAAACCTCACCAGGTATTTTATAAGTATTTTGTTAAAATATATTTCAGGAATCTATATGTGAGGTAACCAACTAATATGTAATGAAGGAAGCATCAGGAAAATGACATGCTTTCAAATAAATGTGTGATACTATTGCACAGTGACCTCCCAAATCTTGCTCTGTATCAGGGTCGTCACACAGCACTGCCTACACCAAAAACTCGAGGCTAAGTTTGCTAGTCTCTAAAAATATAATTTTCTAGTTCCTGCTAGTTCTCACAAACAACACATCTTTATCACAAAGCTAGCTGTGGAGAAGACACTTCTTAGAATATTTTTTAATGAACAGCAGCAAATAATATTCTGGACCAACATTTAGGTCCTAACAAAGAAATTAAATTTCTGCCTCTACAGAAAGAGGATTCAGTGGCAGGTTTGGCTCACTAAAGGCTGGCAATTATGGGCTTTGATCTTCCCATACAATACCTTTAGATACATACTGTGTTTCAACAGGAGTTTAAAAACACATTTAATCCTATGCCTCTTCCTGTTAACCCAATACCAAAATTTTTTCTTCCATTTCACAGGGCAGAGCAGAGAGTGATTAAGCCTTCCCTATTCCTATTGCTTCCAACTCCAAAAAGCCTTATGATTCAGACTGTATTTCATAGTCCAAACTTATTATAATGATAGACAGATGGAGATTTTCTAAAGCAAAAATAGCCAGAAGAGCAAGAAAAATTATGGGATACATACAATCCCAGCTTTGTTCTGGAAGAGAAGAGCCTCACCCACATGAGGTATTAGGCCTTGTGTGAGAAAATAGCAGACTGCCTACACTTCATATGTGTGTGCATACTTATGTCACTTCTTAAAAAACAGGTCACAAGAAAAATAAGATATCATATTTAACACATTAACACCACATGCCACTTCAGACAGGGAGATAAGATAGCATGGTGAGCAGGCCTTACTGTTGGTATTTAAACTATTAATCATAACTTCTCCTTTCTAGCAGCATGGGGGGAAAAGTTAGCATAGTTAACATATTTCTCATGCATATGCTAGCCTGCACTTCTGCATTGTAAATGAGCCATCTTTTCAATACCTTGATTTGATCCACTTTGTCTTTTAATTTCGTTGTGGATTACAGTAATCAATGGCAGCTGCAAATGGAAACATTATTTTCGTTATTTCAGAGCAAACTGAAAACAAACTTCAGGCTGTATGTCATGGAATAAATTAAATCTCTTGTACTTCAGATTACATTCTAATCATGATACATCAATCACACCCTCTGTGTGTTTTGTGGGCCCCTTTTCCATCATGTTCCTGGGTGACCTTTTACTGTGTTTAAAGGATAATATAACAAAGTAGTGTTACAGAGGTCATTTTACATACCCCTCTTATTTTATATGCTTACAATCCATTGCAATAAAAACATATTAGAAATCTAAATCAAACAGACCTAGATTATATATGTCCAACAGATCAACCACTGGTTGGTGTGATTAGGCAGCAGACCTTTAAGAACACAAGCTACAACTTGTATAAACTACTAATACCAATTCCAGTCAACTTTCAGTACTCAGAGTTCATGGATTCATGTGGAGGTGCATTGAATCTAAGACCTGGTTTTGGTCTGAATACCTTATTGCAGAATAGTCAGGATATTCAAGATAATGCTTGCCTACTTTTTCATTTTCCAAATCAATGGTTCCTGCAACTTATTTTGCTCATCTCCAGATTTTCCTACCAAAACTTGTGTTTTACTAGCCTGATTTTTAGGGGGCGGTGGGGAGGGGGGAAGGTAGGAAAATAGTACGGTAAAAGTTAATCAAACAAACAAAAAAGTATTCTAATGGATAATAAGGATGGCTGAAGAATTATTAAAACTGTGTAGCTATAATTTCATGTTTTTCTTCTTCTGAGAGATGACACTCAACCCAGGAAATGTAACCCTAAACATACATGCAGTCACTGTGCTGTGTATTCACCTTTTTAACCAATAATGTAAAAATGCCCCGAATCTTACTGAAGTTAACAAGACAGCTTTGATGTACACCTTTAAGACTCAAAGATTAATTTACTGCTTTGCTTTATTTTATTGCAGGGAAGGCAATAACTATTTTTGTATAAACAAGCATAATTTGTTTTGTGAACCAGTACAAAACAAATCGGTTTCACCTTGATGTTTCCAAACATACTGAATTTTGTTGTGATACTCACACCAAATACATATTTTCAAAATGGAACTATCCCAAAGAATGGCTCCTGGTAGCCCTTATTAGATTTCAAAATAATTTATTTGCATTAATTCCTCAAGCTTCCACTATTAACTCTCTTCTGGCTTATGCCAAAGAGTCTCACAGTAGCTTGTCCTAGAGCTACTTTCCACAGCAAGAGGAAGTTATTTCAAAAGGGAAATGGACAGGCTACACTTGAAAACACTTACAACCACATACCATTCTATTCTTTTTGTCATAAAGGACCAGCTTGTAGATTGGAAACCCTTGCTGGCTTTTCTTTTTCCCTCATGCAAGAATGGCATGGACTGAGGCAGCTGCAATCTGTTCTTTCTTAACTCAAACTAATTTCCTATTGTCAAAGTTTCTCCTAAGAAACTTTAAAAACTGGGGACTTGACTTAGTGCCACATGCTGCAAACTTTAAGTCTGCAGTCAAGGAATTTGTTTTTTGTTATTCAGTGTGGAATTTGAGTTTCCTTACTTTTACCTCATTACTTTTTATTATGGCAAGTAATGATAAATTTCACTAAGGACAGGATTTATTTTTTAGAGGGAAGGCTATTTAAGCCCATTTGAGATCCTGATGGTAGTAGGAGTAACTTCCACAATTAATTTGTGGTGCTTTGCTTTTCCTATATAGTTACGTTGTTTTGTTTGTTTGTTTGTTTGTTTTTTTTAATTCCTTTTTTATTCCTACAAATTGCAGGGAAAATTCAGATATATTGAACATAGACTCATTTGAGTGAACCCATACATCCCCACCCTGAACACATTCTTCCTTGTGAACTTTGTGACTGATATGAGCTCATTCAAGTCAATAGGCAAATTTCAGCACTGCAAGGTTAGGGTCATAACTATTCTATTTATCTGGGATCCTATATAAGTCTTAAGAGCATTTATTGTAAAGTCAAAGTGTATAAAATGCGGAAGTCAATGATTGCCAACAAAAATCAATGTTTAAGAGAACACCTTTAGAGCAGTTTAAGCCACTGTAAGATGTATATCAAATGCTGTGGGCAATAACAATATTTAAAGTCCAATGAAGTCATTATTGCTTCCTTTAGAAACCGTTCCCTAGTGGAAAGTTCTTTGAAAAGCCACTCTCCCACAAAAGTCCATAGGCTCTAATTTAGCTCCTGTTGCTTTAAAGAAATTGGCCAAGCTGGTGACAGAGCAGGGCTGTAGTGTTGTGACTGGTTGTGCCTTAACACTGCAATATCATCTCTTGAAATGGCTGTAAGTGTATGTCAGTATCACATGTATTTATTCAGTACAAGTTGTTATAGACAAGGTATAATACCCTTTTGACTGTAGCATTGATATATCAGTTTCAGATGTAAAATATGAGTGTGCAATCACACCTTTCTCTGTGTATGCTCTGTATCCAAAGGGCAGCTAAGGAGGCAATTGTTTGATTCATAGCGAAATTTGGATGGAGTGGTAGGAAGGAAAAGTGGTATGTCACGTCAATACCTAAAGCAAGGAAATTTTATGAAGATATGGAAATAGAACTTTTGACCAATACTGTCCTCTCTGTTTTTATCATTAAGCCATCCAACCTAACTTGAAGAATTTAACTGAAGTACCTAGGATACAACATGGTCTTCCCAGTCTTCTTTTTTGTTTTTAGACACATAAGTCCTTTTTTATGTCTCAAACAGTGAATATTTTTTGTACTGTAAGCCAGAATCAAGACAGGATAACTGGAAACTATTCAGGTAGTGAAAATTATAGCAAGCACAATTGCTTTGAAAGTATCCTTACTCTGTAACTCAGTTCCCTGCTGTACATAAGTATATGGATATCTCACTTGACTGCTAAGTGGGAGGAGTTGCTTTTGTCTCATAGGTGCTGGTGAACAGGGATGATTAAAAACTTTAAGGTTTGCATGATGTAGCTGGTTCAGTATAATTTATTTAGAAATCAAAATTTTCTTTCTGCTCTTCTCATTTTGAGTGGTTATAAACATTTCAGTTACTCTTTTCTTGTTTAAAGCTTGCAATTTGAAAAAGAGAGGAATGCAAAGAGGATGTTTATAATTGAAACGTGCTATAGAGATGCTGTGTATCACCTTGTGTGTTTTAACAGACTGGTTAGCCTGATGCCTATCTGCAGGATGAGGCAATGAAGCGGCTCCAAAACTATTCCTGGTTTGACAGAGTTTGTCAATAACCAGTATTGGTCTGGTCTGATAAACAGCTCACAGGAAATTAAAGCAATTCTGAATTGCAACAGCTGCATGAGTTCCCATCTGGCCTTCTAGAAGCCAGGGACTAGCAGTATAAAACCAACTGTTAAAATCCTATATCTCAGCAGTGTTACACTCAAGACGGTGTTATGGCTAAAAGGGGACCTTCTGTGTGAAGCCTAGAATTTACTGTTGGCTGAATTGAAAGTTTTAGCAGTATAACCAAAATGAAACAAACACGTACTGTCATTAGTCCAGGTACACTGATGCTAATACAATTGAAATAGAAAACAAGTCTTGTTAGCAATACCACATTTCAAAAGTTGTTATTTTAAGTAAACCATCTACCATCAAACTTTTATTATCTCAGTTTTTAGCCTCACCTTTCCACTGCTCTCTGCAGCCTAAGGTGAACAGTTCAGCCTAGAGAAAATTATGGGGATTCATGTGTTCCTTGAAACCTTTATTGTAAGACTATGGTGCTGATGATGGGGGTTAATTCCTTTTCTTTTTCAGGAGTGCAATGTTAATGGTTTCTTCTGTCCTCTTTATGCCATTTTGGTGTTTACTAATGTGCTTTACACCCTGCTCTTTTATCACTTTGTATTGTATACTTGTTTCTTTTCCTTTTTTTCCCCTCACCAGCTCCTGAGTTTAGATTTTTCAATTAACTGATTACTGGTGAGTCATTGATAACCCTGCTACCACTGGGATCCCACTGTGCCCTAATCTTCAAGTCCTCTGCTGTCATCTAAGCTTTGTCCTTTAAGCTTCATCACAGTTACACTACAGTAGTTCACTTTTCTGTAACATAACCACAGGCATCTCACCACATAACCATTAAATGCTAAATAAACTAAAACTAAGTAACAGCCACCTTGTCATTATCAATTGTTGTTAAAGCCAAACAGGCTGGAGGAAGGCAAGCCAAGTCCAAACAAAGCACATGTGATGGGCCCAGGCCTGCAGCCCAGCTCAACTTGCTGCAGAGCCAGAGTTCTGCTGTACTGGGGATTCTGTAGCTGCTCGCCAACGAGATTACAGCAGACAAAAGTGTATTTACTGACTACAACACACAGGAATTATCTCCTGGCATAGGCACCACAAACAACATCGTTATCTGCCTTTGAATCCCAACAGCTAAATTATGTCACTGGTGCAGAAGTCCTGGCCCAGAGCACTGAGCGACTGTATAGCAACATACATTTTCAAATACTGTGTGTTTATGTGCCTAAAAATTGCAGTATTAAATCATCAAAGATCCTTATTATCTTAACATTTTGACATTATAAAGTGACTTTTTGTGGTTTCTTTTTTCTTTACTTTTTATAAAAAAATAGTAAGTGAAATGAAAATTAAAATAATATTAAAATATGAAAGCAAAATATATACCATTTTTAGGGAGGAAGTTTAAGGAATTTTGAAGGAAAATATTTGCTAGTCACCATAATCATATAAATCAAAACTAGAATTCCCAGTGACTATAAGACCTTTTATTTTTTTTAGTTATGCTATAATTAAAATAATCTTTACATTAACATTTGTAGTTTGTGCCTTTGCAGAAACACAAACTCTGTTCAATTTCAGCCTGAGGACAGATTAGAGAAGAAAGATGTTTCCTTAAATAGGGTTTCAAATTTGAAGTTCATGGAAGATTTTAGGTGACTGAAAATCTGCATGCATTGAAATGTTTCTACATGTTGAAGATATCACTGTATATAAAATAATAATTCTTTTCCAAGAGATTATGCAATTAATATCTCACTGTAGCAGTTCAGAGCTATGTTGAGGGGACCTTTAAAGACAGGAAATCACAGCTTCCACTTGGGTAGGATCCTGCTGATATGAATACACAAAATTAGGGTCCATGATTCAGATACTTCTAGCCTAGTTACTTCTTGCCTTCTCTACAAGCATCTGGAGAATAATATCTCATCTCCCCATCGGACTCTGAAATCAGATGCAGGAAAACAGACTCAGAGTCTCGTTAAATTGGATTTCTATTATAGCACTGGAAGTTGTTTTAATTAGGAATGGTCAGTTTGTCAGCTGCTAGAACTGGAGATAATCATACTGCACAATACATACATTGACTTTTGTTCACCAAGGAATCTATGGATTTTCTTGTCCCAAGGATGTTTTAGCTTTTTGGGGTTTATACAAAGAAAAATATTCAAGTACACTTAATTTTCATTTGTTGGGTAATCACAATGGATCACTGAATCTGATTGCTAAAAATTATGCTAAAATATCCAGACAAAATATGGCACAGATGCTCACCTTAGGAGTCATATTGGTAGAGCTACTTCCATCTTTTCTATTTTAAGATTCGTGAGTTCCCTCCTGCAGTATATGAGAATACAGGCCAAGTAGATGAAGGGGCAGCAATTGCACAAGTTTAGGAGCAAAAAGACAGCTGAGAGGCCCAAATATTGTCAAAGCCAAAATACAGCTGAAAGTGAAGAGATCACATATAAAGTATGTACTTGTAGCAGTATGTAGACCTCTACACAGAATGCCTTGTTTGGCTGGTGGAAGAGTAATTAGTTTCGTCTAGAAACTCTTAATATGAACAATGATGCATGCTTCAGCTACACAATATACTTAGAATTATAAACTGGTTTTATTTTAAGTCATTTACCTAAAGAATTTAAAAAAAAAAAAAACCAAACCAAAAAACTGAAACATTTCTTATATACGAAAATATTTATGTGCCTTTTTGTTCTCTGTTCTATATATACCTAAACTCACACAGAAAAGCATAACAGGAACAAAAGAAACACAATATTTGCACTCTTTCTCTCACCCAGTATGCTGTCACTCAAAGCAGGTCATAGGTTTGAGAGACTACAATGGAGGAAGTGTGTGTGACACTCCCCTCCAGCAATCTCTAATAAACACTAGGGACCTGCTGTGCCAGAACTGATGGCTCTGAACTCTGTTGTGGCTTTCAAGGGGTTTCTCTCCCATGAATTTATGCAAATTGAAGCTGTATCGGCTTTTGACATTCAGAATTCTGCACAAAATACCAGTATGTAAATTCGTGTCATATGGATAAATATTTCTCTACTTAATTTTGAACCTAAGAATCCCCTGCCCAACCCAGTTTCATCTGAGAATCTTTGGTCCTTGAAGCTGAAGAGACATGAGTGGATATTTTCAGTTCAGGGTTTCTTCCATCCAGAGTTTTGCATTTTTCTACCGTATTCTGTCATACTCCTTTCAGCCATCACCCTGTAAGGACAAAAGCTTCTTTTACATATTCTGATTTTGATTTTGTTTTTGAGCAGGCTTTTGATAGGTGTCTGCACCACCCTTCTAATCCAAAAACTGTTTTCTACTTCTTGCACTTTCCCCAGTTTCACTGCATCTTCATTTTTTACACAGTTACAGAGGTATAAAAAATGTTCTTTGCTTTCATTTCTGTAGTGGGACCCACAGCTGGTCTGTGGGTTAGAGAGGGTTAATGAATGAGGTTTGTTTTGAGAAATATTCTCTGACCAAGGCCATTGGCCTGGAGACCCGGAAGAGAAGAAGAAGAAGATAAGCAAGAAGGAACCTGAGCTGGGGAAAGTATTTTTAGAAAAGTTTTGTGGAAAACAGAAGCGTAGATGGTTTTATACCAATGAACGTTACGTTGATCCATTGCAGCCAATGAACAAAATGTAAACTTTGTAGAGTCTGTAAAAGACAGTTGACTGTTGTAATAAAATGGAATATTAGCCTTCTGAAATGTAGTGTGCCTTTTTGTACGTCATGCCCGCCCCTACAGCAACACATTTCCATCTGGTAACCACAGGATCTCTGCTATCTAATTCATTATCTCATTTCAACATCATAACAGGTAGATCAGAGCTACTCAATATAAATAAATTTGGGACTGATTTTTTTCACATTTTTTCATATTCTCTCCCAGATACCCAGGTTTGCAAGTATTTGCTGCAAAACTTTATAGTCAGCTGTTGCTTTAAGTGCCCAAACACAAAAATATTGTCAGCTTGCCTTTTTTCTCCATTCTAAATCAGTTATATTAACATCATCTTTTTCCATAGATCTTTGAAGGATTTCACTGGTTATCTCTTATTACTGTGAAATTTGACCATTAGTTTCCCATCTTCTAGCTAGTTCATTAGCAATATGAATAACTCCTGTAACGTCCAATTGACTAGAAATAGGGTTCCAAAATAAGGAAATACCAAATTGGACAATTTCAGGATTTGTATTTCCTGTTCAATCTCAATATGACAAAGTCTTACATGTGGTCTCCTATTTAAGTCTTCCAAAGTTGTCCTGTCTTAGTCACAGCACAAAATCAGCCAGAGCTCTGTCTGGACGTTGCATCTTAACATTCCCACAGATATAGAAAATGAGTATTGAATGACAAAGGTTAAGTATGGGAAAAGAAGTGCTGTTGAACTTTGCCTTGAGAACCTCTAGTCTGCATTTGCCTTGAAGACAATCAATATTAGAATCCTGCTTCACTGAAATTTGTCTTGGATGTCAATAGCTGTGTTTTTTATATTTATTTCTGTGTTCATCCCTATTTTCTGGTAAGAAATTTGCAGATACATTTAGTGTGTTTTGAACAGTGGCAGTGCTGTGTCATGGTATATACTTAAAAAAACAAACTAACAGATACCTCAAATTTAAAGATCCATTTGATTTACTGTGTGCATCAGCTTCAAGCTTTATGACCTTCTCCCATTTCTCACAGCCACCAATACCATCAAAGATGTGAAAATTAGTGAACAAATGCAAAGGACTTGGATGTCATAGTGAGGAATGTCATGACAAAGCACATGCTGATTTTAATAATGTATTGCAACTCCTACATTTTGGGCAGCAAACATAACTCAGGCTACACGGTAAACACTGCACACTGCATACACAACGTTGATTAGCTGCTCACAAGTGAGCATTCCCCATTCTCTCCATGGATTAAATAACATAAGATTATATCATTAAAGGCTACATTGTAATGAATACATAAAGGACACCAGAATGAAAACAAGAGCAATTTTAGTTGCAATCTTTCCTAATCTGACGGCTTTACGGTATAGATTTATTTAAAAATATATATTTTCACCTAAATAATTGACTTGATTAATTATAAATGTTTATGAACATTTTTTCAGAGAATTGTCTGAAGTCAGCAAATACCCAATAGCCCAAGTTGGCTGGTTCTAAATGGTGTAAGTAGGTTTGCTTGACAATAGCTCTCTACAGTTATTCATGCTATTTCCAACTGGAGATTTTCCACCAAAACAATTTTGACAGAAAATACCAGTTATTTAAAACTGAACCTTCCCAAGGAATCATAGTGAAGATAATTTTTCTTTTCATGAAAAATTTTCGATCAGGCAAGAGCTAATGTTTGCCAAAGCAAGGACCAAACTAAGATGAGAAAGGGGGAAGGGAAAGAGAAGGATGTTGAGGAGAAGAGATTGACAGGGTTAAGTGAGTGAGGACTTACAAGGAAACATGTCCGGTGTGTTTCAGACCAAGGACTGGAATCACCATATGAGTATGATTTGGGACTATTATTGGATGAGTTTACTGCAGTTTGTGTTGGTGGTGTTGTTCCATTTTTAGTAAATAATTTCATATTCCCAGAGAGCAAAAGAAGAATATTTTCTCTATGTCTTTAGACATAGACAAATGATAAGGACATTCATCTGGACCATGGAAAATGAAGTCCAGGACTGAATAGAAAGTGTTGATTCAACACTGTTCAAAAGTTTGTTTTCTCTTCATTGTTCATTGAGGAAATAAAATTTAGTGTCTCCTAATATGTTACCTGGTGAACAGCTTATTCACCTGGTCTGTGGCTGCCTGTTATTTAAGTTTCTCACATATGTCGTGCAGAGTGGAGCTTTTGTACCTCCAGTAATACTCGTAATTCCTGTACCTATTCTGAGAGCTAGATTTTATTTTGAAAAGGCCTATAGGTTAGTTTGTCAGTCACAAATACTTTTTTAAAATTTATTTTTAATTTAAATCTCACATCATTTGACTTAATATTGTAATTTGGCAAGTGATATTTATAAGCACTTGAGAAACTAGAAACTTATTTTTGGTCCAAAGGTAGCTGAGATAAGCTTATCCATAGAGGTTCCACTGTAGCTTGTTTAGATAGCTGTTAAAATCAGTTATGAAAGCATAGATTCTAGCGCAGGAATCTTAAACACACCAGTGATCTCAGACATGCTCTGAGGCAAGTAGTCTGGATTATAGTTCATGTTAACATAGTTTCACTAGTATTATTGTAACCAAAAAAATAGTTGAGATCTTTCAGCAAATGTTTGTTAGGGCATTACCTGAAAGAAAAGCTATGGATTTGTAGAGAAAAATTTGAGGACAGTATTAAGAATCATTAAAAATAAACTAATCTTTAAGAAGAGAAAAGATAGGGAAGCGAAAAGAGAATGTCAGAAAAAAAGGGGGATAAGATGCAGGGAAAATGCTTGGTAAATTATGTAGAGCTGAAGACAAGAACAATGTGAAATGTAACTACAGAGGACCAGAAATCACCCTTCCTAAGACAGATTCAAATCACAGGCAGACAGGTCAGGATAATTGGGAAAGAAGACAGGGAAATAGTGGGGATAGAGTCTATGAAAATAAGGGTTTATAGTAATGGATAAAATCTTTCAGACAGGAATAAATCTGTCAGAACTCAGGAAGGGTTAGGAGAAAGGATGTCTGAATTTGATGCAAAGGCTGAATAGTTGTGTGTCACAAAGAAGAATTGTAATTACTGGAATTAAAAAAGAAGAAAAAATGAGAAGTAATAAAAAATGTCTCATCATTCACAGCCAGCACTAATCAGAGATTAGCCTGTACTTCATTAAATTTCCATATTGTTACAGTAATTTAGAACTACTTCTATTTTTCTGCTATACACAGGCTGAAGAAGAAAGTGTGAAGAACCGTGCAGCACACCGACTTTGAACATTAGCATAACCCAGTTACAGGCGCAAAAATAAATGAGTACTTAATGTCAGGTTTCAGGGAGAATAATTATGTTTGGGTAGAGAATCAAAGGCAAATGAAAATGAGAATGTGAAAATGAAAACAACTCTTGAGTAGCAACAAAATCGAAAGAGGTAAAATGTTCTCAAAAGGGGAAGCCAGCATAGACTCATTCCAGTGTCATAAAAAAACTGGCATGTGAAATCACAGACCCAGTACCAGGTACTGTTTAATGAAACAGTCATACAGAAGTTCTGATGTCTAGTGGGAGTTGTGCAATGAAAAAAGACCAATTTAGATATTTTTCTCAATTGCATACATATATTAGCGTGAGCTATGGAGGAGGGGAATAATTAAAGACATGAGACAATAACAAATGAGGTAAACTTTAACATGTGTTTCCCAAAGGCAGATCTTCTCAGAGATCTTTAAAAGGTAACTTCCTTGATAAGGAAATTCTTTTCCAAGCCAAAAGAAATGTTGCAGCTTTTGTTTCTGTCTAGTTTGGTAAGGGATTTGATGCAATGGCACAAAGGAAATTCCATCTGAAACTGGAGGAGATGGGGATTAGCAGAGGAACTGAGTATTGAACAAAGGGATGGCTCGAGACAGACAGTGATTGAGGAAGACAGTATCTGACTGGAAAAAGGCTTTTAAGGGAATGTCTCAGTTTATAGTCTTTGGAAAAATCTGAATTAAAGTTCTAATAGGAAAATTCAAACCTTGTTATAAGCATTATTGTAAACCAGTAGGTCCTGGGAATCAACATAACTACAGAGGAAGACTGGAATCACCATCCAAAATCTGAATGAATATGATGATCAAAATATCTCTGTGGAGAGATCCCTGTTGAAGAAAATTAATTAAAACCAGAGGAGATGCCAAGAATGGCTACTGGGCTATCAGGAAGAAGGAAAACCTGTGATATATGAGGAGATTTAAGGAGTAGAGAATCTTAAAAACCAAAAAAAAATAGTAAAGAAAATAATTTCCGCTCATAAATTAAAAAAAAAAAGGAAGAAGAAATTAAGGTAGTAGAAAGCCCACAATACCATACATAACAGATATAATGAGAAAAAGGTGATATAATCACTAAATGGGCTTTTGATTTTTGAGCAGATTTCTGTGGTTGCAAGCCTTATTCATAACATGGAGGTAGAAAAACACACAGAAACAAAAGGGTTGCTGTTCCCTGGCACAGCAGGGCACCACGTTTGACTGGAGGAAGACCAGGCAGTCTTACAGGTTATATCTTATATTACTGCCCTGTTTGATGTGTGGTCAAAATTAATCTTGCAGCTATGTTTCGAAATTATCTGCTATTAAAGGCTATTAAAGTAGAAAACATCTATTACATTTAGTATCATTTAAGAAGGTACAACATTTAACTTCTTTGTGAGGCACTGTGTCATTTTGACTTATAGCAGATTCCTGATTATGCTACTCTGGTGCCAGCACTGGATTATTAGGAAGTTTATTTTGATTTTGAAATGCCAAAATCTGACTGCCACACCAAATCTGAATGTGACCTGTTTTGGCCTGACTGAGATCACAGGACAAAATAAAAGCTTTTGTTGGCACACCTTCCCTCTTCCCCAGCCATACACACAACAAAAGAACTTTGTTCCAAGCTACCTGAGCTCCTGGTTTGTACTCCCAAAGTTCATTGATGTAATTTATAAAACCAAGACTGTTGCCTTGAGCTCATTCAGGCTACAAATATATTTTCTTTCTTTCTTTTTAATTGGCAAGCCCACAAATACTGCAGAATAGACATTATATCTACCTTAGCTCTTAGCCCCCTTTAAAGGACAAGGTTTTCTTCAGTTTGATCAATGATTCATGTGCTATTCACAAAGTGTTTTAGAGATTTGATCTTAAATGCCTAAATGCCTAAAAATTAATATTATAGTTTTGCGTTTCAGTTAGAGGTGAGTTCATTATATTAGCTCCTGGAAGACATGGTACTCCCATGTGACTTTTTTATTTAACATTCAGACAAGAAATCTGTGGTACTTAATGACAAATTTATAAGTTTTAAAATATACACTTTTGGCAGGTTTTAAGTAGTTTGCTAAACCATTCTGTGATATTTTTGGCTATAAATGAGAGTATTCCAGATATCAGGCCAAATAAGTGAACAGAAAAAGGAATTATGCTGACTCCAGGTATGATGACTTGAATGTGAACAGCATTTGTTACTTGTAGCTCGTCCTTTGGTGTCCTCAGTCTGCAGCTTGCAGCCACCAAGGAGTAGTCACCTAGGAAACTAAAAGCCACATTACTTCTGAGGTCAGCATGAATTGATTTAAATCACTTCAGAATATAAATGTCTGCCATGAATATGCCCACATTTAAAATCAACATTTTCTTAACCTTTGTTTTTTACTCTCCCAATAATATTTAGGATATAAACCCAGAAAATGAACATATATGCCATATGGTTACATAATACTTGTCAGCAAATTTTTAAAATTTTCACTTCCTTCTCTTTAAAAAAAAAAAGCAAAAAATGGAGGAAATCTTACTGTCTACATTGATTTTGTGACAATATCCTTATAAAATGTAAGTCTAACACTACATTGGCATTGAATGATTTTAAGCATTTACTAAGAAGACACATATATACAATCCTGGATTAAGAACTTTGGATATCTTTGTTCTACTGCCACCTTTCCCACTTAATTGGTGTCATCTTCAATAGATGTGTTTGTGTTGGTCAAACATAGCTCCTATCTAAATTCCTGCCTACTCACTTATCTGTCTGCCTCGAAGGACGTGCTGCTTGTGAGGACTTCAGCAGCCTCAGCTGGTAGGTGAAGCTGGCTTTCAGGTGCTCAAAATACTGCTGCGATATGAATTCAGCTACCTTCACATAATTTTTTAAAGAGAGTTTCCATGTAATCTCATTAATGAATGCAGTTTTCCTGCTTTTCACTCTCCTTGAACTTAATTAAGTGGATTATCCAAGCTACATGCTCCCAAGGAGGAAAAGACCATTATATGTCAGAGGCCAAAATACTTCAAATATCGTTTGTGTCGCTTTTTCTAGACTTTTACAGAATATAAAAATATTTTTCTGTTCAGACTTGAGTTCAAAATGTGTTTGTATTCTTACAACAATCAAACCATTTCTGTTATGTCTGGTTTAGATTTTTTTTTTTCAGATATATTGATTTCTTTTACCCCTTTAATGCTAAGCAAAAAAGGAAAAGTAAAGATGCAGGAAGACCATGAATACTGATGTGCTTGAATCAGTCTGGAATTATTAAAATCAGCAGGAGATTCTTCATACTGTTTTAACCTGACCAAATGTAAAAATAATCATGAGCATAGTAATGATTTCAAAATGCTTGACTGTGACATTTAATCTGTAGTGATTAGCATGGGGCTTACAATAACAAGCATTATGTCATTTATCCTTTAAACCAGGAGGGGCATTTTTTACTTTCCAGGATGGCAACATTATGTATTTCATTTGTTCTTAATCCTCATGAAGCTGTAGCTATAAATAATAGGTATATTTCAGGGCAAAATACTACATTTAATAATGCAATTAATTTTGCAATCTACAGATTTACTTTATTGTTAGAAACAAAAACAGTTTGAACTTATTTAAAAGGGAATGTTTATTGCTCCTGAACCACATCCTTAGTAGGTGTTAATATATGTGTCAATGAAGAAGTAAGTGCTTTCAGTAAAATTTAATGCTTGCAAGAGAGAAAGTTATTTAAATATATTTGCTCTCCCCCACTTTCAGAAAAGCTTTTCTAGATTTCATGTTAAAAGAGAAAAGCATAAAAAGATGTCTCACATCATATTTTTAATAATATGTAAAGTCGAGTAAAACCCAGTAAGACTTCTGTCTTAAGAGTTAAGAGTTAATGATAGCTGTATGATGCTAATATCAATTAAGCCATTGCATGCATACAAGAATTATTAAAGAAAAAACCCTCCTTTGGGTATGCCTGTAAAAATAAAGGCATGCAAAAGAAATGCCTTCTCTAACTAACAATACAAAAAATGAAAAAAAAAATTACAGAAAAGGCATCTTGTGGCATAAAAGAGCAGCACTATTCCTATTGTTAATGCAGAATTGGTATTTTGCAAACATTTTCCTTCAGGCTCATTATAAGGTGATGGATGGTGTGTTCATAGATCTTCTAAAGATAATTCTGGGATTATTGCAGGAAGGATATTTAATTTCATTGATTATATTTATTTCACTTTTTCAATAGAGAACATATGTTTAAATGATTTATTGTAACATTAAACTTAACAAAAGCTTCCCTCCTATTTCAATTTACTATGACAGCTAGCCACTGAATAAGAAACTTCCCTTTGGATGGTGTCTAACTTTTTACCCAAATTCTGAAGTAAAAAAATTAGGAAAACTAAATTAATGTAACTTACATTAGCTTATTAAACAGTAATTATTTCACAACTGAATTGTACCTAAGATTTTTCAAGTAGCTAGACACATCACTATTTTGTCAAGTGTAGTAGCTGCCTAATTTATAGAATAGATATATTCACTGAAGTAACAGAAACAGACATGTTTTTTTAAGTTTGAGGCATCAAGGAAAAGACTTTTATTACCATCTGGAAGAATGTTTAATAAAGCATAAAGTGTTTCAAAATCAAAATATTGAAAAAGAAGCTTCTAGACAACCTTAAGATAATTCAAAATTTCCCAGTAAATCATGCTTTGAAGCTAGTGCCCCTCAAGAAGAAAGGGATGGTATTGATTCCAATGGAATACACGTTTTGATAGGTTAAGAATTTTTGATCAAATTGCACAGAGGTTGCTTTCCAAAACAAGAATTTGTATTATAAAATTAAGGTACGAAGACAAAAGCAGTCAACCTGGCACCACCAGTATTTCACCTAATTTGAAAGGAAAGAAGAAAAACATAGGCACCATTTAAAATTGGTTGCATGCCCACAGACACAAAAAATCTGTATCTAGCTCTTTTGCAAATATTTTTTACTGAATATTTATAACCCCCTCTCCTTTACAAACTGGTGAAAGCAAAGTCAGGTTATGTCACAATTTTTCAACTATGAATCACAATTTGCAAAAAGATAGTCATATTTCAAGTTACCAACACAAGGTACTGACTTTGATGGACTAACAAAATTATATTCTGCTAGTAGAGCTAAGAATCAGGGCAATAACAGTTTTAATTTTTTTTCCTTTCAAGCAAACAGAGCTTTGTTCTTACTCTTCAGTTTGGCAGAGAGTCATTAAATCATTTTAAAGTTCAGTTAGCTGGAGTGACTTTTGAAATATTTAGAGGATGATCCTATTAGAAACAATTTCTACATGTGCTATATATTTCCTTAGATTAAGCAACTTTTTTGTGAGTCATAAGTAGGATTATCTATATAGTCTCTTTGGAGGCTCTTCTCTCTCCAGGAATTGCTGTAAACTTCTTGATGTAATTTCACTTCCCTTTTGGTCTGTGTTTATTAGCCACTTCATCTAGATTAGTTTCATCCGTAGCAATTAATAGCAAGTGAGCAAATATAGTCAAATTTATGCACATACTGCTAAATAACTCAGGACAGGTGAATAAGCTGTGTACTTGAAAAATAAGATCAAAACAGTACGTTTAAGAATGTTTCAGAGAGGTATCACTTAGTACCTCAGGTCAGAGCCGCGCTTTCCTCCCGCTCAGACTGACTGAGGAATGTGTGTCCAAGCCAACCTCCCCAGGCTGACTCTGTCATCCACGCAGGAAATGTGAACCCCGAAAGGTGAATCATCTGGCACATAACAATGCTGCTGTAGATACCACGAGGAGCTCTCTGCAAGGGGGTGTTTTTCTCTGTTAACACAAAAACCCACTGCAGGAAGCAGCTGAAAAGCAGTTGAACATTGAAAGAGTTCATTTGGAGCGTACAGCTGATGGCCTCAGGTTTGCTGTACCCTGAAGTGGAGCCGAGTCTTTCTTTAGTTCAATTCTGTGTTGGACACCTTCCCGTCCCTCTGAACTCTTCACACCTGATTTTTACAATTTAACCAACAAAAAAGAAAGAGTAAAGCTCCTGTGCCTCTGAGGATGTTTGTAGGAGTAAAAGCTGTTCTTCAGCAATCAGAAAAAGAGGGAGTAACCCTGTGGCTACACACCAGCACCAAACTGAGCAGGTAGAAGATTTTCTGCAAGTTTGACCTACAAATTCACTTATCTCCAAGCACCTTTAGATAGCCAATAGTTTTCATAGCTAAAAGGTGTATGAAGGAGGACCATGTAGGCTTCCCTGATCTGCATAGGTGATGCAGGTCTTCAGTACTTGGTATGCATGAAGTATTTTTTTCCACGGAAGGACTAATTTGTCTCTTGCTATTTTTGTTATTTTATTTCATTCAGGTATTATTACAATAACTTGTTTATTTTAATGTACTCCTGTTTAATTTCAAACCTCATTGTCCCATTTAAATAAAACTTTTTTACTACCAGTAATTACTTCATATAAAATGATAAGTCCTGATTTTGTGTTTTCTTTCCCTCAATATTGGGGTTGTCATAATAACGTCATCCCTGTGAACCTGCTTAGCTATCAGGAGTTCCAGTGCCAGCCTTAGATGCACTCTTTTTATAACCCACATTAATCTCAGCAGCAGTGCCAAAATAATGCTTTTATTTGAACATTTTTGCTTTCCCACCCTATCCTAACATAGTCTATCTATCTTACAGTCTGCATTTGATCTGAAAAAATATAACTAACTGCTGAGTGTTCTTACTGGGATGAGATGTCTCAGATTCATTCCACATGGCATTGTTTGCTTTTTCATTTCTTCTGTATTTTTCCCTGTTTTCTATTGTGAGTCTTTTGAAGTTTGCAAGCCAAGTTCTTCTCTCATTTATACAAGTGCAAACTCATCAACTCAAATAGGTCTAAGCTAAGACAGGACTTGGATCTGTTCCTACCACTTGCTGAAAATTGTAGTCCCCTTTCTAGACAGGTATCTTAGCTGCTGGCCTCATTCTCCTGTTTTTTTTCAATTCATCTCTAAGAATGTGCAAGGATAAGCATTTATGATAACACGCCATGGATTCTGGAGTTTCTTTAATAAAAATAGCCCAGCATGTGCCTGTCACAAATTTCAGGGTCTGCATATTGCCTACTCAAAATAAAACAGCTCTTCTCCACTCGTCAAGTAGAGATGGACAAAAATGGAATTAAAGGCCAGCCAAGGAGATCCTAAGAAGTGCCTGCAAAATTCAAGCAACAAGTACCCAAAGAGTTTTTCTTCTTCTTGGTTGTTGTTGTTTGAGTGTTTATTTTTTTTTTGTGTGGGAGCAACTTTTAACATTCATCTTGTTCAGCTAGCACAAGTGGCTACTAGGTACAGAGTTATTTCCATTTAGAAATCTGGCTTAATAAGAAATCATGTATTTCTTATGTATGTAAACCAGTATTTAGGCTGGTGAATCTAGAAAACTGTGTTATTCATTGTAGATAAAAAAAATCCTCCCTTCAGAAATCATACAATGCTCCCAGCTTTGCAAAATGTTTGTGACACTGGCTGATCACCCTACAAAATGTACAGAGGTGTGTTCATTTCAAATGTGCTCCTGGTCAACCATCTCAATGGTTACGAAATGTTGACTCAAATAGAAAAAGCGGTGAAAATATTCCATTAAAATTTGGAGTAAGGCAAAAAAATAACAGACAAAAATCTGATAAAGAGAGGAAGGAGTATAAAAATTGAGAGATTTGGAGTTACCTCTTGACTGGAGAGGTTGTGGAGCCTCCTTTACTAGAGATATTCAAGAACTGTTGGGATGCAATCCTTTGCCATGTGCTCTGGGGTAACTTTGCTTGATCAGGAAGGTTGGACCAGATGAATATCACCAATGACCTCTTCCAATCTCAACCATTCTGAGATTCTGTGGCTGGTGATGTATCAGGTCCATCTACAACCTCACCTTTGATGTTACTGATCAAGAAGCCTTCTTACAAAAAGAAAGTAATGAGTAAGAGTCCCTGATACCCAAATGAAATATTTACCTATAACATTTCATTTTTAGAGAGCAGGCTTCAGCTTAAACATTGCTTTCAGCCTGGTCCTAAAGTGTGGAGTTTTTAAAACTTTAAAAATATATTTATCACCTATCTTACCTTATACTCCAATGGCTCTCTGTAATCAGAAACATTCTATATCCCTTGAAGACAGGTTGTATTACAAGTTTTGTTAAAAATATTGGCAGACCTTGATTCAGGGCTGAAGCCTAAGTTAATGAGCAAATAAAACTATTTTAATGTTTGCAACCATCTCCATGAACAAGCAAAATTTCCACTGATTCAGAGAAGCAATTGTTCATCTTCTGAATCTCATAGTTTAACCTGACATATTAATGCTGCCTGGTTTTAATCAGTTTATAGTGTAGTTGAATCAAAGTTATTAATATCACCTGGAGGCAAGTGGTCTTCATTTATTAAACTCTCTTTGAAGTAACACAGTCTGGTTGAGTAAAGGCCAAGGAAAAATAAAAAGACTATTCAATGAAATAAACAATATGATCAATTAACTCTCCAGTGAGGAAAGCTTATGGAACAGCCAGTACTGTCAGTGCTGTGGCTGCAATGTACAGGGTACGTTTGTTAATGTACTCAGTAATGATTTTTCTAACCAGAAATGGCTGGAGACAGGGCCAACACATTTTTGAAAAAGAGAGAAACATCTCCTTAAATAACTGCTCCAATAGGAAATTGCTACTTCATGTTTATGATCTGATCAGAGCTACTAAAATTTGTGTTCTGTCAATGCCCTTTTTATCTGTTACCCTTACATGGGCTGCAGTTAAATCAGTGATGCCCTTCCTATTCCAGGTACTTTAAATGTGATGGTTTTTCTGCTCTCCCTTACCTCCCCAGCAGCTGAAGGCCTCGATTCAGTAACAAAAGAGTCAGTGTTTTCAGCATAGACATGTCTGAAAGAAACTCATGGCAAGCTCTGAGGAGCCAGACCTTAAAAAAATTTGAGAGCAAATTTGAGGTTTGGGGACTCTTCTTACTCAGGTTTTTTGTTTGTTTGGTCTTTAGTTGTCAGGAGATTTTAATATTTGCCAATTGCTTTATCCATTATGGTCTTTTTTCCAGTAGTGAAAAAATATTCTCTTTCACTCATTTAGATTCTTACTCTTCACAAAATTATCTCTTGAGAAAAAAAGGAGCAACAGTTTCTGATCTCCTTCATTAATACCATCTGATTTTCCTACATTGTGTGATTTTTCAGCTGTTGTACCTTGGTTTAGAGTTAACTGACCACAGGCTGCCTGCCTGATTACAGATATTTGGTTTGGTAATGCAATTATTTATTAACCATTGCCAGGATTTTCAGGAGAATGTAGAAAAAGAAATGAGTTACTGGATGAAATGCTCCCTCTGCTGTCAAAGGGAAGTACCAGTAGTGGGAGATTTGTTCCTGATGCTGCTGACATTACCAGGGACAGAGGATATCACAATCCATTAAGTGTATTTATAACTGTACTGGTTAGCTGTGCAGTCTCCAAGATCTCAGCTCTTGCCTTTAGTCTGGAGAAAACTTAGTACCTGAGTTTGAATACTTCTTCTGGAGCATTCAACATTATTAAAAGAGATAAAACAAAACCAGCCTAGTTCTTATACCATAAATCCTACTGCTAATCTATTTCAGATATGTCATAGGCAGGCAGCAGTTGACTGAACGCCCTCTGAACAGGCACAAGCTGTTCTCTGGTGGGTTTTGCCCTGGACTGTCAAATAAAGTTTATCTCAATTTAATTTCAGTTTGTTATTTTCAGCAAACGATCCAAGCAAACAAGAGGATGTTATGTCCTGAGAATCAGGTGGAAGTAAATGATGGAATAATATCTGAACCTATGAAATTACTTTTGAACGCAAAAAGAAGGAGAGTTGTCTCTCAGTTTATCAGGGCTAGAATATCATCCAGGGAACTCTCCAGGAACTATGAATTGCTGCTGCAGTAATGCATGTCTTTGAATCTGCAAAAGTGCACTTCTGTATGTTATACTGAAACCCTGTTGGCATTGGCTCTGTCCTGCAAAAATGTGATCATAACTGTTCATGTACCAGGCGCCACATGTATTTGCTTTGATAATGTTCCTAAGTTCTTTTATTCACGTTTTGAGAACTGTTGTACAAGCAAATATTTGTTCACAAGAGCATTTCCAGAATGTGAAAATGTGAAGAGCACTCATGCAAGCAGGAATGCGTGTGAATGTTTGGACAGTTTTTTAAAGTCCTCCTGAGGTAAAGAATCCAAATGAGAGAGAACACAATACCTCATATTAAAAAATCAGTAAAAAGAAAAAAAAAGTCCAAAACCCAGCAAAATTTGGAGATTCTCCAAATCATAATGTTTTCTTATAACATTACTATACCAGACAGAACTGTAATCTCTTTTTTTTTTTTAATTTTCGATCTCTTCATCTAAAACCTAAATGAAGTCACTATTATGCCAACAGAAGAGGCTTTTGAAATATGATTTAATCCAATTAGGACATTCAATCAACAACTTTTTTTTTTTTTTTTTTAAGTAAGGATTGTGAAGCAAGAAAAGTAGCCTGGAGGGAACCCAAGCTCACTAGCACTGGGCTTCAGCTACTCATTTCTCAGTCCTGAGTCCAGAAACTCTCCTTTATGTGTCATTTATAGATCTCATAGATTCTACAATTTTGGGATAAAACCCATAATTAGTCTTGACAGCAGATCCCTCTGCTGCTTCCCACCCAGCGTAGTGCTCTACGCTCTCTAGGAGGTCCAGATGTGGTTTAACCATTCTCTCCTTTTGAGTGTATGAAGTGCTGAGGGTGTAAGGATACAACAACCCCTCAGATGCTTATAATTTGTAATCTGGCTATTATAGCATTTTTCTGTGTGAGAAAATAGGATTGAAACTCGCACAGGCT
The DNA here is from genome assembly GCA_013397075.1 of Rhabdornis inornatus. Taxonomy (NCBI): domain Eukaryota; kingdom Metazoa; phylum Chordata; class Aves; order Passeriformes; family Rhabdornithidae; genus Rhabdornis; species Rhabdornis inornatus. The sequence goes on from VWZS01009483.1 coordinate 186,612, forward strand.
TAGGAAATCCTTGAATCAGGTCTTTTATTTCTGAGTTAATGTTCTGCCACATAGATGTCACCACAGCAAGCAAACAGGAGAGCCAACATGTTATGCTCTGAATGTGCCTAGGAGCATATTGGGGATTCTGTGAGGCATGCAGCAGGAGGAAGACCTGTGTGTACTAAAATCATTGAAGATACTGCTGAGGACATCCATTAACACAACTTTAAGATGCTGAAGAAGTCTGTCTTTTTTTTTTTCCTTCTGAAATATAATGCCTCATTGATCAATTGAAGAGGTCAGTCAAGTTTTCCCTACCTTGCCTTCTCATACTCATATATTACTGTCTAAATTCACCCAGTTTCTGGGAATAAGTGAATGCTTACCTGGAAGGCTGAGTACCTCCATAGAAGACACCATATTGCTACAGCCTTTTAAATGTCAACAAAGCCTCATTTATTGGACAAATAGCCCATGAAACAATAGCACTGAAATGTCCATTCTCTTTGGCAGATGTACCTGGAAAATGGGCACAGTCCCTAGCCAAAATAATCACTGCATCTGCCCTGAAGTCAGGACCCAGATATTTTGAGACCTATAACTCTAGAACTCCCTAGAGTTTTCAGGACTTTTCCTTGGAACAAGGTGACCCTCACTCCAGGTAGGGTTTAACTCCTGACCCTGTAGATGGGCTCCCCTGATACAAACCAGCCAGTCCTGGCTCATCTCTTGATGCCAGAGTTCCCAAAGCTCCAAGGGAACGGGTTGTGGAGTTTTCCTCTTGGCAGCAGGGAGCCAGATCTTCGGAGTTTCTCTTGCTGCTCTGTGACATTGGTGCTATTGTCCCTTTAAGCTCCACTGGGCTGGATGCCAATTTCACAGAGCAGCCATCCATCTCATTATTTAACTCTGATTTTCATGCAGTTCTTAAGCAATGCACAGGTTTTAGAAAAGGCTGTGTGTCAATTCACACCTTTAGGCAATATCACAATAATTGGACAGTATATTCAAGTACTGCAAGGAGTATATTAAGCTGTTTATCACTGGTACATTAAAACAGTAAATCAAACAGGAGACTTGGATAAGCCAACACAAGATTTGTGTCTATTAGAGCAAAGCCACAGGCCAGAACCTCAGCAAAAAGGCAGTGAATTAAATTAGTCAAAGAGTAAGCTGCACTTTTCATGGTTGTGTGCAATTACATGCAGATTAACTTTCTTTGAAAGAATTTGACAGGAGAAAATTTAAACTAAAAGTTTCTGGTAGACCAATAAATCTTGCTTTCCATGACTCATATCTCTGTCCCCTGGCCAAAAAAGAAGCCAGATATTTTATCTGTGTTTTCATATGTGGCTAGAATTATAAAGCCCTACTCAAGAAAACCTAAAGGGGAAAATATGAAATTTCATAGTATTCTTTGAATATAAATGCCCTGTTCATATTCTGTTTCCATTACATAAAATATTACAGTCCCATTCATGAGAAAATTCAGGCACAATAAAAGTATATTGCATCTAGTCCAGGCATGAATATTTTGATCTATCAAAATGTTTAACCTGTAACTGAACAACGATGTCTTTATTATTTAGGAGTGTATACTATAGATTATAAGATCCTGATGCTAAAATCAGAGTTTTTGAGAGGGATTCTTTTTATTTGTTTGTCTTTAAATATTTAACTGTGTATAAAATAACAGTGTTTTCATAAAAGTTATTGATTCTCTCTTTTCAATTTCCTTTCCTTACCTGAAACTTTACTGCCTTGATTTGTTTATAACTAGTTCCACTAAAACTATACATATCTTAATTTTTAAAAAATTATTCAGGGTAGAGCCAAAGGAAGTAAAAATGAGGTCTGAAGCAGAAATCACAACCTTATTTATCAGGTATATTTAACATGAGATATTAAAATCAAAAATTATCTGGAAAAAAAAGGAGCCCTTCATCAGCTGAAAAAATGGGGAAGAATTTCTTCTTTTTAGAGGATTTTGCAAGACTCTATAGAAGGGAATTATTGCATCTCAATTTGTTAATTATTAGGTTCCTAATTTAGAGTCTCAAGATTGTCCCCAAGAGGCATTTGTCTCTCTCCATTGATTATCTAGACAGCCTTGGACCCTAACATAGGTATCTTCAAGAGTAGTTATCTGTTAGGAAAGTGGTGATTAACACATAGATACATTAAATATAAAATTAATAATAACTTCAATGAAAAAAATAAGGGTTATAGATGGTTAATTATGTTTTATACATGCTACATTTATCTATTAATTTTGTCTGTGTCAAAATCAAGTGAGAAAGCTGAAGAGGGAATGTACTAGAGGTTACATCAAGGTTAGTAAATCTTGTGAGACCTCCATTAACTCAATGTGACAAGTCTCTTGCACACTTAAAGGAGTATCCTTGCCCCTCAAAAGAAAGACTACTGGGAATAGTGTCTGTCTGACACTACCCCCTAAATAACATCCAAACCTGAAGGTAGGCTGGAGGCAATGATTGACTTGCAACCTTTCTAAGAATCTGTAAGGCTGGATTTTCTCAGGGCAGGTCACCTGCACGTGCTTTGGACCTTTGTCTTCCAGTACAGCCCAAATGTCCTTGTACCTACATCACTTTACCTACCTCTTTGTTTTGTACAAAGCAAAAAATATCTCATGAGGTTAAAACATAGAGAAAGCGTGAGACTCCCTCTGAGTCAGGCAGGTCAAGGGTCCAGGATGCTAAGATGAATAAACTAATTTCTACCTAGGGAAACAACGGTCAGAAAGGGCCAGAGATGCCAAGGGAAGATGTCATTCCCAGCCTCAGAAAGTCAACATCTGCAGCTGCTCTGTTGGGCCCTCATTCTTACACTATGGAAAGGTCCAGATGAAGAGTTTAATTTGGCCTTTCTGAATAACATTTTGTCAAACACCTGCACATCTTAAAGCTAATAAAGCAAAGGTAGGAAAGACAGTAAAATGCTGAAAGTTCCCACCCAGGACACGTGTGTCCAGTTTCCCCAGCTGCTGAGCAGCCTTGGCTCTCAGCAATGGTCTCAGGCTCAGGAGCATCCACCATCAGTTTCATACCAGGTACCCCTGTTGCCAAGCACAGAGCCCTCCTCCCAGTGCCCCCAGGGAGAGCCTTCAGCACACCCCATGGTACCATGTGTGCAGGAGTTCACCAAACCCCTTTGTTAGCCCTCCCTGGCAGTCTGGCAATGCCTCACACAGGGGAACACTTCAGGTGCACTGCCACAGCCAGAAGCAAATATTGCCAGAAGGATTTAATTTCCTCTTCTCACTGATTGCAGAATTGCTTTGCAGATCTGCTTACTCAGGTACCTTTGAAGGCAAAGCAGCTTGCTGCAGGCCAACAGCTCATGAGCCAGTTACCAGCTCCTATATCTGCAGCAGTGGACACATCACACAAAATAATTTGGCTTTCAAGGTCAATGTCCTGGATTAGAGAACCACTGGTGTGATGAGAGAGAGAAGGAGGCAAGCCAGCATTACTGCCACCAGGAGAGCTGAATAGTTTATAGATTTTCCATTCCACCCTCTGCTTGCTCAGTAATAAATGAGCAGTTATTAGTGCTGGAGAGAAATTCCTCATTGAAATGTCTTGGTGAGAAAAAAAGGAGATTAAATAGAAATTTTCCATTCAGGTACTTCATGAAAATCCCAGAAAAGATCCAGATAGGAGTCAAGAATAGGCATTGACACCAGAAACACAGCAAAGCACTTTGTGATGTTGATTAAACTGCAATGTTATGACAAATGGTACATAAAGACCAGGTTTAAACTTGTACTGGATAGATGGGCTTTTAAACAGAAATAAAGAATCTGCAAATAAAGTGCTGCCTGAATTCTTAATGCATGCTTTTGAGTGAAAAATATAGGTTTTTTCCCTTTCTTTTATTAGACCTTCTCTAGGGTTACAAATAATTACTGTATTTTTGCATGCACTTAACATCTTTTCCTTACCAATTAACATCATTTTTCATGTCTTTTAAATGTCAGACTCAGAAATTATAGTAGCACATCACCATAGCCAGTTTGGTATGTCTAAATCTCTTTGATCTAATACTGAAGACAAATTTTCATATCTGTTGTGCTATGTATGGGGTGACAGCAGGGCACACCATAAAGCTCTTTCCAACTCTTGTGCTGAATCTGCTTTAGTTCTAGCTGTCCTTGCACAGTTTAAACCGTGTCTCAAAAGCTTAATCCAGATTCCACTGAAGGCAGAAATTTTGTTGATCAGTGAATGATAGAATCATAGAATACCCTGAGTTGTAAGGGAACATCAAGGATCGTTGAGTTCAACTCCCACCCAGAAAACCCCAAATGGTCACACCATGTGCCTTCCTGAACTCTGTGAGGCTTGGTGCTGTGACAGCCTCACTGGGGAGCCTGTTCCAGTGCCCAGCCATCCTCTGGGTTAAAAAACTTTTCTTAATACAGAGCCTAAACCTCTCCTAACACAACTGCACGCCGTTCCTATCAATGGTCACCAGAGACAGGAGATCAGTGCATCAGTGCCTGCTCCTCCACTTCCCCTCATGGCGAAAAGCCAGATGGCCACGGGGTCTCACCTCAGTTCCTCAGTAACCTCTGGTGCAGACCCCTGAAAAATGAGACAAACTGTTTTCCCTCTGTAAGAGCCAAACAGAGGCCTCTTCTGAACCCTACACATTTTAGACCCTGTTGGTTAATGACGCCTAAAGCTGTGAAAGTGTCTGATACCTCCTGGAACCCATCATTTTATGTGACACCTTGAAAGACCTGTCTGCTCAGGACTTGGCTGATATGCACATTCCTTCACACACAAGTGTGTGTGGTGAAACAAAAGTGAATCTAAGATTATCCTGTGCTTCAACAAATGTTTTCTTACAAGCTTTTTCATTTTGTTTTATTTCTTCTGAACTTTGCTTCAATGCCAGACAATAATATCATCTAACTGAGAACTAAAGACCAAGCTATACAAGCACACTGTGCATGAAGGTAATTTTCTTTGCTTCCCAGTGATAAAGCATATGAAAGAAATTACGGCTTTTCCCTATTATTCATGGGGCTGATCCAAAGCCCATTAAAATCAGTGGGGAGCTTTTGCATTAGTAAGTGTTCAAAGCAGATTTTAGGTGATTTGAGATGCAAGGCCAGTATTTTCAAGGGTGTCAGAGAAGAAATTTAGGGCATGGGCAGGCAACAAAGAATTACTTATTTAATGAGTTACCACTCAAGAGAAGAACCATAGTAACTGACAGCATGCAGAATCTTAGATTTTTATGAATTCACAAGAAAATGTTAATTTAATTATTTTTTAGCCACTATCGGCTCAGGAAGATCATTTATCCACAACACTTCGTCTAGGGATTCACCTCACTGACTCAACCTTTCTAAGCAGCTGAGATTCAAGCTGCAGGGTATCCTGTGCTGCCAAAGGAGGTTTTTTCGTGGTTTCTCCCATTACGATTTCTCTGCTTTCTTTGAAATGCTACAACATTCATGTTTCACTGGAAAGGAGAAAAGAACAGGACTTTTCATGGTGAATTGCCTAACATTTTCTCAAGCCTTTTAAACCTGTGATTATTGTACACAATATAGAACTGATAAAACTTTAACAGGAGAGACTGAGAAGGTCCCTAACTCTTACACCAGTGTTTTAGCAGTGTGGCATTCTGAGCAATAGTATCACCTAACTAAAGCCCTCCTAGTGAAGCTAGCCCTGATGGTTGCAGGTTTAAAACAGTGGGAGCTACAGGAACATAGCACACTAACGTAATGACCCAGCAGCATTTATTTCTGAAGTCGTGCTTCAACACAGAATCAGGCTGAAGAAAATCACATTCCAAGTGCTGATGGAATTGCTTTTATTCTAGACAAGCTTTGACACAATAGTGAGGAACTGAGTTTTGATGCACCCCCTGTCACTGAAAGGGTTTGGCAACTTCGGAGGGGCTACCAAAACTGCAGCATCAAACCATTCACTAATTTTCCTATTTATGTTAGCTTTACATATATGCAAAAGTAACACAGTATCATAATTATTAGATATTTTTATTCAGAAAATAGCAGAGACTGGAACAACAGGGGCACTGGTTTTTAGAGATCGAATGCATTGGCCAGAGTGAGTGTTTTAAAAATTATGCAGCACTTCATCTTGACAGTATGCCTCGGCTTAGCCAGAAGCTGCATTTTGTGATTAGTATAGTCAGACACTTTCTTTTCTTTATGTTCAGAATCCAACTGTTCTGCAGATCAGAAAAACAGAACAAAATGAGAAATATGCTTTTAAAACCAGTCTGACAACTGCAATTAAATCAATCACCCACTCAATTTCAGATATTTGTAACATCAAGCAATTTAACAAACACCTTTCATCCATAACAGCTCAAGGCATGTTTGCTTTAAAAGCACTTCAGTAGAAAATTCCAGCATTCCACCCCCACAGATCCTCCTATGTAGAATGCACTTCTAACTATAGAGAATAAAAAGGGTTGCATATTTGCTAGTATATAATTTTCAGCATGGTTCACAGACTCCTGGGGGAACTATGCTGAGATGAGGGCGAATCTACTACTTCTTGAGGGAATACATTTAAGAATAGCAAAGAAATTATTCTAGAATCATCATAGAATATCCTGAATTGGAAGGAATCCACAAGGATCGTTGAAGTCAAAAGGCAAAGGACAATCCCCAAAATTATCCCATGTGCCTCAGAGTGTTGTCCAAACACTTCTTGAACTCTGGCAGGCTTGGTGCTGTGACCAATTCATAGTATGTTAAACTACAAATAAGCAAGTCTAAGTAGCAACTTCCCTTTCTGTTGTGCTTTTATGCATTCCCACTCAGCTATGAAATCATAACAGGTGCTTGGTTTCCATCCTTGACAAATTATCTTCCAGCAAAATTGCTGGAAATTTTAGTCTCTTACAGTTTTTAGTCCTGTTCTGCAGGAGGTCGAGAGGAGCTGAAATTTATATGGATGTGTCCAGCAGAGCAAACCAGTAATGGGATACTTATTTGAAGTATTTTAAACTAAGCAGAATAATTTTTTTATATACTCTCCATCTTTGTGCCAGGAGAAGATACACCTTGGGACATGGTTAAAGATTTCTAGAATTTTTGCTGAGATGGCAAACCATGGCATCATTTTCCACAGTCTTTGTACAGTTATGATGAATGTTTATCAGTTTAGTAGGCCTAGAAATTTATTTGGTCTTTCTTTTTTAAACAACCATCTAAATTTTCTGCCCTATGGAAAATAAAATGTAATACACTCAGCACTGTAGTTATTAGTAAGATTCAGATCTTAGGGGGTATGCATAGGCTATATGCTTAATCAATGAAATTAAATAATTGCAGCCTGATGAAAGATCTGTTTAACTCCAAAGCACTTTGTTGGCTGCATTCCTGCCACTGCTGCTTCCTCTGGCAGACATTGGTTGTGCCTTTATGGCAGGAGCTGACCTAAGGACTATGCAAAGGAAGATCAGCTGTGCAGCAAAAGTGTGTTGGATCATTCCTTTCAGATCTGAGTGTGGGGGTAATCTTTTAAAATACGTTATCAATAATTTTAATTTTTTTGTTTGCTTATTTTTTTCAATTTATTTTATTTAAGCATTATGTTAGAATAGGAATATAAGGGAGGATGAATAGATGGCAATGGTTTTATATAGAAAAGGAAATGAACATAGAGTTAAAACAAAGATCTAGGAAAGTCAGTTAGAAAACACTGGTAAACACAGATGACAGCAAGAACTCTTAGCTGTGTATTATTGGTACTATGCAGCCAGTAAAATGAAAATAATTATAAAAATAAAATTATTTTCCTTTTGATTCTTAAAGTCTTCTAGAGAATATGAGATGCAGATTGCAAAACTTTAATTTTATGAATAAACTGGAATTCACCATTTAATTTTTTTTTAATTTCCCCAATAAAATAATGCACTTAATTAGAAGAAACATGTGGATCCTAAATATACTTCTTTAAACCTGTAGAAAACTTAACAGTGAATAAATATTTCAAAAACATGATGATTTACCTCTTAAAACGTTCTCCTTTTATTTCTACTTATTTCTCTGCATACCAAAATTTTTACAATAAATAATTTAAAGGAGAATATCTTTATAGCAGATAAGGAACAGAGTTTATATGAGTGAACATTTTGCAGATTCCCTGTGCTGAGTTTCTAAGACAATTATTAAAGAACATCCAAAGTAAAAAATGGCACTGCAGAATTCTTATATGAAAAATTGAGATGGGATCTTAGACTACACCATGACTGAAAACCAGACCTCAGATCACTCCACTTTAATTTACTTCATTAGTTATAATAAATAGAAGTTCTGGCTATATAAAATTACAGGTGAAAATTAGCAAGTCAAAATTAATTTCTCTCAAAGATTATAAAATAGTAATTACTGATTGTAGCAAAATTCTCCAAGAAGCAGACTCCTTAAGCATCACATAGCTAAGTAAACACAGTAAGAGGATAAAAATGATATGACTGTACAACTTTTCCTAAAATCTTAGAACATCATTAATTAAAAATGAAATTAATAAAGTTAAAGCTCTTGTTACAGATCCAATGATGTGATGTTATTTCCCTGAGACCGATCTGAAGGACACTACCAAAGAAAATCTATGCTATTAATCAGTGATATTTGGTATTAAATGGTGTTGTTTACCACTCATATACGAGAAGCTGACATGACAGAACATAACATCAGAGAAATGAAACATAAATGATTTATTTTCTTCCAAATTTATGCAGCAGTTAAAATCAAATAAAAGTGGTGACTACATCCTTTTCTGTCAATGCAAGAAATGTCTTTCACGGAAGATGATATAGTGGGCTACAGGTGTGACAAGACACACGCATGCATAGTATCTGACCTCCAGCTGATGATTAAGTAACTTCTCAGAAGTTTGTATTCCATTTAAGCATAATGTGACAGCTCAAGTCATAAAGTTAAAACACTCTTTAAGAGTATAGATATGCGTAAAATTCTTAGTAGAAGCTGATTGCTCACTACAGTATTTTACTAACCTCAGTAATCCACAGCATTATTTCAGACTCCTTAATATATTTTTAATATAATATTTCTATAAATCAGAATGTTTTACAGAAAAAAAAATATTTTTTTCTATAAGCCTCTTTTGAGAGAAATTGGTTTTAAAAACAGGTAAAACACACAAAGCATTTAGCTATGTTTATCTGAAGAGCTGTTCTGTAAAAATAAGCAATATGATACATGAAGGATGAATCACCCCCAGCAAGTGGTGAATTTGGTCTACTGAGCAAAATCCTTTGCTCTACTGACTCTTCAAGGAACCGAATCACCTGCTTAGAAGGTAAAAGCTAAAATTATATAAAAAAGATTCTAACTCCAGTGCTAAAACAATTTTTCATTCCTTCTTAGCACTAACCTATCCGTGTTTCTTTGCTTTGTAACTTACAAAATACCCGTGTCAAGTTAAAAATAAAAATTATAAGCTTAAAGTGGCTTAAAAAGACAAATAGGAGAATTTAGAGACAAAACCTTTTCCAAATAATGGAAAAGAGCTTCCAGAGCTTCCCAGAGAGTTGCTGAGAGAGGTGGTAGATGCCCCATTGCTGGAAACATCCAGGGTCCAGTTGGATGGGGCTCTGAACAGCCTGATCTAGTTGAAGACATCCCTGGTCATTGCAGGGAGCTTGGGCTGAATGACATTTAAAGATCCCTTCTGACCCAAACTACTCCATGATTCTATGTTTATATGGTTATACTAACACTAAATCAGTTTCACAAAGTTCTTCAAGCCACTCCTGCCCTCTGTCAGCAAAGAAACAGCAATGTATATCACAGCACTCTGATGAAATTGCACGGAGGGAAAGAAACAGCTGTGAGAATTTAATCAAAATATTCACCTATATGAAAGCCAATGAGACTAGGGAAATTTCTCTAGAAATGTTATACTCTATCTATTGCTGTTGCAATCCAGTCACAGCTGTAGCAGGATGCTGTGCATGTGCTGCCAGTCTTGCTGTGGTCATCCTGAATCCTTCACTGCATTGGAAAGGGCCACACAGCTCAGTGAAAGTGATGGAATGGAGCCACTGCAAGGTGTCTCAACCCCAGGCGGTCAGCAAGGCATTCTGGGGCAAATTTTGAGCAAATAAAGCAATAAAAGTGTCTAATTTGGTTGCTTAGCTATATGTATATATATATATATATATATATTCACTGACAAGTAACAATAGTATTACTTGGATCATCAAGTGACAGCTCTGAGATAGGTGAGAATTGCAATAAAATATTCACTGATTTTTTAAATTTTGAAGCAAATTTTTCCTGTCTCTCTGAAAGCATTGGCATGAGGATAGTTGATCCTTTAGAGGTAGCAGATAGGATCTGAAATCTTGCCAGCCTGGCTTAGCAATTACTTTTGCTGCCAGAAAACAAACATGGACAGCCAATTACTGTTTAACATATGAGACCTTGAAGAGTTTCCAACTGCACAAGACTTTGATTTAGAGCAATATGTAGGAAATAGCAGAGCATTTTGAAGCAGTCTGGTGGAGCAGGGGTGGTATTGATATTCCAATGCTGCTTTTAGCTACATGTGTCAATACAGTAAGAAATGCCTATTCCAAATTGTGGAAGTGCTAGCAGATCCTAAGTATATTGATCCAACAAAGATGATGGTGATGGTGATGGTGATGATGATGATGATGATGAAGGACTCAGACAACATTGGGGAGGCTGTTTGCTTTAAAAGGCTCTTTTAATTGAGCTGTTCCTATAACTGTAAGAAAAACAGCAAAACAGACCTGAACTGAATCTCTCTACCACAGACAAAGTTTGTTCCAGAGTTTCTGTGCCATTCCCTTTTCTTTGGAGGGTTATTGCATAGTAAGAAATATAAATGCTGCAAGACACCTCTGAATGATAACAAATTATCCTATACACTCTCTAACAAACATAATTTATTAAGAGACAAGTTGTCCAGCTTTTAGTGAACTCAACAGATATAAGAACCCTGTGTTCATATGCTGTCTCCATCCAGCTTGGACTATGAGACAAAATTCATGTCTCCTGTTTTTTGTTAAGAAGAGTTTGGGGAGTGAGGGAGGAAAGCAATGCAACTCTGAAGCCATTTTAAATTATATAAACCTGTTTGCTAAGCTAGATATCATCCATCATAAAAAATTACTTGGTTTCCCCTGAGGTACACAGGACATGTGAATCCTTCTCCCAATTCTGTCTGCCACAGAATATGGAATATAACCCCAAAATGTCTTAACAAAACACACTCTTTTCTTTCATTTTCTTTAATCTAAAATGGTTTGTAACTGAACATAACAATTTGCTCTTCAAGAAGTTGAAAACATTTCATTCAACCAAAAAGAAAAAAAAATTATGATTGTCTGAAAATACCACAAAAATCAGTTTTATTTGCCACTTGCATCTGAACCAAAAAACTTCAAGACATTATACACACAAATTTAGTCTTAGGCTTGCCCTAACATGGAATGGGAATTTTCTAAAGGCATTAACATTTTTGTGGACAGGAAAGCAATTTCTATCCAGCTAAAGCAGAATCATGAGAACATAATATAACTATTACATGTGACAACATGATTATGCAGATTGTCTGCAGATGTAAACCAGAAGAGCTCTAATGAATTCAGTGGGGTTCTGCTGATTTACATTACCTGATGATCTCAATTTGCTGCATTTTGGATGAAAGATAGAAACAATTTGTCCTTATTCTTTTTTTCAGAGATCCTAGAATAATTTCTGAAATCTCCAGTCCACATATTCTGATTAAGTTCTGTCTTAGAATGTCAGACTACTTACCCCTGCAGTACTATCCAAAATAACTGCAGAGTATGTTTAAAAACCAAGAGACTGTGCCATTGGTAAAGCAGAAATGTAGCACCACAGTAAATTTTTGAGTAGACAGCAGTAGATAAAAATAAGAGCTAGGTTGAATCAAATCCAGTTGGCTTCACTTGTACAAGTTCTCACAACACTGTAGGGTGTTGTATTCTATTCTTTTAGTGATACACTGATAATGAATTTGCTGACATTGCACTTCATCAGCAACCACGTTACATTTTGGTTACAGTGAGCTCAGGGGTGCTTCAAATATTGACTGGCATTATTATAGCTTTGCTGTCTTGCAAAATCTTGGCAGGTGGGGCGATGAAGAAATGGAGTTCAGAATGAAGAATACTTACCTGAGAGGGCTTGCATTGTGCAGTTAGGTTCTCCATTACAATTCTTCCTAGTGAACAAACTTGTTCTGAACTGTCTGAAAAATTCTGTCTGAGGAGTCATATCTAGATAACACTACAAAATACATGTCACATTTTCAGTACTTAATATTATGTGATGCTATGAACTCCAGGACTGGTCTTCAGTTTTTGTGATTGTTCATTGCTTGATATAAATGGAATGATTGCAACTAAATTTAAATTTTGCCTCAGTGGAAAGAAATTTGTTAGAAGCTACAAGAAATAGAAGGAGATGGTAAAATTTTAAGATGAACCTTGAATGTAGTAACAGTTGTACAAATACTATTATTCTGACTTCACTCTGAAACCCTTTCAAGGAAGGACTGTTACAGAAAAACACTTGTCCTGGGAAGATATATTTTCCCCAATTTCTTGACTCTCGCACCTTCTCTTGTCATGCAAAGTGATGCATATAAAATCGATGTGTTTTTGGATGTATGTCTTCATGCTGTGAAGCAGTCTCTAAAGCAGAGTTCTGAAGGCACACACTTAGAAGAGACATTGTCAGCCATATGAAAGCGGCAAAAACCTTGTCAGTAAACAGTGTATAGGTGGCTTTTCTGTCCTTTATAGCAAAGCAAAAGTACAGTTAGAGGAAAAATAATCTTTTTCACAACCAGGGAAAATTCTAGAGAATACATCAATAAAGAAACTTCACGGAGTTTCTGTCTTCATAAGAATTCTATACAAGGGTTACATTGGTTTTGTAAGTCTGCCTGGTCTAATTAAGACTGTCTGTGTTAAGTTCACCAACAAAGAGCTGTTATTTTTAAAACCCACATGCTTTTATTTTCTGCACTAATGCAGTTTTCTATTTCTCTGCTTTTAACTTCTTTTAACAATGAGATCCAAATTCTAAAGGAAGAAGTATTAAATCTTTATAGAAGCAGATGTTGCATGTATGTTGACTGCATGAATTATCAGGTACATGGCTCTTAAAGAGACTGGTGTGCTTGCCTACAAACATTATGTGACTTAATAAAATGGTTTTTATACACTATCAGACGTGTGTGTTTACAGAGACCAAACTCGAGTTGGTATTAAATTCTAAGAGTCAGAACATCTACATTAAAGACAATGTAACTACTAATAGGGTGCTGCACTATCACTTCAAACAGTGTGGGTTTGCTCATCGTGGTTTACAAATTTTTTGTTAGGACTGTGAGGTCAAATTCTATGTGGTAATTAATTGATACTCTGACTTCAGAGAGATTCTGCCTTCTTGTTACCATCACAGTGTTTTTCTTAATTAGAAAATATATATTATAGAAAAAATTGTATAATTTCTTATGGTTTCTATTACAAAATCATTCTGTAAAGCTATAACTAAAGGTTTCCCATGAACCAAACAATGTATCAGAAAAGAGAACATAATAGAGCATATTGAAATGCTGAGTTCACTCATGCTGGAATTACTTAATCATGAGAAAGGCTTATATCAATTTAAAACCTATAGAGTGCATTTGGAAAACATTTCAGCTTACTGAAATTCAGCTCTTCTTGTGAAAAAGGAAGGGTAAACCAACATTTTCCAACAGCAATCAGAACAGAGATTCCTCCACCAAAATCCTTGTGTTGAAAGTACCTAATACTGAAGATTTTACAGGAGAATGGTTTCTTGAAGTCTATTTACAAACTGCTTCAGATGTTAATCATTCTTTCATGGCACTATGTCAGATTTAAAAGAGATTTATTGCTAGCATTTGCTGTGTGACTATCAGAGAACAATTCACTGCAGAAAGCAGAGATTATGTAAAAACCTCTGGACAGTTTGAGAAGAGTTTCACCTGCCCAAGAATCTACTTGAGCATCCAGAAGTTGGATGCTTATGTTTGAGCTGGGTATTATGTGTGTATTAAATGGTCAATGGAGAGAAAAAGATAACTTCGAAAGGGGAATTCGTCTGACCTGACATGTTTGAATTATGAGACACTCACTTCCCTCTACAGACTACAGAGAGACACTACTGTGACTTAGACTTAATGTGTTCAGCTATAGGCATTCGCAGATGAGATGACTCCCTCTGATTTAGACTGGAAGATTAAGTTACTGATTTATGGAACTTAGGTGTCACATTTTTTTCCTCTCTTTTCCCCTTCTCTCATTCACTCACCCACAAATCCCTCACAGTTTTGAATTAAGATGTGAGGAGAGCTCCTGAGATGTTTGTTTCCATAGCTTTAGCCTAGGAAACAGCTTTTTAAATACATTTCTCTAACCATTTTGCAGTGTTCACAAATGTTTTAAGTACCCAACTCATATGAGATAAAGGGAAAATTGTAAAACTGAAGATATGCAGGCACTCTGAAAGCGATGATGTGTCTCATAGATCCTGTGAGAGATGAGAGGCAGATACAGAAAATGCTCATTTTAGAGACTACATCATGTTGATGAAATGTAGAATTAAATTCAATACTTCCAAATACAGTTTTGCCATTGCCCTTGAGTGGGACTGGATAAATAATCTCCATTCTCCCATCACCACAGTAGAGAAATTAAAATATTACTATTGAATTTTTTCTTTGCAAAGCTGTTTTGGGAATTTTCTAATTCTTATAATATATTTGAACATGAACTATTATGTGACACCATTAAATAATACCTAGATATGAATTCAATTATGTCTCATAGTTCAGCTGAGAAAAGGACTTCTTAATTTTTCTTCTCTTTTCACAATTGATGCCATTTTTTATGCTTGTACTTGGAATTAAGGCTTTGAAGTACATGATTGCATAGGATTTATTAACATGTTTAATGATGGATATTTGATAGCCTTTTTTTTTTAGTTAATAGGGCAGCTAAAGTGTTTAAATTTAGGAATATTCAATGCCTCTGCCTATGGGGAAAGAGTAATTATGTGCAAAGAGGTCTTAAAGAAAGTTTCACCATACAAAAAAAATATTTTCATACTACTAAACTTTCCCAAGTAGAGGAGACCAATATTTGTGTTACCTCATTTCAAAGTTACTACAAATTTTCTTGAGAAGCTTGGCATATGCTTAATAATTACTGTAAAACTGCAAGAAAATCAGCCATTCCAATTTGCTTAGATAAAGTTTCTTTGAACTGCCTTCCAACACTGGGCTCCATTCATAGCACGTTTCATTCTAACAGTGTTTCCTCTGTCTGCTATAGAGGGCAGTTTGCATAAGTTTCATGAAGCACAGCATATGGAATTCCACATGCTATTTGTTACAACCAGTGCATAAATTACATGCCCTTTAGCAAAGACCTTTATCCACAGTGATAAAAAGAGGTGTGTGTTTTCAACAAGATGATATTTTCAATCAGGGCAGTTTCCTCCTGACTTTTCATCAATACTAATGATATTTTAAGACATTTTCTGAAGCTTATTGTATAGGTATACTTTGCAGTCCAAGAGTTTATCTGTTCTTACAATATTCGTATTCAAAAGTTCGAAAAGTTAAGCAGTCTACTACTTAAAATCCCAAGTGGATTACTGCAGGTATCTAGCAGGCACAAAACAAAACTCAAAAAAAACAAACCAAACCAAAATAAATTCAAAACTCAAACAAACAACACCAAAAAAACTAACTACCTTTTTCATTCCCAGAAGAGAAAAAGTTTAGTGTTCAAAATTAATGGAAACTGAATGACAGTCAAGGTTTAGAATTATAGCTGGATCAATTGCTTCATCAAATGGAAAAATTTCCATCTGTCTCCTCTTCATAAGAAACTAGCCCTAAGTTGTAAAATTAAGTGAGCTTTTTAATACGAGACAGCATTTATTGTGTGCAAATTAAACCATATATACTTTCAACCAGTATATTCTCTATACATTTTATAGAGAATATTGCATACCTATTAATATGCTAGCTCCCAGCAATCAAGTATATGACATTTATGTCTGATCAATTAAAAAAAACAAAAAAAACAAAAATGTAAAAAACCCAAAACAAATGAACAAACAAACAAAAAAAAACAAATTAAAAAAAACACCAAGTTACACACTGTGCATATAAATATGTTTTTATTCATATTTCATATTGTGATTGTTTTTCATTTCTAATTTGGAAGAAATTGAAAAATTACAGGACCCAAATTGTGAAATGCATCTTTCCTGATTTTGAACAGAATCCAGTCTGTTGAAAAGATTCTTGTGATAATGACAGATTGCCTCAATACAAGATGAGATAATTTGGAATTTTCTTCTATGCACCATGGGTAGAAGCAAAGGTACATTTTTTCGACTGAGAAATGTCACAAAAATTATTAAGCAATGAGATTCTTTTAAAAACCTGCAAAAAACAAGAGGATTTTGCAGTGGTCTGCATTCATCAATTTCTCGAAACCCCAGGTAAACATAAATTAATGCTGTGAAATAGGATTTTTTAAAAAATTTAAAATGTTAATCCATTTTTGTTCTACTTTGTTGCAATGTATGGAACCACTTACTGTGAAAGGATTGCAATAGGAGGCACTGAGCTTCAACCAAGTGTTCTCCATTAAGTGCTTTTTGAACCTGCACTTACTTCTAGGTACAGTATTGAATGTGAAATGTAGGCTGGGTCCATTGTCTTCTTTGCCAAGGCCAGCCATTGGGAACCAGCCATGACCCAGTTGCTGAGGAGCTCTGTGCCAGCAGAGGAATTACTTTTAATGACAGAGCCATATTTTTCTCAGACTTAAAGTTGAAGCCACTTCTGAAATCATCATCACCTTTGCTAGTGTGTGGATACTCCTTAGTTTTTTGCTTTGCTTATACAAGTTGAACCGAAGTTGAAGCCAAAGTTGAATCCAAGCAGTTAATGTTATTGTAAACTAGGGATAGCTTGAACTTTAGGACATTAAAAATAAGGTCATATGGCTTTTAGAAACACTGGATGCTTTATTATTCATTCTCTTCTTTAATATTTTAGCAAAGATTTTAAGCTGACTCAGATTTAGGATTTCTTACAGATATCGGATTGCAGGCACAGTGAAAAGCAAAACAATTATTGGGTGTTATCCATTAAGAATTCAAATAGCAACTGTTAACAATCTGTAACACCAGGGGAGCTGTGGGCTCTTCTCTATGCCATAAAAGACCCTCAAAGTTACCGTAAAGCTTCATTCACTTTTAGTGTGATAGGTTACACATGTGATGGTTTATTTTACAAGCAAAATCTGCATGTAAGCTGTAAAGTGCCCGAATGCTTGGATTGCAAGATGGAAAAATAAACAACTGCAATTAAGGGATCAAGCATTCCAATATTGCTCCTATTATATCATGTGATTTTATTTTCCTGAAAGCACTTCAGAGAAATATACTGCCAAATTAGGACCTTTGATGTCTTTTGAGAAGATCAGCGATATGTGGATATTCTACTCAGAAGAAACAACATTAACACATTGACTATAGGAAACATTTTCTGTAAAATCTCTCCAGAGTAATTTGAAAGGCTTAAATAAAAGTTTAACTACTGAAATAATCTGCCTAGTTAAATTATAAATTATTTCATTCTAATAAAAATTTTATAATAATTTTATATATTATTTCATTCTAATAACATTTTTCTTCTTCTGAAAAATTATTATACACATTGAATTTTAGCCTAAAAGAGTTATTAAAAATAAAAATAGGTATATTTTTAGAGTTTTTATAAGTTTGGAAAGCACGCATGAAATTGGGTGCTATAGAGCTAACACTTTTTCAATTTATATTGCATTATGCACTGATTGTGAAATTCATGCAGTTCATTCTATTTTCCGTATTAAAAAGATTTAATTGGATATATTAAAAAAGAGTATTGCGCAATGGTATTGCAAAGAAGTCTACAAAAGATGCTTCCAAGTGTTTGATTTGTAGGTCAAACTCTAATTCTGAGTGCAGGTATCTGACAAAAAGCTTAACTAAGCAAAGTCTGCAGTACTGGAGCAACTGGAATCTATCAGTGATATATTCAAGTACACATATTTTCACCAGTTATTAACACTCACTCTACTCTCTTAGGCACTTCATTTTTTGAAGTACTTTGTGAGTATTAGCTTTTAGAATGTCACTTATTTAGACATTATTTATGTTGATAGGTTTGAAAAAAATTATTTAAAAAAAAAATTATTTTTTCCAAAAATATCCTTCCAAGTGGTGTAAGATTTCTGATTTCAGAAGGGATTTGATTTTATAAATTTTATTATCATTAACAAAAAAAACTGAAATAACAAGTTTTAGTTTTAAAAATAAGTGACATTTTGCATCACATTTGGCTGTTTAATGTAATTAAACCACTAAGATAAAGGAATGCCTAAACATTAAAGAGAGAAAAATTCTTAAGTAAAAGAAGAAAAAAAATGCATACTATTTTTCTCCAACATTGCTATCTACTTGGCAATATTATGTGTATTTTCCTATTAGTACAGTATGTTTAATCACCACAGAGGATGTATGAAGAATGTTGTGCATCCTTGACAGAAGATTTTACTACCTCAATATCCAAAATGCCAGTCAAGAAAAAGCTATATATTGATTTTGAGGGAATAGTGCCACCTGCTGAGCCAGTATCTTACATTTCTGTGGCGTTCCCTAAATACTGATTTAACCCAGTGTGGTGAACTTGACAAATCTTGCACTCCTTAATCTTTGAATACTATTCCTATGCTTATAACTAGTTGGGGGGGTTTTAAAATTAAATTTATTCTACTAGCACCTAAATGAAAGGTTCAGTTCCTTGGATGTAGCCCATACCTGCTAATGGGCTTGCGCTCTCTACACAGGAGGCTCAGAGCTGGAATATAAATAATGACAAATATGGGTCCAGGCTCTTATCTAAGGAAGGAAGTCCACTCTTTCCAGTTGAATTATGCTGGCAAACCTCACGTTTTTTGCAAGTAAGTAACCCAGGGAAATTGTTTTTTTATCTTAGCTTAAAATAAAATGCATCCTATCCATAGCAATGATATTTAGGTCAATGTAATGTTTTAAGTAGTTTTTTAGTAGGCTCTAAAGAGACAAGAGATGATCCAAGTAAAACAGTAAAAGAGAAGGTTTGTCTCATTTGAGAATATTTTATTTCACAGCCTTATTATGTGCTTTGATGAGATCAAATAGCCTATGTCTTTGCTATAAGTTCAGTTAGGAATCTTATAATTCAATAAAAAGGCATCCAAATAAATGGACTGGAAAATAAACATTTTTCTTAAAACAGATATTTTTATCAAAACAATCAAGGCAAGACACATGATGATAAAGAGAATCAGTCTATTATTCAGTTATCCCATCAATTTAAGAGAAAGACAAAGGCCCAATGTGAACACAGCTCTGGGGCTTACATCCTAAAAAAATTGTTGAGGCATCAGTAGTTAAAAATTGCATTTGAGTTTACACAGAAAAGAGATTTGAAAACCTCTCAATTTGTGGACTGAATTTATTCTCCAAAATCATCATAATAACTCTTAATAGAAAATTTTATAAAACTTTTTCTTTAAATATTTAGTAGCAAATCTTGTAGAGAAACTTATTTAAATATTCTCATTTTTCAATCTTCTCATATATGTTTACGTTTCTGTTCTGTATGGTTACTTTCCATTAGTCTTTCTACTGCATTTGCAGGAGAAATAACTGAGAATAATCAGTTTCACACAATGATATGTCCTATGAATTTAGGACATATCATTGTGTGAAATTCTGAGATTATTGAGTCAAAAAGTTGTAGATCTCTAGTATTCAATCATAGTTCTCATATTTTATTGATCCATCCATAAATTTGTTTCCAATTAGCACATAATCTGTGATTTATGACTGTGATGTTTGAGTTATAATTTTCTTCCATTTTTTCTGCAGTTAATGAAGGATGACAAAGACCAGCGAAGGAAAACTTCTGCTGGAGATCTGTACTTATCAGTAAAGAATGAATATCAGAACTCAGAATTAGGTGGAATTTCCACTTGGTTTTCAAAATTTATTTCCTGAAGAGTAAGAGGGAAAAAAACCGAGAAAAATAAAGTGGTTTTGTGGAATGAAAAGTTAAAAAAACTTAAATATTGCTTAATTTTGGACCAATTAACTACTAATTTACATTTGTTCACTTTAATGCAAAGCTGAATGGAAATTACTTCTGTCATTTGTTGTAGTGGAGTCTGAGTTTTACGTAGAATACCGGTCTCAGGAGAAAAGTTTTGCATTTGAATGACTGAAACAATAGATTAAACAAGACTAGCACCATATTCTAGATTACAATTTAGCACTTTGGAATTCTTGGTTGAAAAATTATAAGGAACAGAGCATTATCGACTGTGCCTTATTTCAGAGTGACCACGAATTACTTTGCAAGAAAACACCCAAATGTGCAAGATACATACAGTGTGCATTCACATGATTTTATATTCTAATGTATAATGTACCATTACATTTCAATTTAGTATCGTTTTCCCTATCTGTTCATTAAGATTCTCGTGGAGCAAATTCAGAGACTATTTGAAAACAAACAAATCAGATCTGTCTCAGTTGGGCATTTCCCCTTAGATTTAGCAATGTGAAACAGAACAGAATTCAGTTCCCTACTCTAGGACTAGCAGAGAGCTTATTCTCAGCATTGATTGTTCAGCTGAAGCCTATGTTTAAGGATAGAATAGATAGCTGTTAGAATACAGCTAAACCACTACTTTAAACTAGGCACTTATATGCCTAATTAAGTTGGGAACTTCAGGAGTTTAGACTGGTTTTGTAGATGGATCAGAGGAAAAATGGAGGTAAGCAAATCTAGTGGAAAAGCAAATGTGCATATTGCACTTGGAAAAGACTATCAATGGCACTGGAAAATCCAGGCAAAGCCAATGTGATCAATGAAAAAAAAAATGTAGAATTTAAAGGTAGTCTGCCAGCAAAACATTAAAGTACCTCCAGGTACAGTGATGCACTACTTGGAATAACAAAATCTCTTACATTCTCCATTCACATACTATCACCTGCAACGGGTTATTCACTGAAATGGCAGATGACTGTGTATTGGTGCTCTGCCAAAAGGGTATTTAGGAAAAGCAGGAATGGTATTTTTTATGAGGAAACCTATAATAGTGTTTTTATTAAGATGGAATATTATCACTTCCTGTGTCTGGGAGGAAATGTACTGCATTTTGAAGAAAACAACTTGAAAACAATGCATCTCTCCTTCCTCTAACTACTATGAGAATGTAATTTTAATTCAACACTGTAAATAAAACATATGCACCTATACAAGCACTTACTCGTCTGCATTAAAAACAAACAAAAGAAATCACAAATTTCTCCTTAGAGCCTAAGTTGCTGCATTATTTCAAAATGCTTATTGTGTGATTGACACTATAAACTTCAGGGGACGTAAATTTCAGCTAGGAAAAGATGCTGAAGGATTAAAGGAACTTGAAGGTGTTTATTATATGAAATCACATATTGAGTAAAAGGACAGATAAATTTCAGACCTTCTGAGTTTGCAAGTCTGCACAGTGGACAGAATTTATGTTCCAAAGTTCTCTCAAGACCATGAGAAACGTCATCACCAATTTAAGAAGATGTATTTTTTTCTTCTCTAGAACACATATATTATCATATGTGTTCCAAAAATCTTCTTCCTGCATGTACTTTTCTTCTTGTCCTTCTGTGTCTTTGCACTAGTTCCCTTATTTCTCATATAGACAAAGCATAACCAAAATGCTTCTCTTTGCTATTGAGGTAGTTTTCCTCTTGGATTCAGAAGCAGCCTTTGCAAAATATAGTAGGAGCAAAAGATTATGAAACTTTCGTGTCACAAATTGGAATGGAATGGAATGGAATGGATTGGAATGGAATGGAATGGAATGGAATGGAATGGAATGGAATAGAATAGAATAGAATAGAATAGAATAGAATAGAATAGAATAGAATAGAATAGAATAGAATAGAATTGTAATTTTCCTAATACATAAAATAAAACCCTGTATCTGCATTCATCTGAGGACTGAAACCTTCCCATGAGAAATAGAATTCCTTTTTAGAAAAATAACAAGGGGGACACTAGGGTAAATAAGTATTAAGTCTTCTAGCATGAATAGTGTCTAGGTTGTGTTCCTCAAAGACCTGCACCTGATGTTGGCGACAGGAGTCTATTATATACACTATTATATAATATATAGTGAAATAAAGCAGATTTTATAGCACTCTTTACAAAACGTCAAGAAATGTTCAAGGAGAGGGGATTTTATTAGCCAAAAGTGGAAAAAAATCATCATAAGACCCTCTTCCCATTAGAAAGGGGTGGTCCTGCTGATATTTTTTAAATGCCAGTGACGTGGCAAGTGAACACTATGCAGTAGATTCCTACAGCTCATTCTGAAGTGTGTTCTTGGGAAGTTCGCATTCTTTTGGAATAATTTAACACAGGTATAGTTCATTAAATTTCTCATACTTATTAAATCCTAATACTACTCTAATGATATAGTTTACAGACTGTATCTAAAAAGAAAACCCCCACAAAATTTATAAAGCTACTGGGTTTTATCATGTTACAGTTAGAATGGCTAAGTCAAGCTTTTCCCAGCTCTGGTTGTGAACCAAAGAAGCTGGCACATTATATTTACTTGATCAGTGAGAAGATGAAAAATAACAACCTTGAGCTACATTAGAATTTCTAAAGTTACATTGACAGTATTTGGTAAACCATATTATACAGTCTTTCCACTGTGATTGCATGAGTAGAAATTTGGGTTCTAATGCAGACATTTATATGCTTTTTTCCAATTTCTTTTTTTATAACTATTTTATAGTATCTTTTTTTTTTTTTTTGTAATTTTTTTTTGTAATTTTGACCTCTTCCTCTCAAAAAAAGATGAAGGAGCATTAAAACTGTTGTAGGGAACTGACTGGAAATTAATCATAAAACAATAAACCCCAAGAAATTCAGTACAGAAGGAGAATTAGAATGCTGCCATTATGTGATGATCTTTACCCCATCAATACGTTATACATCTCCTCCTCTACTTAATATAAAGGATCATGGTACAAATAAGTCAGAAATTACTGTAGATCTACATGAGTCACAATTGTGGCAATTTTTATTAACTAAGAATGTGTCTGACATCACCATTTTTCAAGGCATGAAATGAGTCATATTTTTTAACACAATAGCAAAGAGGAAATTCGATAAGACAGAAATTTCTTTCCTTTTGCCGTGTTCTCTTAACTCCCACTCATGAGTTGTTGTGCTCCGTGCCAGAGAACTGCTCCTTTTCAGACACATGGCGTGTTCCAGTTCCTACTGGAGCTGGGTGGATTCGGTGGGAGTTGGGTCACGTTCTTAAAATGGGTTCTGAGCAGGCAGCAAAGAGCACGGCTCAGCTCTTTATGAACCAGTTTCATGGCAGTCTGGCATGTCTGAGGTAGCACTTCTCCCGCTGCCTTCTCTCAGTCCAATGGCAGGTTGACCATCTCCATCTGTCCATAAAGGAGAAAGCTTTGAAATGTATGAGTCACTCAGCTTTTACTGAGCTTGGGAGCATTCTGCACATCAGTGTGAAATGCTCTTGGAAAATCTACCATGACAGTTTTATGAATGGAGTCCATTGTAAATTTCAACTTTGAAATAGAATTTATGGACTAGGCTTAATGCATAAAAAGGGAGTCAGCTGGAGCGGGTATCTTGGAAAATCTCAATGGTTCATGAATAGTGAGCTCCAACTTTTGTTTTGCACTTCAGATAATGATTTTTTCATTTGAAGAGATTTGTTCTCCTTCATAGTGATGATGAAATAAAGTAAGGAGAAAAAAAAATTAAAAAAGAATAAAAGAGAACAAAGAAAAATTAATAATTTTAAAAAAAGTTCCTGCACCAAAATATGCACAAGCAATTAAAGCATCAACAACATAATCCAGCAAAATATGGTTCCTTATTTATAGAGCAATTTTAATTTTCCAGGAAGATTAAAGAGCTAGAAGTTTATATTGAACTATTCATGATACTACCATGCAACAGGCATTACTTTGTCCTGAAAAAGAACCGAGGAATAAAGGATTCCTGTGTTCACTATTCAGATGGAGATTTGAAGACTCTGACACCTTTTGTGGACAGGTTTTCCTTTGAACTTTAAGGCTTGTTAACATCATCCAATAAAAATTTATTTCTAGAAACAACTGACTGATTGTTGTTAATGGCATCTTGGAGCTTTTTTCTACCTTAACTAACTACTATTCCTCTACCTATTTTAGTTGCCTGATCCAAGAGTTTTCATCATTTAACTACACATTTTTCAACTGCGCTTCCATACTTTGTCAACTCTTCTTTCCTTCATCCCTAAACACTTCCATACTT
Source organism: Rhabdornis inornatus (assembly GCA_013397075.1). Classification (NCBI taxonomy): domain Eukaryota; kingdom Metazoa; phylum Chordata; class Aves; order Passeriformes; family Rhabdornithidae; genus Rhabdornis; species Rhabdornis inornatus. The sequence continues at coordinate 211,124 of VWZS01009483.1, forward strand.
TTCAATTTCCTTTCCATTTCTTTCCAACTGGCCAAATGAACCCCTTCCTCTACTCAGATACTGTCACCCCAAACCATCAAGCCATTGTGTGATTGGTTAACCCCAGTACATCCTTTCTATGCGGGCATTTTGCCTGTTTTCACTGTCGTCTGACCTGTGTTTTAGATTTTGCACTTGCTAGCAGAGACAAGCGAAGAAAGTTGGTTTGGCAGAGCCAAAATAATTAGTTCTGATTAGTAGCTCTGCATTACAGATTTTCTTTTATACAGTCTTTGATCTAAGCCTTTGATAAGATTTATTTTGTGTAAAATGGTGGCTCAGCTAGACAGTCCATTGGATACCTACAAGAGCTGACTAAAGTGTCTTTGTGTCAGGCAGCTTCATTTCCTCTCGTTCTCTGGAAATACTGTTTTTCACAAAGTGCTTCTCTTTGCTGCTCCTCACACTAACACATCCATTCTGAGACCTAGAACAGCCCAGCTTCTGCCAAATGACCAAAGGGAGTACTGAGCCATCCTCCCAGAGACATATCTGGAATATGATGAAGGAAAAAAAATTTTTGTCCAATTTACTCTGAATCTTCTCTACTGTTAAACTAACTCCAGAAAATATTGTTATGTTCCAGACTATTTTAGCATGCAAGAGACGTTGCTATTGAAATAAATTTTTTCTGTATTTTCTCAATTTAAATATGTTTACAATACACTGGGCTTCAATAACATTTCTTAAATCAGAACCTTTCCATTCCTCAAGCCAATATTGCCTGCATCTTAGATTTTCCCTCAGCTGCACATTACATTGATAACTTGTTGTAGTTCATTATAAATATAGACCCAGATTGCCTTTCTAAAGATGTTTTCTCCATTTTCTCCACCTTTTATAGTGAATTGCTCTAATCTCAAACTCTAATAACACTCTTGGAAGCTGCAGTGTGAAGAAAGTGGGGAAAAGTGTTTATTAAAAGTGCAAATAATTTCACATATAAAAACAAATTGTTGAAAGGAAACTAAACTTATCAACTGCATAAAAAGCCCACTCATCTTTTACTTTGTTTTTCAGCAAGCATTATATATTGAAATAAAAAACAACAAACATTTAATAAAAGAAAAAAAGATAATTTCTTTCCATGACATATGTAAGGGGATGCCTTATGTATTCCCCTATTGGTGGCTGGAAGAAATTCATAACACTGAAGGCTGATACAGCATGAAAGCCTGAATATTGTATCTACTTAAATAATTTATTTTCTCATAAAGAATAAAGGGATGGAAGCTGGCCAAGAATGATCAGCACCAGTCCCAAAATGAATGTGCATCTCAGTGTTCGCTGGTATGAGATTCTGGAATGCTTTCAGGATCTGGATGTATGGTAACTAAATGTGCCACTTAGTAAATTATATTAGTACTTTAATTCAGCAGGAGGACCAAAGAAACTAGTGAAGTCAAATCGATTGTGAATTTGAACCCCTTAATCAAAACACAAACATGATTTGATTAAAACGTTTGCATTAGGCAGGGGTTTTTTGTGAGTGAATAAAGTGTAGGATTTCTTTCACTAGTAACCCTTCACCACACTTGAAACAATTCAGAACAATTTTTCAGTATGTATGAGGAACATAGTTATGACCACTAATTTATTTTCCTAAATATATATTAGTTGGGATTTTTTTTTTT
>VWZS01009483.1:212806-391175 GCA_013397075.1 Rhabdornis inornatus
TTTTTTTTTTTTTTTTTGGTAATTCAAAATGTCTGAAATAGTAAATTCCTTGCATAAATCCTACGATTACCAATCTCTCAACAGGCCAGTGTCACTTATTGAAAATGAGAGTGAATTATGGTGAGTAGCACCCTGACCTTCCAGTCAAGTACTGAGTCACACAAAGCATCCTATCTTAAAATCCAATAAAAAGCATTATTGGCAATTGAGTTTGTAGAATTACTTTTTGATTGCAGAGACCCAGGTCTGAAATTCAGTCTAATAAGTTTCATTAGCTATAGCTGTTCCTTGTTTGCCATATGTTTCCTGTCCTAGAAAAGAGCTATTCAGACAAATTGCATGCTAGTCAACCCATGTGAAGCTTTAACCAATAAGTTCATGCTCAGATTTATCTTTTGTTTGAGATAAATTCATGTCTCTCTTTAAAGCCATGACAGTACAGGTAAGCATCACCTTTAAATGATTGAGGGAATAACAAACAGGGTGATGGGTTTCTTTCAGTTTTAGAGATTGTCATCAAAGGTTGAAAGAAACTGTGAACAGAGGTTTTGAATGTGAAATAAGTTAAGGTGAGCTTCTCACTGGATAACATGTGGTCAGTTAATTTATCAGTCTTTTTGGATTTATCTGGCCACAGGATAAGTTAGGGCAGACTTGAAAGAAATAAAAATAATCTTGCTTCGGTAATTCCTTTAACCTGAGAGCTGAAAGTATTCTCATGATGTTTGTAGCCAGACAAAGTTAGATACAAACGAAACCTAAACTGGTCTGGTTCAATCAAACAAACATACAGCTTCTGGAGGGAACACTGTGATTTTCATGGCTCCTGAGCTGGTCATATCTTGAACTTGAATTGCACTCAAAAGGAGAACGGTGCTTGATAAGATAACCTATGATTAATAAGTTATTTAAGTGTGTGAAAATATTCCCAAATTCCTGTGTACCACCTTCCCATCAGATTGGCTTTGCCTTCTAAGAGCATTTGCTGCAACAAGGGAACAAGGTCAATTAAACTAGACCAGTCTTTCTTCTTTCTTTTCTAAAAGTTTATTTTAAAAGGAAAATAACTTTGCTTTAACATTTATAACGTCATTAAATTCAGGAAAGCATTACCAAAAAATGTAAATTATTATATTATTAATATGGCTTTATCTACTGAAATTATGTTAGCTTTTCATTCTCCTACTTTGTAGTAGTGTAGTCTTTTCAACCCTACTCTGATTCTGGCATCATTTGGAATTTCAATTACTCCTTTTACTTTAATCATCAGGTATAAAATCAGATTCCAGAGTCACATGCTGCCTTATTCTTCTGGAAATGTTAATATATTTCTTGATTGCTCTAAGTGATGAGACCGCACACAAAGTGAAAGCAGACTAAGGACAAATTACAGAAAAAACCCCACAATTCTGTCCTTCATGCTTATCATGTGGTTTGGACTGAACAGAGCACAGTGTGACTCTGTCTCATAAATAAACCTATCCTAAGATGGCAAATTCTGTACCTCTGAATACGAATAGACTGAAAGCAGCAATTTGGTTTCAAATAACTCCATTCAGATCCTTAGGCAAGTGTGTGTGCCTTGGATTTTTGAGCTGGGAATCTTAAACCTTCTCAGTAGATTTCCAGCACATTCTGGTTTCAGCTAGCATGGAAACAGCCTCTGACAATTTAACTTACAGATGTGTTCATTAATCAGCTCAACCACCGGCATCTAAAGATCTGTAAACTCTGCAGAATTATGGCATCCCTAAAGTTTTCTTTCCCTGTGCCTGCAAAAAGTAATATTTAAACAAGCAGTAACTGTAATTTGCAATGTAAATCAATAGTTAACCCAGAGGCTGGCTAAAATCTCCACTATTATTAAATGTTGATTAGACCAGCCTTGAGAAAACACTCTCTTGTTTGGCTTTTATCGTGTGGGGTTTTTTCTCTTCCTCTTTTTTTCTTTTTTTTTTTTAACATTTGAAAGAAGTGGGAACTTCAGACATTTGCAGTAATATTAGTAGACCTCAGTTCCCTTGATTTTCTAAAATAAGCTTATTCATTCATCTATGACATATATTGCCCACTACTTTAAAAATTGCAAGGGTTTACTTGAGTATTTCCTTGTCTCTGTAATAACCTTCAAAAAATAAATCATGTAACTACTCAATCCCTAAGGTGCCTTCAAGATATTTGCTCCTGGTGTGCACTGAAGTTAAGCTGCTTTGTGCATCAAGCTGCTGAAGGTTCCACTTTCATGTATTTAAGAAGAGTTGTATCTAACTTAGCTAAAAAAACCTTATCTGTTACGACCAGTAGACTGGATAAAATGAAAACTTAACAAAATTGCAATAAAAAATTTAAATCACAGTTTTTTTTGAAAGGTGAAAACCACATTTTGGGGTGGTTCATCTGCACAGTAAATTTGTCTTATTGTCCATTGGTAAACACAGCTGGCTCTGTGGCAGGTCTCAACTGGCTTCGTGTATTTCATCTAGGGTGGTTATTTAAAAATAAAAAGTTCTGCTTCTGACAATATCATATTATGTTTTTTGGGTTACAGAAGGAATGTGGGAAGGTTTCTATTTTGCCAGAAAAGGGGAAAATGTTCTGGAGAGGCCAGTGGGCACACATGAGCAGATAATTCAATATAAGATTTTTTTCAATGTTGAAGCCCTATGTTTAAGGTCAGGAATACATATCAAAATAAACCAAGGATGTGCTTTCATCTCGTCACTTACCATGTTATGACACCTCATCTTTCCAGTGCCCAACAGCCTTTTAGACATTTTATTTTCCTTTCCAAGCAATGGAGATAAACTGACTTTTTTAGGTGTCCAAGAAATCTAAGAAACTTGCAGTGGTGGTTCAAGATAATGTTTCTAATAATCTATTTTTATTTTATACTGTGTGCTTAAAAAGAAAGTGCTCTTTAAAAGTCTGATTTGGACTTCTGTTGAAAAGTTTTCTGGTGGTGTTTTCTTTTGTTGATTTGGGATTTTTTACTTCTTTGGAAACATGAACTTATTTATTATGTTATGAAATGTGATTACATTTTTACATATATATTGGGTCTAAGCCCTTACTTACCCTGCTTGACATGGTTGAACATAGTAAGAGAAGCTCTGGATCTCTATCCCTGTTAGCTTTGGTGATTCGGGTTTTCATTTCACTAACTTCTGTTCTGCTGTGTGACCTTCTCACCTTTTACTTCAAACCGTCAGAAAGTGGTCGTTCATGCACACACTAAATTTCACTAGATCTTGAATTTTGTTTCTGGCAGTTCTCTCACCTTGGATCAAAACCACTCTCTTAGGTAGATGGACTGTTTAATGTCTTTCTATACAAAACTGCATTTGTCTACAAAGTCTTCCTTTTAATTTGTTACATTTTACATCTTTCTTTTTAATTTACGGACGTGAAAGAGGAATAATCAACAAAAATATCTTTAAGTTCCTATAAAAAGGAGAAAGAGAAATCAGTTCAGGTGATCCAAAGAGGATGAAATTATTTGTGGATTTTTTTTTATTTACTATGTAATTGCTGATATTTCCATGCTTGTTTCACTTGGAACCCCTACAACATCTGTCCAACACAACATCTTAGACTTTGGAAACCATTCTGAGAAAATGTGTTAAAACTCTCATTCTTAAGCCAAAAGTTGGATTTATACAAGTGTGTGAAACAACCCATTAGGGGAATCACACAATTTTGCCATAACCTTATATTTACATTGGGAAAAGAAACCTCTTTTCCCTTCCTGCATCACAGTTATACTGACAAACACAACTATTGATCAAAACGGTTCCTTGCTTTTTATCTGAGCAAACCTAGCCCATGACAGCCAGATATAAAACTGCAATTAAACCTTCTGGCTCTCTGGGCTGGTTGCTGACTGCCTTCACCAAGCTCTTGGCTTCTGACTGCTCTCACTCTTTTCCTAAATGCCTCAGTTATAGCAATTTCACTTTGGTTTTCTTCTGAACATTCCAGTGTTGAATTCTACATAAAAAGTCTCCACATTCAGGCTGCGTACAGCTGATAGTAGAAGGAAGGAAAACACATAAGCATGTAATATATGGGAAGCCTGGAGTAAGATTTTCTCTCTTCACTGGAAAGTTCAGAGCCAACATGGTCCTCCATGCATGAGCTCTGATTACCAAAAGTTTGTTTCTAATTTGACCATAGTCTGATCTCTCCTTTTGCATCTATCTCTGCTGTGGAAGCAGAGCTGAAATGCAGAGAACCCATATTTCTCCTTTTCTATTTTATTGTATTTTATTTTATTTTATTTTATTTTATTTTATTTTATTTTATTTTATTTTATTTTATTTTATTTATTTATTTTTATTTTATTTTATTTTATTTTATTTTATTTTATTTATTTATTTATTTATTTTCTATTCTATTCTATTTTATTCTAATATTTTTACTCACAAGTTGTTTTCCTTGTCCAGTCTCTATCTAGAAGTGCTTTGGCTCCTCACCCAGCAATGCAAGTGCTCATGCTGGCACAAGGGAGACAAAGAGGGGAATTTCCCTCTGGGTGACTTTGATTAACTTAAGTCAGTTGTGAGTCTGGAGCCATGGGAGCCATACTGGTGTGATAGCACACTCAGGATGAAATCCTCCTGGTTTGGGCACCAGAACACAGAATTCTGACTTGTGAGATATTCACTCCAGGACATCAAGTCTCCCTGAGCTCCTTCCTGGTATGGCCGATGCTGCTGATGTGGAGCCACCGTGGCAATGTGGCTGTTTTTGCCCTGCCCAGCTCTGTCTTGAGCCAGTCTGCCCTTCGTCTGTTCTCACACATATGTTAAAAAAAAAAAAAAGCAACAAAAAACCTCAACCAACCAAGCAAACAAACAAAAAAGACAACACCAAACAACCAACTTGGTTTGGTATCCCTTGGTCACTTTGAGAAAATAACATCTGAAAAGCTATGTTTAGAATAAAAGCTTGGAAGCTCTGCCTATAAGGCTAGAGATATACAGGAGGGAAAATAGAGTGCTAAGAGAGGATGGGGTCTTACACGTATTTTAGGTCCCTAGAAAATTAATTAATCCAGTAAAAATCCATATGAAGAAAGGAGAGTATCCAAACCCACCACAGTAAACTATTTTAGAAACTCAGTTTGTTGTAATGCTAGGTTGCAATAAAATTTATGCCAGATTAGATTTACAAACTTTTGCCTCAGTCCAGAAAACACAGATTGTTTAAACATAAATTATTTAAAATTCTTTAATTAAGAAGAGTTCAAACATACTGTATTGAGGGATAGCTTAGAAACAGCTTATGCTTATATTTTAAAATGTCAGAGAAAATAACATCTGGAGAAGGTAATGTCTCAAGAAAAATTTGAATGCATTTCTAAGTCAATATATGAGCATAAAATTTTAGTTAAATATATTCTGTAATAGACTAACCAGGCTATATACACACATGTATTCCTATAAATATCTATATATTTAACCACTTATGCTATAAAACACATTTTAAAAATATATACAAGTCTCTAAAAATTTTGACAGTTAACTACAAGCTGTATTATGTCAGCACAGAGCTTGAGGTCAATTGGAACTCTCCAGTACTTTTTAAGTTAAAAAATCATTCTCTTTCTGAGCTTCCAGCAGCTTTTAGCAACCATCAGAAAGAAACCTGGCGTCCTATCTACAAGATTATGGAAACAATCTGGGGAAGGATAAGACTCCATTCTTGAAAGAATTCCTAAGACTTCTTCCACTTTCAGTAGCACTTAATAATAGCTAATACCAGCTCTTTCATTGCCAAAATATTTTAGCATCAGTACTGGAAATTATTTTGAAGGTCTTAAAAGGGATCCAGATATTTATCTGAAGCTTTGCAAGTCTAAATCAGGTTATCTTGATTTCTGGACTAGTTTTCACCTGAAAACTCAACCGCATTCATAGTTCTCATAATTTCTACCTTAGCTGCTTGATTAAAAAAAAAATATAGTATAAATCCACTTAATAAAGAAATCTATAAGGACTGGCTTACAGTCTGGTGACCTGTCACTGGTGGGCCTCCACAGCACTCCATCCTCAGCCCTGTTCTCTTCCATGTCTTCATTAACAACTTGGAAACATGACTCCAATGAATACAAAGGAAGTTTGTCAATGTCACTAGAACAGGAGGAGCTTTTGACTCCCTTGAGGGCAGAGAGGTCCTGCAGGGAGACCTCAACAAATTAAAGAGAAGGGCAATCACCAACCATATGAAGTTCAACCAGGGAAAGGGCAGGATTCTGCACCTGGGATGGGGCCACCCTGGTTCTGTGCATAGACTGGGGAATGAGAGGCTGGAGAGCAGTGCTGGGGAAAGGGACCTGGGGGTCCTGGTCACTGGCAAGCTGAACATGAGCCAGCAGTGCCCTGGCAGGCAGGTGAGCAAACCATATCCAGGGGGCATCAGATCTAGGGAGGGGATTGTTCTGCTCTGGTCTGCACTGGGGTAGTCTCGCTTTGTGTCCTGGGGGCAGTTTTGGGCACCACAATATAAAAAAGACACTGAGCTATCTGAGTGTGTGCAAAGGAAGGCGACAAGGATGATGAAGGGTCTGGAGGGGAATCCTTATGAGGAGCAGCTGAGGTCACTTGATTTGTTCAGTCTGGAAAAGAGAAGACAGAGGGGAGACCACATTGTGGTTTTCAATATCCTCATGAGGGGCAGTGGAGAAGCAGGCACTGATCTATTCCCTCTTGTGGCCAGAGACAGGACTCGAGGGCATGGCAGGGAGCTGAGTCAGGGGAGGTTTAGTTTGGATATCAAGAAAAGGCTTTTTACCCAGAAGGTGGTTGAACACTGGAACAGGGTCCCCAGGCACAGCACTGAGCCTGACGGAGTTCAAGAAGCACTTGGACAATGCTCTCAGGTCCATGGTGTGATTCTTGGGCTGTCATGCTCAGGGCTCCATTCTGATGGATCCCTTCTAAATCAGCAGATTCTATGGTTCTAAGGTTTTATGATTCTATGACTTGCACATCAGATTGGAGAAGAGGTTTGACACCATTTTCACAATTAAAGCCACCTTAGACTGGGTGTTACCCAGTATGCAATACTTGGACTAGCACAATATTTGGCATTTCTCATTTGCACTAGACCTGAACACACAAATCAGTGTTAAGGGTGAATTGAATCCATGGAATCAAATGAGATGATTTTTCCTCTCCCATGTATGTGCTGCTACATAATTGGCGTATGGAATCTCTCACTGCTCTGCAGAGTACTCTTTGTACTCTAACGTTCGTGCATTGCCAGATTCCCTTCTCTGGAAAAAATGGTTTGTGATAACAACAGAGCTTTCACAGCATGGCACACAAACTAACTCACGCAGCATGAAAGGTCTCAGAGGATTGGGCATGATAGTTTGAAGCAGCCCGCTAAATTTCTGGAACTAAATATTTACCACAAAAAACACCCGAAGAATATCAACATGAAGGTAGAACAAATAATTTGTAAACTTCTGAGGCAAAAGTGAGCACAATTTACTTTTCTAACTGTTCTTATCCCAATATATTCCTTAGCTTCTAAGGAAGCTGTGTTGTTGTTTGAGGATCTATGCGTCACAAGGTTGGTTTTATTTCTTCATTTCTTTTGTAATGGCCTATCTACGTAATTACCTTTGCTGCCCTCTGACTGGCCTCAATCTGTCAGACCAGCTTTGCCTCACTGTCAGGTGAGACACATTATCTATGATGCAGCAAGTTCTGGAACATCTGCAGAGGAGTGACTAACAACACCATGAGTTTGTGCATCAATTCTTCAAGACACCCTCTTTCAGAAAACCTAGTCCTTAGTTTGAAGAGAAGGAGGTTTGTGTCAAGAGATGGTTGTTACTTTACATGTGGAAAAGCATCCACCAGCACAGCTAAAAGTAGTTCATGTACAGTTTAAGGTGTCCCTAGCCCAGCTCCTCTTGCAGGGATGACAGCCTTGGTTACGGGGCAACACACACTGAGCTTCTCCTTCTCCTTTGTTACTAGACTGAAGTTCTGCAACAGTTTCTGGGCTCTGTCTTAAAACCTTTTAAGATATTTTTGAGCCTTATTCTGGGGTCATCAAGGACCTTTCTTTATTATAGAAACTGAAAGAACTTATTTTGAACTTTAAATGCATTATTACTTGTGGGAATTATCTCACGTTGGCTTGTACATCACTGCATTAATGTAATTCAGTGAATATGGAAAACTTACATCATCTCTCTTTTGAAAAGGTACTCATGGCAACTATGACGAAAACAGTATCAGCTGCTTCTTTAAAATAGTCCATTTATTTTCATTGTGATTATCTCAGATGCTGTTCAGCAGGACATCATGACCCTCTTTATTAAGGCTACCTGTTGACATTATGAAAAATGCAATTTTCTTGTTCTTTTCCCTTCCCTCTTACAGCCTCTTCAATTGAAAGCTGAGGAGAAGAAAAAAATTAAAGGAAAAAAGTTGGCCAAACAGTAGTAAACTGTTTTCATGCAAAACTACTCTTATGTGTGTCTAATATCAGGATGTTTATGGTGATAAAGTATTCAGTTGTTTCAGCCTTCCAAGATCATGTAGGGAAGCACATTGTTCCAAGACAGAGAATCTAGATCTCACTGTTCATCCAAACCCTGTGGCACCATTTGCAGAACACACATTAATGATGCACCAAGAAATCTTTTATGTGTTAACTGCAGGAGCAGGCAGAAAGCACAGTTATAGTGCAGAGCTGGGATTATTTTCTGCATATTTTGAATATGTAGTCTTTTTGCAGTCATAAAATCTTATTAACATTGTGTTTTCTAAAAGATTTTACATTTCTGCTTAGTTACACTTGAGGCTAAGTTTTTGGATGATTTTTCGAGGTTCGTTGCTTGTTGGGTTTTTTTTACTGAGGACAAAGGGAAGTTTGTAAGACAGGTTTATTGACTGTCTAGAGTACTTTATATTCCAGTTTCTCTTGTCACCTACACAAGTAATCACATATGTTTTTAGCTTAGTTTCAATGCTTTCAGCCAGACTGATGTCTGGGTTTTTATTTCACAGAGTGTCTGGCTGTTGCTGAGAGGATTCAGATCTCCACTGGGCATTCCCTCCTTCCATACTGAGCACTTACACAACACATGCTTCACACTTCTGTCAAGAATCAGAACTTCCCCAGATTCCGCCACGCTGCATTTTTATTACTATCCTAAAGGATAAAGGGGTGTCCTAATAGCTTTTCTTATCTGTCTATGAAACTAACTTTCTTCATGCCACAGCACTGACATCTAGTTTGGATGATATGCTGTGATGGTATCACAAGAGTTAATTTTTACTGCATTACATCTCCTAGTTTTAATTGATAATTTCTATCAATGATGCTTCTTCCATATCAGACTAGGCACAAATTCAGAGACATGGCTCACTTCAATACACTCTCCTGGACTAGATGCTCAGCAACCGCTTTCTCTTTTTCATGTGTGTGTTGAGGGGGGGAGGGGTTGGCTTTTTTGTTGTTGCTTTGAGCATGTGTTTAGGTTTTCTTTTTTGGCTTTCTCATTAAGCTTTATGTTGATGTTCTGCACAATGCTGACTAGCTTGTTTAAACCAAAAGTGTTCAACCAAAGACTGAAGCAAAAAACCTTCAATTCTTTTGGGCAGCTACCTATTAAAAAGTAAAGAAGAAATGCTTTTTGGCACATACTGGTTGAAGAGACACCAAAGGTAGTGTTATTTTGGAAACATAGTCTGTTTAAGCTTTAGACTTGCAGCCCTTGTTGTCCTTGGAATAGTTCTTTATTCTTTCTGTAGCATCTGTAGTGCTGATATCAACTTTTTGGTGATGTAAATGCATTCATCACTGTAGACTTTACATGTACTCTGAAACTAACTATTTTTGAATTCTGATCAACATAAATGTTCCTGAGAGAGCACAAAGTGTGAGCATAGGTTATAGGAAACACAAATGAGAACATCTGTAACACCTTGAGGGTCATAGAGGCAAGAGACAGGCTTCAGTAAGGTTTTTGATAAGGAATCACAAAGCAGCCCTGTAGTCAGATTATTGCCAAGAAGGATATGGACTGGATAGTTGGACTGCAGGGTAGGTGAAAAGCAGCTTGTGTTGTTGGATTTGGGATTATGTCAATTCTTTGAAATGTCTCACTTTAACTGTGCATAATTTGAAAGAGTGGAAGTACTTTAATATAAAACACCAAGCTACTGTTTAAAATCTGACTGGTGCTGAGCTACAAATAATGTTCCTGAGGGGTTGGTACAGTGCCTATAGTGTTTGATTTATCCACTGAAAACCTAGAGAACGGGACAGGAAAATAGCCTCACCTCCTTCACAACTGGCGCCCTGTGGGGTAGTGTCAACCCCAAGCAGGGAAGGGCTGGTCTTCAGAGGAAAGAGACTTTGGCAAGATAAAATGATGGACCCAGAGAGGTGGCACGAGTTTCAACAAAAACACATGTGAAGCCCTGGCTGAAGCTCTGTCCTCAGAAAATTTCAAAACACATCTTTTTTTTTAATCTAACCTTGAATTTAGCTGTCATCCAAGAAGCTGGATTAGAAACCTCTGTAATTCTCTCCAAATCATTTTTTCTGTTTCTGTAAGTTTTCTGTCTTTGCTTAGAAAAAAAAAAAAAAAAGAAAAAAGCAAACCAACAAATTAAAATAGCTTGAGAGGAAGTTAAGTGAAAAGTAATCATAGAAATAGAACTAGTAGCACGTTAAAAATTTGGGTAGAGATTACTCTTGTCCTTCTGGTAAATCAAACAATGGTGTCTATTAATGTGTCCTGTTGAGGCACTCTGTATTAAGTGACTGCATACTAACTTAGAATCAAGTTCCAGAAGAATTTTTTGTCCCACTGGTTATGTCAGTAGGGACAGTTGGATGATGTGAGTTTCATTCTGATAAAGGAAGGTGATTTGAATCTCTTCTGATCTTTTCTTGTGATGTAGTTGTAACTTTTGGTCTTGAGTTTGAAGGCATGGCTATGCAAATGTCCTCCTTGCAATCCCCCACTTCTATGGCTGTTATAAAATTCTCATCTGCCACAGAAGTTTGGTTTCTGTTCCAGATCTTTGCTCTCTGACTAAGCAATCCTGTGGTGTCTAAGGACCACCCATGGTCCCACTTGAGCTTTCCTGTATCCTGTATTTCTATAATCTCTAACTTTTTCTGCTTTGAGAGACATACGAAAATTCTTCTGTGGGTTTACATAGAAGTACACATCAGAGACTAAAACTTGCTTTATTTTGTATAAAATACAGGCTTTTCCCTTGTTCTTGCTTTGTTATTTTTGGAAGTAAGGAGCATTCCCGTGCAGTGTGCCAGTGTGTTGGCAGATACTGAGCTAATGATGTGAAGTGCTTCTGCATAGTGAAGGCTGAAGAATACCAGGCTAAGCTTTCAACTCTCTCCCTCACCCCTAAATAGAAAACAGCAGTGCTTTGTAAATGCTGTGAGCTGAGGGTTAGACTGCTTCTTTGGTGAAGAAAAACTGGTGGAAATGTCAAAATGACAGCTCTCCCTGCAGCACACAGCCAATGCAAATAGCTTGAGACAATATTGCAGGGCAGAGCCAGTGATGCCTGGCAGTAACCTGGTAATCTGGCAACCCAAAGCTACTGCAATAGCTTCAAGTTTCTTCAGGTCACAAGCTAAAGGATCCTTAGAGCCACTCCAGGCTTTATAAAAGGAAATGAATTGCACAAATATGCTAACACCCATGCTGAGCCTTCCTTCCCAGTAATTAATTGGTGCAGCACAAGTACAGGTTTGAACATCAGTATCTACTTTCCTAAACTTCCTTTTAAGAACTCAGTTTGGGCCCATATAGAGAAAGAAATACACACAAGAGGGAGGGTGGATTATATTACTATTTTTATAACTGTCATAATTCAGGCTTATCTGATTTTTCTTCAGTCAAGGTATCTTGCATGAAATTCCCCTTTTCTGCCTTCTCTGAGCTGACTAAAATAGTTAAAGAGGTGAATAGATTCAAAGAACTTTGTCCTAAATGGTATGTAAGAAAAGGCAAGCAGATGTTAGAGAGGATATGACCAAGAGAGTTTTTGGTTCTACCACTGGAGTAGAGAATGGAATAGAGAAGCAACCTTAATATAAACGGTATATGTATTTAAGCATATATATACATATACATACATATGTATGTATATATGTATTTGTATGAATTTTAAATATGTACATTGACATATGAAAGGGCACACACATGAGAACTGTGACCTTCAATTGCAAAAAAAATATAAAAGCAAAACTAAATAACCTGTCTTTTACTGTAAAATTTCTGTTTACTACTGTCTAACATGGTGACAGATAACTCCCTAATTCCCTGTGATTTCACAGAATGGTCAAATGCAAAGGTGACCATTAGAGCTAAAGAGTCTCTGGACCTGAATCAATGCTGCTGTAAATATCCCCAGGACTTCAACATTTAATAAATAAAGAGACATAATTCATTCTACCAGTGGACTCTTATGGTCTCAGTCTACACGACTTGTTCAGAAATTTCAAATCAAATCTCAAATTATTTTAGACTGTTTTGGACCAAAGAGATTATTATAATATGATTATAAAATAATCGTTAAAAAGTGTGATTCTGTTGGCCAACAGCAGACAATTTAGAGCTCCATGACAAACATTGAAGTTGGAGCTAATTGCCCAACATTTCTTTTGCAGTGACCGGAAAGAAATAGAATAAAAACCCAACTCATCTCATCCAAATTTGGGAGTCAAAGATAAATCAGCTTAAGTTGTTTCCTACAGGTATGAATTTCTCTTCACTAACCGTGAAAAGAGCGCAGGATAATCAGCTCCCATGTGAACAAACACCTTGCAAATCAAATAGAAAGAATTACATCTGAATGCAAACAGCCTCAGTTAACCTCCACTGGATTTTGAGGACTGTGACTCCAAAATCAAGTAGGACACCATAAACACATTTGCAATTTTAGTTGTCACCTTGAGACTCCCACTCCTGTCATTGACTGTCTATATCTGAAAGCAAAGATTCAGCAAGTTTTCCAAACAAGCATTCGCCTTGCTCGTGCTCCTTCTCCTCCTCTATAAGTGCAGATATTTCTCATTCATTATCCTCTCTTCTATCCCAGTCTTCCTTGTCTTCGAGGGACCTTGGTCTTTCCAATCTTCTGAGATGAGCGTCCATTTTCTTGCCTACTCTTTTCCTTATTATTTATTTTCAGTAGTCTTTGGTTAGGTTGTGGACTTGACAGTGTTGAGTTTATGATTTATTTGATGGTCTTATAGATCTTTTCCAGCCTTAATGATCCTAAGATATTTTTTCCTCTCTGTTATTTTTGTATATGTTTTTTTCCTGCAAATAGAAATTGAGCTGCTCACCCCGAATGCACAATCTGTAGTAGTTGTAACTGTAGATGTTGTTCCTTCTTTTGCTTGATCTTGTTTTTGCCAATTTCATATGTACCATGCTGCCTTTCCTCAGTCATAGTGACAGTCAGGATGATGATCTGCCTGGTCTTAGTCACTTGCACACCAGACCACCTCATCTGATCAATATCAGCGTGGTCATGATCCTCCCATATAACAAATCTAGGTTATCTCCCTTTCCTACCCATCTTCAGCTAAAGGTTTTGTCCAGGCTTTCACCATCTTGCCCCTCTGTCATAAATATAATTTGTTGGGCTTGGCCAAATGTAGTCCCACACACCAAACCTGCTGTGAGAGCTCTTGCCCTGCCACCTCCATTTTGCAGTACTTGTGACTTCCCTTGCCATGTGCAGTGCCACAATAGTTTGCCTTGATGGTAAGGGCTGTCCTCTCATCATTTGTGTTGAAGCACAAGCTTCATCTCCAATCTTATTGCTGCTTTTCACTGCCCATTTTCAAACTCTGTGAGTTTTGAGGCACGTGACTTTTGATAGTTTTTTTCGCATCTTGCCCTTCATTTCATTTAACAGTCACATATCTGTTGTGACATATATATACATAGATAGATAGATAGATAGATAGATAGATAGATATAGATACATATCTGTATCTATTTCCCTCAAAATCCTTTCTTAAACACTTTTTCCACAACAGTGAAAGAAAACAGCAGTTTCTAAATTAATAATGTGCTCTGGATAATTTTTTTTCATGACTTTCTCACAGTCCTTGATTTTTATGACTACATTTATTGTTTCTGATACTGGATTCAAGTCAGAACTCTCCTGATACAGAGAAATAATTTTGGTGCTCTTCCTTACTGCCATGCAAAATGACTTGGTCTATGAATCAGTCTTCAGTTGTCTATTAGGAAAAAAAAACCAAAAACATCAAAATTTAAAATGTATTTTTAATTCAGTTGTGCTGTTCCTGTGTTTTAGCATTCTTTAGCATTCATTTAGCATTCTTGTCCAATATTAAACTAATATTTGTGCCTGTGGGTTGCCCAGTAAAGATTTCAGCATGAGAGGAATGTAATCAGATTGTGTGCCTCTAGATCCATGCTGTCATGAGTAAAATTTTTGCTAACAGCAGTGGCTGGATGATACAGAAGGTAATATGACAAATATAAAAAACTGATTGCTAAAATGTATTATTGAATGTAGGACGTTCTGTAAGATTTATCATCACAATGCACTAGAAATATTCCGTTGTCACTGTCATCTCCAAACCTTTTTCTGGCATTTTTACAAAATACATGTTCTGTGACTCTGATCCCTGCATGCTACTGCTGTTTAGACACCTAATAAGTCAATAGGAGTTGAGATAAATACCAAGGGACTATCAGTGGCTGTGTTTGGCTGGAATTGTATTGAGGTCTATGAAACTTTGGTTTTCACTCACTAAGGGTATACCAGACAGTCTGCAAAAATCAAAAAGTTTCATGCTGGCTGCTTTACAAGTGTAGCAGTTCAAACACAGTCTGGAAGTGGATTAATAATGTGACTCATGGATATGACAGTCGCTGGGACCTTGCTATAGTCATAACCAGACTGGAATGTGAGAACTGTAAATCATAAAATTGTCTGAAAATACATGAAACCTTACTGACCCGGTGATAGAAAAACAGTTTTAACTTGTGACATCCCCTTGCTTCTTTTATCAGGTTTATAAGATTTAAAGGGAAAGTTCAGGGTGAGAAGAAACCAGTGATGAGATGGGCTTTTACTTTTGCTATGGGTAGACAATAATTTTAAGTGTACATTGTTCATAAATCTTATTGAAATCTGTATGGTTTCGTATACTCATATTAAAATTCACAAGGTTTAAGAACTGTTATACCCAGAGGGATCATAAAGTACATACACTTTTTTCACATAAAAAAATGGAATAAATCTCCAAGCTGGATTTTATCCAATTCACTTTTTTTCATTGTATTTTACTTTTTTGGGAGCTCAACATGCTTTAATTTTTATGAGAACTTACAGTCCATTGATACAAAAAGACACACAGCTCACTGCATGATAATAATTGGTGTGAGATAGCATGCGGTGAGATGATGTGTTCCAAGTGAGGAAAACTGTAAAATATAAAAATAGTTCTTTAGATAGCATAGTAACCTACTTATCAGTGTTTGGCATTGATTATATGTTTCTTAATTCTGCATTTTCAGTGTGCCCCTTCACTATTCACAATATCTGCACATTTCTAAGATGAATTTTTCTTCATGGAGTTCCTTTCCGACGATGGTGCTCTCTAAATGAAAATAGATTTTCATAGCAGCAAATTATTCACTACTAAATATCCCATCAAAAATCATCCTGGGTGTGCTTGCTTCCAGCTGAGTAATTCAGCCCCAAGCAATGGCTGTACCAGTCCAAGGCCTATCTGAAAGCAGATCCACCCAGACTTTCTTAAACTTAGATCTTCTGCCTGGTCTTTCAGGTGCAGGGGGAAGGGACCAACAGTTTATGACAATACTAGCAATAGTTCTTGTCTT
This sequence comes from Rhabdornis inornatus, assembly GCA_013397075.1. Lineage (NCBI taxonomy): Eukaryota > Metazoa > Chordata > Aves > Passeriformes > Rhabdornithidae > Rhabdornis > Rhabdornis inornatus. The sequence goes on from VWZS01009483.1 coordinate 228,708, forward strand.
TTTTAAAATCAGATAGAACAGTTAATCTGCTGGCAAGCAAAGCATTTTCTAAATGTTTGTTATGTTTCTGGATACATAGAGAACTGTCATCAGAATAAAGCATCTCTTAAAAGATTTCCCTACTGCAAAAGCTCTTTTGAGATTCTGTCAATAATAAAAACTTATCCCAGACTTGAAGATCTACCTGGATTTGAGGGCTGAGAAAAAGATTGTCTGATATCTTAAAAATAACTTTCTAAGCAAATTCCTATCAGATTTAGTCATAAAAGATCTCCACAGGGAAAGAGGGCTCAAGACACATATCTGCTTAGAACAAGAGATCCTGTTATTTCTAAAATTCAATGATTTGCATATCCTTGAGTGTTTCAGCTAGGGAAAAAAAAACAAACCAAACAAAACCACTTATCTCAATGTCTTTATTACACATAAAATTTTTGAAAAGTAGCAATAATTATTTACATGGTTTTAGTTTTCAAATTATCTCATCCATATATCTCTGCATAGCAGTCATAATTTATTTGAGAGGTTACAAACTTGGTTCTTAGAATAGCAATTAAATTTTCAACTGTAAGCTAAGTAAATATTTTCTTTACTGTGAGGGTGGTGATGCACAGAAACAAATTGCCCAGAGAAATTGGGGATGATGCCATCTCTTTTAGTGTTCAAGTCTTCATTGGATGGGGATTTGAGCAATCTGGTCTAGTGGGAGATGTCCGTACCTTTGGCAGCATGGTTGGAGTGAAATGATTTTTAAGGTCCTTTCCAACACAAAACATTCTATGATTTTATGGTTAACCTGCCATTTGGAAGCAGTAGGTTAAATTTATCTTTGAGTTAAATATAAGCTTGGATGGCAAGTTTACATTTGACTAAGCAATGTATTAAAATAAAAATTATTTTTAACATCAAAATGAATGAGGATGGAGCCTGAAGGGTATAAGCTGTGTCTATTGCTTAGACAGTGTATTAAAAAGTTTACAGGCATCTATCCCCAGTAGGTTTACTTGCACTCAGTGCTACAAAACTTTTCCAAATAAATGAATGGAGTTTACCCTAAAGTTGTTTTGTTGGGGGCACACCACAAGGATATTGAATTTATGTTTGACTTTCTAACACAGAAGAAATGAATGTTTCCAAAACAGTTTGGCCTCAGAAACTGCAGGTGACCAAGGCACTAATGTGATTCTTTCACACTGAGTTGTGGGTAAATAGTGTTTACCCTGGGAATTTCTTTGTACGCAGCCAGGAAGTAAGATAAGAACTTTTAGGAGAAACAGGTTTTATAAAGCCTGATTTCCTGTGAGTTTCATACAGTTCTGTTCTGTGTGGTTTATGAAGTATCTAACAGTAACATATTTGACTTCTCTGGAGATATTTTTATTCTTCAGCTGGGGGTAGTTATCTTGATATTCCTCCTCTACTCAGGTACCAAGGTTTTTAATAATACTTTGATACCCTCTGTCAGCTATGAGTAAAACTGGATAATAAGATAAAAAATTCTTTGGAAGTAATGTGGAGATAAAGGTGGATAAAGAATACAATTGCTATAAGGTATACTTTTAAGACAAGCATTTGCTCAGATACCCTAACTCTCCTGCCCCCAAGCTTCTCACAGAGGGTATGCGCATTGCTAAATCATTATTTAAAATAGTGCTTATTCTGTGGCACATTTCAGTTTTGATCAGCCTATACCACATAAGAAATAATTAATAGGAATAAAAAATTCCATAGCTAACAATGATCAAAGATATTAATTTTTAACACTGATTTCATGCTAGTCCAGAGCATCAATGGGTTTTGATACCCATTTTATCATAATTTTCAAGAAAACTTTGTGTTAAATATCTGTATCTATGCATGAAATAAAATATATCCAGACTAAATCTGTCACTCATGTCTGTACATTGGCAATGGAATGATAAAATGTGTGCACATACAATGTGATGAATTCACGTGAATCTGAAAACTTAGAAATAGAATTGGCGTCTCTTTTTGTGACCTCAGATATTCGAGGAATTCAGGAATTTCAACATTCTTGATTGAACTCCAAACAGACACTAATTTGTGAGAGAGCCAGTCATTTATTTCAGTGAGGCCTATGAAATCATCTTAATGCACTCTGAAATAAACTTTGATTACTTTCTTCTCCGAGACAATTTAACCTACAGCTGATTGATAACAAGAGAAGCTGCAGGAGTCTATGGAGTCAGATTTCATGGTTGTATTTGGAGAGTTCTGATTCCCTCACCACAATAATCTGCTTTGGCTTAGTGTTGACAAGCAGCATCATCTTCATTGTCACCAAAGTTGCTGCAGAGTTCTCAAGCCTGGGAAGAGAAAAGAATAGTGTTTTAAAACATATATGGTAATAATTTCTATTGCAAGGTTAATGGCCTCTTCATTTGTTTTCATAAAATAATTACCAAATTTCTTCAATTTCCAGTCTGCTCACTCAATCACATTCTAGCTAAAACACTGCAAAATTAGTTTCATATGAGTTACCTCTAGGGGATTAATTGCTCAAAACAGATGTAGAAGATCTCCCCAGCCCGACTTGTTGTTGCTGTTCTGCATCAAAATCCTGTCAGGGGAGCTGGCTGAGGTTGCCCTTTGCAGGGGATGCTCAGCTCTCAGCCTTTAGGCCCTGTGCATGTTAGAAGAATGACAGGAGACAGACAGTGTCTGAAAGGAAACTTGACTGGTTTTTCATTCTCTAGCAAATACCCAGATGATCCCAGAACTGTCACCACTGAGCTTCCTTAAGGCTACAATTTATCCTTTGGCCTTGTCGACATCAGTGGGATATAAGTACATGATGAAAAATAAAAAATACTACCTTTTTTATTTTTATTTTTTTCCTAGACTAAAAGAAAGGGAAAGTCACAGATTGCATGTGAACACTTGTGACACTTGACAGCCAGATGAAATACTTAATAACTCACTTCTTCCCACTTCCTTTCCTATGCTCTGTCCTTTCCTGGAACCATTATTAGGAAGCAAATATACACTATAAAATTTTGTGCTATAGCTGAGTCTCTGCTGAGAGTTGAGAGGTGAAAGAGGGAACAGGAAAAACATTTCTTTTTAAATTAAATATTTAATTTAGGACAGAACTGAATACAGTTTTACAGCTTTTACCTCTGTTGTAATAAAAGGCCATTTCAAAAGGGACATTTCAAAATAATATCCTTCAGGTGTTTTTTTTCTTTTTTTTTCTCTTTTAATGAATTAAAAATCAGATATTCTCAAAGCCTTTCTCATAACCTTAATTAAACACTTAGGTTTATAAACTTTTCTTTAGCCAATGTAACATACCAAGCATAGATTGCATACTTGACTGGATTTATTTGGGAAGCAAGAATACATTTCTATAAGAACAGTTGGCTAAGAAGGTTCATCTAAAGAATTTTAGCATCTTTCTTTTGTTCATTTGTAGGTCTTTGGTTTGTTATGGTTTTTTAATCTTATTCTTTGAGTGATAGCCTTCACAGTGCTTGACAATAAATTTGCAGAGTGATTTGGGAAACACCCTAAAGAGAAATTATTTGATATCTCAGCATAGTCTTTTAGATATTAGTGATCATGAGGTGATTAATAATTTAGGCCCTGTTTTTAAAAATAATTGTCTACTAGTTTAAGAAATTAAAACTACTCTTCTTCAGAACAAAAGACCCTAGCTTATCGCATTAGTTGCAGCTGAATGTCTCAGTGATGCAAATCATTATAGGTAATTATGATTTATATTGTTATGTGCCATCTCCATTCTTGCTCTTTAATGGCCCAGTCCTTATAAATTAGTCCTAATAGACTTTGATAAATTAAATTAATATTCCTCCTTAGTGTGCAACATCTTTCTTTTCTCTTCCATATAAACAGCAAATCATTGTTTCACCAACTCTGTGTAACAGAACATGTCTTAGATTACTTCCCTATCAAATTTAAAAGAGTTTGTAATTTATACATATCCTAAGAAAAGCTAAAGCCGTTATAATTAATGGAAAATAAAGAATATTGGAAAGGCTTTGAAAAATCCCTATTTCAGATTTAAATCAATCTCTTATGTGAAAAATTAAAAGGAAATATTTCTAGAAGAAATTATTCCTATTGTGCATTCTTTGTATCTTTTCTAAAGCATCTGGGTTTTATCACTAAAGCAAGAAAATTAGAACAGCCCTGCTTTTCTGTAACATCTCATTAGCTCTTTCTAGATGAGCAGAAGACCTTACCACTGTCATTCACACACAGAGGTTTTTGGGTTTTTTTCTTATTTGTTTGAACTGCTCCTTAGTGTTTAAGAGCTCTAGCACCTGGAGAAAAAATAAAAAATAATTAAAAAAAAATGAAAAAGAAAAGAGCCCTTTTTGTCTCAAAACTTATGGCATCCCACTCAGATACCTAATGTGTCAAAATAAAAATTTAAAAAATCTAAGACTGTGTAGCCAGTTCTAATGCTAGTTTGGCCCTCTTCATAGCATAAACATTGGACTCCAACTTCTGCAAAGTCTGAGTGAAGCTGCAAGTCATGATAGGATTTCTACAGCAGAATTAGGAAGCCAGTTAGTAAGTATGAGAATAAAGTACTTCCTTGAAAATTTCTGTACAGCGGATGTGAGTGCTAGAAAACTGCCAACTGATGACATTTTTTACCTCATTAAATGATGCCTTGCACCATTATTATTTTTTTTTAGTGCTCCACATTGTGACTTTTCTTCTACTTCCTTCACCCATCTGTTTTTCGTATAAAAGAGCTCCACTATCTAATGCACAAAGTTATTTTAGTTTTACAGGAGTTTGGAGAGGTTTTTAGCTATGTTAATCTTTCTTGCTCGTGTCTGTCCAGGTTTTGTTCGGATCTAGTTTTCTTCTAATTTACTTTTTTAAAGGAAAGCTTTTATGAAAATGACTGAGTCTGACTTGTAAAATATTTTCAGAACTTTTTAGAGTAGCCCCAGCTATATGCTGGTGTATTTTGCAGCCCTCTAGGCAACCAGCTGGCTAGAAGCCTGTGTTATACATGGGATATCTGAAAACTGCCCTTTGCCAGGACCAGAGGTAGCAGTCCTCATTTCATGTATATACATTTACATGAGGATTTAGGGTTCTTGCCTGCACTTCATGCATGCTTCCAACACCGTTTCAGTCACCTTCTGCAAAACAAATATTGCTGTTCTTTGTGTTATATCTAAGCTCCAGGCTAGGGGATGTACCACTACAGACACGCCTTCAAAAATACAAAGTGAAATGGCCTTGGCTGGAGACTGCACTCCTTAAATGAGACAGCAGCAGTGTGTAAGGGAAGAGAGAAAAATGCTGATTTGCCCCTTGTGTCTCTACAGGACTGTGAAAGGCAAATGCCACTGCCCAGACCAAGCAACCTGCACTTAATGAAATTTATTAATATGGCCCTTACTTTCTTTGTACATGATTAATAATTAGGGGCTAGAATATGCTGCACTTTTAGTCAGTCAAATATAATTCATTCAGCTCCAGTCACCAGGCTTCAAATTGCTAAGGAAATACCGTGTAATATAGTGTAGAGAATTCAAATGTAGTGATACACAAAAAGAAATAAACAGGAGAAAACAAATATAAGAACACTAGCTACTAAGTTTTTTGTATTCTGCAAGAAAAGCCTGAAAAAACAGGCCATTAAACTTTTCAAACACAACATTCATATCAACTCAGGCTTTTGTCTCCAATCTATTCTTAGCTTTTCCATGTAATTACTCTTGCATAATAAAATAAAAATAGTAACAATGTTAAACAGAGTTTATTCTGGTGAGATGCTGTTTATTAAGCAGATTTACTGCTGTGGGACAGTATAGTTTTTCAATCTTTAGCTTCCTGGAGAAAACTAACCGCATTTTTTATTCTAGCACAAACCAAGTCTTTTTTGAATGTGCCACAGCTTTGATGACTTTGTTTTATTGAGGACGTGGGCTGTAGAAGAAATCCAGCAGGCTTTAATTATGCCTTGTGTATTTTATTCTTAGGCAACCATTAGTTAATACTAAAATAGAAAAGATTTAATGTACACACATTTCCTCTGCAATTCTGGGGGTTAAGAACTGTCTACATTTCCTGGCAGTCTTTGGACAAAGAAGTTTCTATTATTCTCCTAACAGGACAGGGCTCAAAACATTGACAAAATTATAGGTTGAAATTCTGCAACCCATGTTATGCAGGAGTTTGGACTAGACAATAACACTCCTTTGCTTCCCACATTAAATAATACCTATTTGGGGCAAATATGGCTTATATTGCACTACTCTTCTCACATCAGAAATATGATGAAGCTCAAAGACTGAGCTATATGAGAGAAAATGCAGCAATACAGTCAGTGCAATGTCTCCTACATCTGCATGAGGATGGCAGTTCAGTCTGTGCTCCTGCATGAACATAAATATGAAAGCTACTGCAGACTGATGGCATATACCAAAAGTTAAAAATTAAAGATGTGCTCATGCTCAGCAAAAAATCGAAGAAACAAGATTTTGAGATCAGACTTCATCTGAGAGGGGCAGAGCTGCAGAGCTGAGCAGCAAGGATAGTGTGGCTGTGGGAGTGCAGTGCACAGTAAGGAGCACTGTGCCATCATGAGGGTGGGACATCTCAGATGCAGCACCCAGAGTTTGTCTGTCTCCTGCTCCTGAGAAGTTCTGGACAACAGTAATGCCTGTGGGACAGAGCAGGCATGCTCTGAGAGGCACAAAGGTCCTTCCACCTCTGACGGATGTGCATGAGGACCAGAGTATGAGTTAGTACTGGTTTCTAGCATAATGCTGACACGAAACAAAACTGGCCTTATTTACCTGTAGGAAATGATCACTAGTACAAGCACCAGCTTGGATGCCAAAGTTAACCCTCCATTTGTTGAAAGTGCCTGGAAGAATATCACCATACATATCCAAACTCTAAATTATTTAGTGTTGTTTTTAAGAAAGATTCTTTCCTAGAGTCATCTTGGTTTAGAGATGACATTACTACAGTAGCTGGAATTAGTGAAGAGGGGGTAAAGAAAAATAACTCTGTTAGACCTTGTGCAGACTAAGTATATGAAACTCAGATTTTAAAAAATGAATAAAATTTATGAACAGCTTTAATCTTAAATGTCATATTTACCCATAGCAAAATATACCATGTCATTGCCTTATGTTTCCTTTAAATCTTATGAATATGGATAAAGAAGTGACACAATTTAAACTTGAGCTGAAAAGTTGGAGCCCCATGACAACTGAGCTCACCTAAATGCTTGGTATCTTCTTCAGGCTGCACTCAGGTACCAAGAGCCTGCAGCAGGACTTGCTATGTGGGAAATCATTGATAGATAGCAAGTAACTCCTGGCTGTGGTGAAATAAAAGATGTAATTATGTCATGTGAAATTAGAGACAGTAAATGGTAGCTTCTGATGTCTTAAATAAAGAAGTACTAAGTACAATGAAATCATCTTACCTTTGCAATAAATGTAACTAAAAAGACCCTTAATGGAATAATATGTCATGTTCAAGTACAAGACGATATTAATAAAGTAAAAAGGGTTCACTCAAATGCTATGTATGTAATTCATTGCACAGCTAACTTCCTGAAATAATATTAAATTAATTTTTTTATTCTTTAGGAACTTTTAAGGGTTTTAATGCTTTCCTTCTTTTACTTCAAAGCATAAACTGACCAATTTCTTTTGTCCTCTGTCATTACTCCCCCTCTGCTCCCCTTGACAGGATCAGAAGAGTCTGTTGTCTAGGGCACTAGCTCAGGACAGAGAAAACTCAGTCAGGTCCCTGCAGGGGGAGTGTTGATACATCATTAATCTATCACTTTAGCTGATGAAAATGAACCACAGAAAGTGGCAAAGAGCAAATACTTCGTGTATAAGACAGATTGTTGCACAAGTGTTCTTGTACAGAGTGAACTACCCCAGACTAAGTTAACAGTGTACATCAGAGTTGTCTCCTGAAGAGGATCATGTGTGAGAATAATTGCTTATTCACTGGTCTAGAGGAAGAACAAGAGAAGGATTCAAGGGGTAAACCAGTGTGGGCTTTGCAAGGCATAGGCTAAAATGCCCCTGCATGTCAGAGTTTGGCTCAACTGGATCCACGTTCTTTCTATTTCTTTTCCACTACAACTTTCCTCTTTGTACCAGGAAGATATTTTTAGCAAATTATTTTTGGGGAAAAAAACAAACAAACAAACAAAAAACAAACAAAAAAAAAAACTCCCAAAAAACACCACCAACAAAACCAAAACCAACCAACCAACCCAAAAAAAAAAAAAAAAAAGGAAGCCACCCAATTTCTAAATTCTGACTTGCTAAATTTCTACGAGCTTACATTTCCTTGTAAAAATACTTCTGTTGAAAACTTCCCTGACACATATTCACACTCTCACACTTCCTAACTTATTTTTCTGGATTCATCAAGAAAATGATGACCTGAACTGTGTGAGCAGGGGATCATTCACAGGCATGGTTTGCTTTCTTTTGAGCAAGGGTGAATTTCCACTCTTGGGAGGTGAAGGCTCAGGTGCGCTTGTTGCAGACTCAGGTGCTTACCTGTTTTGGCCATTGTATGGCACATCATGTGCAGCAATTCACACAGCAGGGGTTTAGGGCAGAGGGAGAAGTGGTAGCCTCTTCTTGGAAGACAGGCTGTTGTTTCAGCTCCTCTGAACCTGCTTTGAAAGAAAACACAAAGAATCACATCTACTGAGCTTTTTTCTTCCCCTACTTCTAATGTAAAGCAGAGCACCTATTTGGGTAGAGTTATTGGTTCTGGGTAGATCATAATATTTTTTGGTTTACTTATTTTCTGACATTCTTTATGCTGGTGGTGCTGCTGTGTGATTGGAATAGATAAATGATTTTTCAGCTGGAAAACATTAAAAAAAAAAAGGTGGCTCAAATACATAATACTCAATATTTCTTAAATGAAGACTACAGGAGGATGCTCTGGCTTTTGGGGTTCTTGGGAAACAAAGTTCTTGGTGAATGGCCTTTGACTCCTTTATGTTTTTTCTTTAAATAAAAAATTTTGGCCTGTTAGACTGTTGAGCTTTTGATTTCAGCATATGTTGTACTCAGCATGAGACAAACAGAATAATAAGAGATTAAAGTATTTCCATCTGATTACATAATTTACTGGTGATTGAATGGTAAGAAAAAGTCATTTTATCCAGACACTTGGGAATTACAACACAATTTTAATGCAGTCATAGGAAAAATCACTGTAAAATTGTATTGGTTTATTGCTACTGGCTTAATATAAGATTCAAAGCAGTCTTTTTTGATTCCCTTGTCAACTGCAATGTCTTGGACAACTTTGAAAAGTGTCCATTTTATTAAATACTCACAGGAGACATTTATAGACCTGCTTTTATGTTTGCAAATCATATTGAACTGAAATTGTTTGGTGATTCTGGGAAAGGCAATATGCCTCTAAACCAAAATCTTTATAATTCCTCAATTGCCTCTGTTATTGAAACTTTGTGTACTGTTCTCCTGAAGGGTAGTAAAACCAGATTTCTGCAACAACAGCTGCTTGTTTTATCTGAAAATTGATGGCTTGCCTGTAGTACTTGTAAGTTTTCAGGAATGATTCACAATTCATGTCAGAATTGTTGGACCACAGAGAACATGAGCAATTGAACCAAGTTCTTGGTAAACTAATTTCCTCTATATGAATATGTCAGGGGTTTTTTATGGAGAAAAGTTGCATATACTTGGAATGTAACTCTTATACACACAAACCATTGTTACTAAACCTACATCTGACGATATTTTCTACTCTGCTGAACAACACCCTGTTTTGAAATTTGATTTCAGTAGCAATTTCTCTTGAAAGTACTGCAACTTTCTAATATCTGTCTAGTTATTGAAAAAGCTCAATGCAGAGAAAAAAAAAGTATATTTTATTGAACATTTCCTTTAAATTAAAGGGTAAGTTAAGATTAGCCTTACACTTCAGGTAGATCTCTCAGCCCTGTGTATCCACGCAGAAAGAATAGCAGGCACACAAGCAGCACCTTGGTCTTGAAACATACAGCAACAAAATTACTAATTTTGTTAGCACACTATTTTAACAGAAACATAAAGTCAGCAGGCCTTAGTACAAACTCAGCTGGGGAGAAGGAAACATCCTGAAAAAGAATTGCGTGGTTATGCTTACAGTGTTTGTAACACCATCAGTCCTTCCAGACAGAGATACTAGCACAACCCCATTTATCTTTAAATAAGAGCAGGATTTAGTTCTGAATTTGTTATCGAAGACTGTAAAAGTATTTGATAGTTTTTTTCATGCAGTTACTCTATTTAGAAATGCTTCTTACTTTTTTAATGTTTTGAAACTAAATAAAATACTAATTTAATTTTAAACATGAATAAAATCTTATAGGACTGACTGCTACAGCACAAGGAAAAAAGATAAAATTCCACATATGGGATTTATGGGGACTTTGTATTCACTCCTAACCAGAAAATGGTATTTAAGCATAATTAAAGTTTTTAAAGAGTTGATGGTTTAAACATTTGGCCCAGCTTCTGTTGGTTTTGGGTTTTGTTTGTTTTTTTTTTTTTTAATATGGCTTGTACTAAAATTATATGTATATATTCCACTAAACATTTTTTTTTTTTTAAGGATTTAGTAAATTCAATATCCGGAAAAATATGATGTTAATTTGCTTCATTCTATTTTGGTTATAAAACTTTGAAGCATTCAGGATTTTCCTCTTTTTAATAGCGCTTTCTAAAAAAAAAAAGAGATTGGGAAACTTATATCAGCAAACCCTACATTTCTACAGGCCCAAGTCCAGTTTTAGACACCAGTATGAAGATGACCACTGACAGTAGTAGGAGTTACATGCAGAGCAGAGCTTGCTTGCATCCCTATAAATTCTACAACAGGAAGAACATTCAGGATTTGTGAACAAAAATTCAAACACATATCCTTAACTACATGAGCTGAGGTCAGTTTCCAGCTTTTAAAGGAACCTTTCTTATTATAGAAGTAATTTTTTGCCCCTTTCTGCTACTTAATAAATTAGAACTATAAAGTGAGACAAGAGTTGGCCGGAAGTCCATTCAACACCACACATTGTCTCTGAGCAAGGGAGTTTTTCATTCCTGGATGTATAGTGGCTCAACTTTGACAAGAAGACTAGTCAGTGAACATTTTTATCTACTCTTCTTCTTCTATGAGAAATTCCCATAAGGATATATTGCAACAAGACATGAGAAGGGACAGTATCCTAAAGCTCTGACTTTCTTTGCACTGCTCTAACCACTGTCGGGGAAGGGGGGAAAAAAGGAGATTTTTTAAAGAGGAAAAGAATGTGTTAAACAAAAACACATTAATCTTTTTCAGACTCTGAATCTTCATAACACAAAGGCACCTAAGCTGGAGAAAGTGTCAGATATAGCCCTCTGCAACATTCAATATTGTCCAGTTTAGGCACCATGTGCACCACTGGTGGACTGTGTTGTGACAAATCTTGCTCTCATGTAACACATGGGAAGAGCTGGAGAAATGTATGGAACAGATGGTAAAGCCTCACAGTGAGTTCAGGTCACAGGCACAACAGACTTTTACCTTGGGGCCTACAATATGGGACCTATACACTGTGCCTTAAATCACATTTCTTTTTGAACCTAGCCTTAAGTCTGATCTTGAGCATCTGAAGGGCTAGATGCAAAATCATCTGAAAATTAATGACAGAAGTCAGATTAGGTCACATCAAAAAGGACAAAAAAGAAATCATTTATTATGAATAAATAACACCTATTATAATGTGACATAACACAATAACCCCTGTTATATACGTTCATAAAAACTCCCCGTTTCCCACTCTGATCACGTGAAAACCATGGCCTTTAGTAAAAGAAATATCTAAAATGTGTCTGGATCATGTAACCAGCCTTCTGTACCAGGGCCTCAGAGAACAGAAACCAGTGTAACTACTATAGATCTAGAATTTCTTATAGGGGTTAAGTATATGGCTTGCTGGTTTTACCCAAAAATAACAGATATTCTATATAAACAAATTCACACTATTGAAAATGTAGCAGACTGTGATTTTGTTTATTTGATCTGAATCAATTTAACAAACTGACCCAAAGAAAAGTATTTCAAATACTGTGACTTGTAAATGTCGGTTGTTGAGGTTTTTTAAAGAAACAATAAGACAGATGGTGTGTTAGATTAACCTGAGCTGGGAAAATAGAGACATAGCCAAAATTAAAGACAAAGACTAATATCTGTGCAAGGAAACATGCTGAAAACAAACTAAGTTTGACCTCTGGTAATGCTAACAGCTGGGCTATACTATACACGAGTGCAACCTCAGACCTGTTCTCTTTAAATTGTTTTTTAAGGGTCCATTTTGTTGGACTCTTCCTGATAAATTAAGTCTTGGGTGAGTTTGCTGTTATTTTCTTTTTTTCTCTAAGGAAAACCTTCAGACCAATCTACTGAGAAACAAAATGAAAGTTCATCCTGTGGTCTTTTGCTGTATAAATTTTCATAAGAAAGTAATTTATGCTAGGCCCAAAATGCTGAAGTAGTGAATTAGCACATTTCCTGTAGATTCCTGTCTTGCAGTAAAATTTTCTCAGCCAACAATTTCAAACTAATTTTTTTCTACTAATGGTACAATTTTGAATATACTTTGTCTCCATGTTACAGGTCTTATCCAATATTGCAGCCTATTCTCAACCACTGGCTGCTACCTGGGGCTGCAGTTCCCTGCCCCTTTTATGTGCCATATTGTGAAGTGAGATTGGGAATTACTTTTGTCTTTGGTGTTTTAGTTTGCATTTGTTTTGTTGTTTGTTTTTCTTTTTTTGCTGGAGTCAGCGTTTATTTCAGTGTTTCAGTGTGACTGAGGGGTGTGATAAATCACAAGCATAGATGAGCAAACAAAAGTCTCTTAAAACGGTCACTTTTGCAGCTAAAAATGTATGTGCTATTGCACTGTTGTAGACCTTGGAGCAACATGCTATCAAAATGTCAGTGAGGAATAGTTTTGATGAGAGTAATTAATTTAAAAGGGGTATCAGGATTTTATCTAACAGTGGAGATTTGGTGAGGATGGACTGCAGTACTAAGACAGGAGCACTCAGATGAGATGCTCTCAGATTGTGTCTCCCATCCAAAACCCTATGTAAGACCCAGGGACCTGCATGCACATTGAAAACAGTAATTGAAATCTGATTGAGAAGTCCTGGCCTAAGAGTGAGTAGCTTGTCTCTAGACATGAACCGAGATTTCGCTCAAATCTAGTATAATGCACATCTGTAAAAATTTATTCTTTAAAAAAAAATTGTGTGTATTTAGAACAGTATATCAGCCTTACATCATGTTTAAATGAATATGACAGCTCAAATGTGATGTGGCATACATAACCTTTCATACAACTCTCACACCTCATGATTTTTCTTGAGACTGCAGCACTTTTAATCTTGATTTACAACAGTTTAAGGACATGGCAATCTAACAAATTCTCTTACTGTGTTGCAACACTTTCATGCAATATGGATGTCTCACTGAAAATAAATATTAGAAAGCATTGCTACTAAAGGGGGATAAAGAAATGTGCCAATCTATTTCTTTTAAAAAATAATCAAGGCAGTATTCAAGACAGCTCCCATAGTATGGAACATCTGTGAGGCAGGGACCTCCATCCTAGACTGTTGTATACAAACTAGAAATAAGTGACTTTTAATTGTATAGCTTAATATTTTTACAGCAACTTTCATCTTCTGCCAGAAGATTTTTAAAACTGGTATAAAAGACATGTAAGATTGGATGCTCTTGGCATCACTATTTAGGACTCCTGGATTATGTTTCTGCAGCTGGACAGCCAGGGACAAATAATTTCTCTGATCAGGGCTTTTAGGACCCCAATAAAGTTGATTACTAATAACACTCCAGTTCTTTGCAAAATGATAAATATGCATTGACAAAACATGAAATCCAATATCTAGTGTATTATTTATTTAATTTCTGCCTCTATGTGCCCTTGGTATAAAAGCACCCTTAAATTCCGCTAAAGAACAGAGCTTGAAAGGAATCAAAAGGTCTCAGAAAAGTTTCAAGGATTCCTGAGAGGGGCAAAACATTTTTTTCCTTGAGCAGTTTTTTGATGCTGTCTAAATTACTTCAATGAGCAAAAATTTAGGTTTAACCCAAAGATAAAATCTCTAATGCTGCAGGCTTCGCAATCCCGATGGGTTCCAGTTTCTTTTATACTGAAAGATTTTCTTTAGGAAAAGAGTTTATTGTCATTACTCAGAGGTAAGATGATTCATGATCATGAACTCCACTTTGCAAAGGAATTTTGCATGTATGCAGTAACTAGGTAGTTGTTCACTATGTTTTCTAGTCTTGTTTATTACCCTCATTCAAATTTTGATCAAGATCTGTTTTGTTCATCAGTCACAGCCATGTTTTATCAATTTATTTTTTAAAGATTCATTCTCAATCATACATATAGCTATTTCCTCACAGTGACCCATCAAGAGATTATAGTCAATGCCTCTTTTAAATATAAAAAAAAAAACAAAACAAAAACAAACACAAAATGCTTAATGAAAGAAAATGCAAATTTTAATCTGCTCGGCAAAGATAGGAAGAAAGCAGTCTTGATGCTCATCTGAGAGTCATAATAGTGGTTTGGAGACTATCTCACTGCTGTAAAGTTCTGTGTAAGCTGTAAAAAGTAATTTACAGCTTGCACAGAACTATAGCATAGCTGCCACGAAGGATCCTGAATTATCCAACTTTGCAAACCTTAGATGTGACAGCACTGAGACATTCTGCACTTAGGCAGAGATCCCAAAGAACTGCTGTGTGTCTGACCATGCTCCAGCACATATCAGATTGTCACTGAGAATAAGCAAAGTCTGTACTAATTACCATTTTCACAAATTATATTGAACCATCTTGTATGCTCAAGGTAGCACATGGATCCACTTTCAAACTCCCTCAGTGGGGTGATAAAACTCCCTGGTTTTAGATTACATTTGTGGAACTAATACACCTATTATTAAAAAAATAAAATAAAAAAAGCTTGTTAGCTCATTTGTAAGAGTTCATGGTTTTTTAGAGAAAGGTAAGGTATGCATCATCCTGTTCAAGCTTAGCAAATGCACTGTCTTGCAGTCAACAATTTTACTACTCAATTTAAAAGTAGTTCTGTTAAAATGCTTTAAATGTCATTCTGCTTTCTATCTCATTTCCTTTATTTTTCAACTTCGAACTTTTTAAAGCATCTGTTATCTGAACTTGTGGGATTAATTGCCTATCTTACACATCTGTACAGGTTTTCTGACACAGACTGCTTAATCACTTCTTTCACAGCAGTTCTTAACATTTTTGTATTTTCTGTGGTGAATAGGCTGGTATTTTATTTCATTTCCCTATTCCATATCAGTGTATAAACAAATTATAGAGTGTTATAAACAACTATCTTTTGCTAAGCATAGGCTTGGATATAAAATGCTATACCTTACATGCTTCATATCTTTGCAGGAAATCTGGGGACTGGTGTCTCAAATGTATTTGCCCAATCATGATTTTGCAGAGGCACAAAAGGTACCTGTTATTTTATTAATAGCCTTTTCTACAGTCAGATATGTTTTTTAATGCTGACATTGTACCAGAACAGAAATGAATGCATTACAAGGCTTTTAAAATATTGTTCATCTCCTCCTACCTATAGAACCTTCACTGTTGATCCCCACTCTGAGAAATGAGTCAGATATAATTTAATTTAATCGGAACAATCCCTTGAGCCTCTCATTCCTAGAAACTCCCACTTCATTCCATTTTTCATATTCAAATCACAGAAATGTTTAAAAACTCTTCTCTTTTTTTTTTTAATTTTATATGTGCTCCACAGGTCTTTCATACCTTCCCATTCCAAAAGTGTGTCTTATCCATAATGCTGAGAATCATATTATTTTCATTCCTTTCAGCAGATGCATTGAGTGATTTTACTAGTTACAGTACACTATAACAGCATATATGAAATCAGCAGATGTGGCTAGATTTTTAACTCTCCATTTATCCTCTGAGAACCAAATTCTGAAAGCTGATTAATTTTTCAAGATTCCTGAAATATCTTATTTGATTGAGAGTATGTGTATCCATCTCAATATATGGAAATTCAGTTACCCTAAGTGTAGTCTGCTTATCTAATACATTTTTTCCCCTATTGGTTTTTTTAATCTCACTGTGGGTGTTATTTCAACTACTTATTTAAACACACTGAAGATGGGGATAAATACAGAGAAAGTATTGTAAAAGTCTGTTTCTACACTTATGCAGGTCAAATGTAACTGAAGCTCATTAGTGACCCTGATTCCCCACAAAAATCATGACAACTTTATAAAATATACATTTAACTTATGTTATGACATTCACGTCTAGAAAAGGGGATTTGATCAGTTAATATGAACACTACTGGGGTAGTTCCATTAATCAGATTTTATTTCTTGTATGGATATGAATGTAAACAGTTGAGCAAGCGTGAGTTTGGGAAATGTGTTTATTATGTTATCCTTTTAACCTCATGAGCTGTTTAGCGTATTTATTGTAGAATTGCATCAATCCCTCTTTCCAGACAAGACTCTGCATAGATACTTTGCACTTCTGAGAAATCACACAAATAAAGTAAGAGGAAATAATCAATAAGTAAGTGAAGAAAATCTACATGAAAGGATTTTTGCTAATTTTTGTTTTCCCCTGTGGTGGAAAATCACTGCTGTCCTACAGCAGGGTCAGGTGGGTTGCCCAGGGGAATTAACAGTGGCTCAAGAGCACTGGGAAAGTGGGATGGGGGCTAGAGGGCAATTGCAGCTACAGAGAGGACAGTGCTGAGCTGGATGTGCCAGGAAATGCATCTGCCCAATGGCCCAGCCCCACAAGCAGGAGTAAACTAAGAACCTCCCATCATCACAGTCACAGACCTTGCCAGGAGAGAGGACATTAACCTTTCAAACTTCTCCAGGCAAGAATGAGTTTTAACCACATCTTCTTCTTCTGGTTATGGTCTTTAACTTACTAGGTAGCAAAATCTTCTGTCAAGCAGAGAAGCACATTCTGCATTAAACTTACCTTAGAAGAGGCAGTAAATGTATTTAAGAAGAGTCAGAGTAGATGAGAGGGTTTGCTGGATTCTGGGGTTAGGCAGAACTTGATAGCTCAGATCTATCTCTTCATCTGTGTTCTTTGAGAAGGGACAAAGATTACAGTCAGAGGAAAAGGACTGAATAGAGAGCTCTCTTGATATACTCTGTGATATAACAGAGATCACATCTGAGCCTTGCCCATCTCAGATGGAATGTTCTCACCTATGGCTTTTATACAGAAAAAAAAATTGCATGTACTCTCAAAACATTTCCTGGTTCTTCTATAAATTGCTTAACAGTAAGACTTTTTTGAACCTTAATTTGTTTCAATGCAAATAGGTCAACAGTGAGCACAGTGTATGTACAATCAAAATTTATCTGGCTGTGGTTTCCCCCAAAGCAAAGACAAGCTGCCAGGTCACTGCTGCCACCACTGCCCCCCCTGGTTTTACCCCCTGTGTAAGTGGTGGCTCAGTGGAAACTAAATCAGCATCAAGACATTTTTTTACTTCCCAGTCAGAGGCCACAAGTGTCACCCCCACAGAACCAGGATGACTACTGGACTCACTATCAGTTTGGTGACACAATATCCTGATGCGTGTTCAGGATTTGGTGGCTTTTTCCAATCTATGGAAGACATGACCTGTTGTAATGCTGCTGAGTGACTCTTCATCCTCACTGAAATCACAGGTGACATGGTTGCACTAGTATTCCACATTCAGTAATTTACTTTTGTTTATAAATTAACCTCTTTATGTAGGAATGTAAACTGTTTTAGGATAAACTGAGACTAAGAGACTGTTCTAAATCTGTTTCTCTTTAGAGTTAGGACACAATGAACTACAGTGAACAAGCTCATGATCTTCATCTTTCACCTGGCAGATGCTCTTCTTGCTGTGTGAAAAGTGATCCATTAAACTGGTCACGAAGGGCAAATCTCAGAGTAATTTTACTTAAAATCTTTGTTCTGTAGTTTATTATACACAAAATAGGAACAGGAAAAGTTATTTTATTTTATCACCTTGCTCATACAGCACACTTTGGCAAATGAGATGCTTATCTCAGTATGGAGAGCATTTTTGTCTGTTTAGTCAGGTTGGAAAGGAGACAGATGAAGACATGAAAAAAGAAAAAGAAATAAAAGTCAAAAGGGGAAGTGTGAAATACGTCAGAATTTTAATGAATGAGTGTATATACAGTGCATATAATGCATAAAAATTGTGGATATCTTATACCTTCCAGTAAAGGATTATATGCACTTGATTTAGGAAATCTCTTAAATCAGACAATATTTACGATGTTTCCAAGACAGATAAGACTGTCAGGACTGACATCCAGGCTGAAGCAAAGTCCAGAGCCTTTTACCAGATGATTTTCAGTAACTTATTTCTCAGGCCAAAAATTGCATAAAGTGAGACAAACATAGGCTAATTTTTCAGAATGGAGACCCTGCATACTTTCAGCATTGTAGGAAATCCTGAGCTAGGCAGTTCATCCAGGCATGATACACTCATATACCTATACATCAGAGGATGGATCTATGCCAGATTAATTTGTCAGAGCTCATTTTTAAACTCATAGGCACTTGTGGTCAGAATCTTACAGAAATGCATCCTAAGGGTTAATTATGTGAGTTTAGAAAGCGTACTTCTTTCAAAACTTCTACATTATAATCCTGAGTAATGATAACTTCTCTCTATAACTACTGCCCAGTACAGATAATGACTTTACAAACCCCTGTAGTCTCTACAGTCTATTGCTTTCCTAGGTGGATTTTCATCTCTGGATTCCAATGCTTTCAACAGCCCTTCATGGCTTATGCAAATCTCTGGTATAGAAACCTTTTTTTGTTTAATGAATTTGCACTAATTCAGTGCCTGACTCATTGGCTTAATTAAATGGAAACATCTTTCATGAATCACAGTATTTGTTTACAGGAGTGAAAAAAAGTAGTCCCAAGTGTGTGGAGAAGTTCCTCTGCATATGCACAAATTTTATTCAGAAAATGGAGTGTGGCTGCACTAACTTGATTAGTACTGATAGTTATGTAACTGGTATGGGTGGTAAGGAAACATCATACATCAACACAATTAGATAAATATGTATTTATTTATGTCTTAGTCCACAAAAACTGTGAGATAACTTGAGAATGTCCTAAGCACAGAGTCCTCTTTTCTGTATTAAATGCTTATGATCTTTATTCATTCAACGCCAAGCTGCCGTATTTTACTAGATGCTCAATTAAGCTCTTAAGAACCACTAGATGGCATCTGTTAGCTGCAAATGAACTAAATCCAACTAGCTCTGAAGGAGGACTGGAGGGAAAGGATTTATCTACTAGTAACATCATGTGAATGGTTTTAGGTGAACAATATTGTGATTTAGACAGGAGAAAAAAAGTTAGAATTAGGGCTAAAATTAAATGCAGAACATCAGAGACTCAGAAGACAAGAGTCTTGTGGAAGTCATAAGCACAGCTTGTAAAAAATCAAAATTCTTGGCAAGGAAAAAAATACATTTGGGCCTGACTGACAGACAAGCAAAAAGCTTCCCAATGGTTCCCACAGGTAAGAGTTACTTCAGTTTCCTGTTACAGAAGTTGCATTCCTGCTTGTCCAAACTCTTCAAAGCCCTGCCCTGATCTCCTGTAGCCCTTCATTTCACCTGGATCCTAAGCCACTCTCTGGGATCTTGGTCCCAGTCTGCCCTAGCAGAGCAATGTCTCTGCATCTGCCATCCAGAGCTCCCACCCTGAGCAATCTGAGCTCCACCAGCCCCTGCCCATTGCAGCCATGCCCATCTCTGGACTCTTGCCCTGCTCACCTGGACCCCAGCTCGCTGGCCTGCCATCCTGCCGCCCATGGCTCTGCCGTGTCCTTGTCCCCACAGCCCTGCCCACTGTGTTCAGGCTCTGACCAGCCCCAGTTCTCTCCAGATCCTGCCCTGCCCACTTACAGGATAATATCCCAGCCTGGCTCTAGTCAGTTGAGTTGCTCTGTGCAAGCAGGGTGCTTGAAACAAAATAACAGAAAAGGTTATAAAATACATGCTGTTCCTATTAAAAAAAAAAACCTAGAAGAAAACATCTGAGGCTATTTGTAACAAACCTCAGACGGAACCTGGAAAATATTTCTTAAAAGCCTCGCTTTGGGGTTTACAGAAGTGGGGGATTGTCCCTTTTCGTGCTTTTGCAGCCCAGTGCCTCCCCACCCGGCAGCCCAGGCTGTTGGGGTGCAGTACAGGGGACGGTCGCACTCGGACACATGACGTAAAGCACTGGAGGGCATTTCCAAGTCTCTGTTTTGTTTTGATTTCAGCCAAAGGGTTTTCAGCTGTCAGGTGTTCTCTTTTTCCAGCAAAAATAAGAGATTAAATTGTGTGCAGAAGGCAGGCACCTTCCAAAAAAATGTCCTTCTAAAGAAAACCCAATATCCTGTTGGAAAACAGCTTCAGTGGAAAACAACCAACAAGAGCTTTGTGTGGTTTTGTCCCAAGGCCAGCTGCTTCCCTTAGAACTTAACCCACTTTTAGAGAGCCACTTGCTGCTTCAGTGTAAGGGAAAGGAAAAAACAGAAATCATGTTCCAATGGTCGCTGTAAGGAGAGTGTCAAAAGCGAACACCTAATGATGGATCAAGCATCCCTCTGTTTAATTAAAGAGATTGAGACACAGTTGTGCCAACCAGACAGTTTGCATTGCTGTTTTCCTACTCTGGGCATTTTGTGGAGAATTTTGCAGAACCAAAATTGTATTTGTATATCTACAGCTTGTAATACTAATACCAACATATTACTTAAGCTGGAAATAGCACCCACAGCCTGTTGCAAATCATTCCAGTGTGTTAAAATTATGTCAGTGTTATCAACTGTAAAAAAGAGCTTACATTTGATTTATATTGATAGTTTATTTTCAAGCTGAAGTGGTAAAGAGCAGAATATCTTTGGTTCTGGGTTATGAATGTTGTGTATTCTTTGAAGATCAACATGTTGATAGTCCAATAAATCTATTGCAATAGTTTTACTGTAATAGACATAACTGCATACCTGTCATTAAACTTAAAACAAAAAAATAATATAACAACAGAGCTATTCATAGGTTTGGAAACAGGATATTAATTTCATTTACCAAATATTGTGTAGTTATTGTATTTTATTTAGAGCTGAAGTGAATAGAAGATGTAATTTCAAAGCCAATCCTGCTAATGTTTCCAAATGGATTTTGTGTAATTCTTCCAACAAATACAAAATTTACCAAACCAAAGTTCATGATGGGTTAAAATTCCCATAAAGAGTTGCCGATGGAATATTTGCATAAAAATAACCTTAGAAAAGTTAAGCTTAACTGATTATCAATCATGAGGCTATACATATAGATAAAAAATAATAGAAAATAGAAGAAAAGCATCTCTGCCCGTATTTGCAAATAGGAAAAAAAAAAAGGTGGCAGGAGGCAATTGAATCAAACTCTGGGTCAAAATGCAAATAATTTTTATGGACTTCTTTGATTTCTCAGACAGTAATGCTTAGCTAGTTCTTAGCAAGAACAATAAAGTAGTTTAAGGGTTAAAATATTTTGAAGATACTTACTAAAGCTAAAGGCACAGATTTGGTCGAGTGGCTCTGCTATTTTTACATCTGTTCTATGAATTTTCAAGTGTCTGAAGTTTAATACTCTTGCTACCTTCACAGAGGAACCAAAAACCACTCATGAACCACATTGAATGTTCCCAGAGTCCAGCAGATCCCTCCTGCAGTTTGTTTTGTTTTTTTTTTTGTTTTCTGTTTGTTTGTTTGTTTGTTTGTTTGATGCTTTGGGTTTTTGTTTTGGTTTTTGTTTTTTGTTTTGTTTTGTTTTGTTTTGTTTTATTTTGTTTTGTTTTCTCTCAAAAACAAAACAAAACAAAAAAGAAAAATAAAAACTGAATTCATTCCTGGTTCACTGGTGGCATCTGCTGGCCACCCTGCAAACCAGCAGCGTGTGCCAAGTGGCATTTGCAGGCCAGGTTTAGGGCAGGTGATGGGAGCCCTGCTGCTCTGCGCTTCTCCACTGGGCAGAATCCCTCCTCTCTCTGGTTTACCAGGTCATTTCTTGTTTTTCCTGCCTCTTTTTGCTGTTCCCTCCTATTTTTCACTCTCAGCAGTCGAGGCAGGTGATTGTCACTTTTGTGGCCTCACCTCGAGCCCTGTGTGCAGTTTTGGGCACCACAATATAAAAAAGATATAAAGTTCTTAGAAAGTTTCCAAAGGATGCCCACAAAGATGGTGAAGAGCCATGAGGGGAAGCCTTGTGAGGAGTGGCTGAGGTCGCTTGGTCAGTTCAGCCTGGAGGAGACTGAGAGGAAACTTCATTGTGGTTTGCAACTTCCTCATGAGTGGAAGAGGAGGGGCAGGTTCTGATCTCTTCTCTCTGGTGACCAGCAGCAGGACCTGAGGAAATGGCCTGAAGCTGTCAGAGGGTCTAGGTTGAAAGAGATTCTTCTCCCTGTGGGTGTTTGGGCACTGGAAGACGCTCCCCAGGGAACAAGTCACAACACCAAGCCTGACAGAGTTCAAGTGCACATTTCAAGAAGTGTCTGGGCAGTGCTCTCAGGGACATCGTGTGGTTCTTGGGACTGTCCTGGGCAGGGGCAGGAAGTGGATTCAATAATTCTTGTGGATCCCTTCCAACTCAGGATATTTTATGACACCATTCTGATTACCTCTCTCCTTCCCTCTGGTAAAGCCCAGATCCTGACTGGACTGTAGAGCAAGGTGGTGGTCCCTGGGGGTAGCTCAATGAAGTCCCTGCCCTCCCATCAGTGAGGTGAGGCTGCTCTGAGGTACCTGGGCACACCCCAGAGCTGAGCACCCCTTCTGTTGGTTCAGAGCTGCATCCAAGGCTGATGCCAGAACCCTTAAACCATTGGACTAGGACTCTGAAGAGAACAGTTCAGATTTGGGCTCCAGGAGAGGCAAGAGACACTTTAAATACGGTCTAGATTTAATTCCTGACATCTGCACTATTTATTCTTCTTTCCCATAACTACTCCTACTGCTTGACTACTCTTTGTTGACTCCTGGGAATGAGTAAGTTCAGAACATGATTAAGACATAATAAGGATGGCTGAAAGCTAGCACATGCCTGTGACATCTGCTCTGACTGGAGGAGGTGGAGACACCGAGGGCAAAAGTTAACTTACTCCTTCACTCCATTCTTGGGAGAGCCAAGAATAAATAATAGTTCATTCTCATTCATGGGAATGCAAAATACAAGGAAATGTAGAGCAAGCCAGAGACTAGAGAGGCCAGCTATGCTCATAAACTGTATGTGTGGAACATTTCCATAGGAAAAGATTGTTCCATGTACTGATAGCAATCTCCAATGGTTCACTTAAAGATTAGCTTAAAATAAACAAATCATGTCTTGAGTTTCTGAATTTCAGTGACTATCTGGAAAAGCTAGTAAAGAAAACCAAAACAGCTCTGTAAAAAGTTGATGCATTAATGTTGTATTTTACTTACAGTGCATTTATGATAATTACTGAAGGCTGTAAGAAAAATAAATAACTCACAATAAATTACTTAACAGCTATTTCTAATTTGGAGGGATTTTTTTCCCACAAACACAAGTAACTCCCATAGTGGACACTCCCCACTATTTTCCCCATGCAAATCGCATTTGGTGGACAATAAAGGATCAGGCTTTTACAACCATATAAGATTTCTATTCCATCCTTCAGGGAACACGAGTACCATTAACATGTAAATCCTCTTCCTATACTCAGTCAAGTTATTAACTAAAAAGTTGTCTCTCCATAAACTATCCAAATGCATCATAAACAAGATTTAACATATTTTGAACCTTTATGGTTACAATGCTTCATTAAAAGTGGAGGTATGAATTAGTTTCATCACACGTATTATTTATTTGACAAGTCTGTGAAGCCCTAGAATTTCTGAAGTTTGGTTTTATTCTAAACAAGACAAGAAGACAAAGTCTTAAGATTTTTCATAAAATGCAATATTTCAAAATATTTCATTTTATAATTATAACCAAAATAATGATGTCTAAAGAAATAACTTTATTGTATTTATAATATTTAGAGAAATTCAAAAAGGACATTCTTTTGACAGTTGTTAGTTTTTCCAGTGCTGCCTCTTTTAAGGTTAGAAGATACTAAACTTACTATACAGATTTTTAGCAATGTTTACTATTGAGCACCCCTGTTTTGGACACTCCTTCTCCAGCATTAAATATGTATTTTTTTTTTTTTTAATGACACTTGTTAATATAAAACTAGAATCATAGAATGGTTGGGGTTGGAAGGGGCTTTAAAAGTTCATCTGATTCCAACCCCCTGCCATGGGCAAGGGCACCTTCCACTAGACCAGGTCGCTCAGAGCCCCATCCAACCTGGCCATGAACACTTCCAGGGATGGGGCATCCTCAGCTCCTCTGGGCTACCTGTCCCAGTGCCTCAGCATTCTCTGATCAAAGAATTTCTTCCTGACATCTAATATAAATCTCTCACATCTTAGTTTAAAACCCTCCCTCACTTGTCCTACTTAAATCGGCCTGTGTAAAAAGTTGCTCAGTGATGCAAATTTGAAATATTTGAAAGCAAATGAGAAGCAGCCTTTGCTTTTGTCTATCTTTTTCCCTCTGTACTCCCCCAATTGCATCACATCGGATAGGAAGAGCCTTATCTGACTCTCTTCAGATCCATTCAGGAGGAATGCTGAGGAGCTCCTGCAGCCCTTTCAGTGCTTCAACAGCAAACCTGAACAGCATCCAACCTTGCAATATTCCTGCAAAGAGGGGCTGTGCTGCTATTTTATACTCAGGCAACTGAGGCACAGCTGATCTGCCATCCCCAAGCAGAGACAACACCCGAGTCTCCCAAGCTAACACCCCAAGCACTGACGTACAAAGGAACTGGAACAAATAAATCCCCTGCTGGTGCTAAAGCAATCCAATCTGCTTTTCCAGAGCAAGGGGAATGCTGACACAGATCACACACATGTGTTGGTGGATGATGTCTGGGGTTAATATGCCCCTGGAATTTTGACACCACTATATGCATATTTAGTCATTTTAGTATTTGCTTATGAAGGAAGACCATGGTACCTGGTAGCAGTGTTTATATTACATGACATCAACTTTCATTAGAAAATGAAACTTTTTTTAAAATGTATTTTTATATCAGGATCCTTTCTAATGCATTTCTAGTTATTCCCTCTCCTTGTCATGACTTGAAAATAATTTTCCATTTTTGCAGGTCTTAAACATTCAATTTGCTTCTCTCTAGCTGCCTTTGCCTTTATTTCTGAACCAGGAAAAACTAAACTTTAACATAATTTTCAAAGAAAAATGCAAAAACATATGCATGTTCCTTTTTCATTAATACCTGTTGGAACCCTGGTCACTGACAATGCTTATTATGTTTACCAGTAAAAATGTTCATTATCGTAACATTGATGCAAATTTTAATACATGAATAATTTTAGTGAAGTTAATATGCCTATCTGTTGATGAAAAGACGAATGAGATTTTTTATTTTCTTTCAGAAGTAGAATTGTAATATTTTCACTTCCTGAAATCTAATTCCTCCTAACTAACCCCAATCATAAAATTTGAAATACGTTGTAAAGAAAAATCAGGAATTATTTTATTTTGGGGGAAAAATCACACCAGGATATACAGGTTTATCAAAACCAGGACTCTGTTACTTTAATAATGCAAGAAAGTACAGATGAGTAGCCCAGTAAACTGATATTCAAAACAACAGTGTAATTTACCTGGTAATGTAAAAAATACATGGCAATGCAAAAAAAAAATAAAAACAAAAAAAACCAATAGGGGTTTTCTTTTAATAAGTGGCATATCAATCTTTAAAATAAAGGAATGTTTGCATAAGCATGTTCTAGAAGCAGCCATCTTACCTTAGTTCGTGCAGCAGTTCCCATGATGTGATCATGAAAAGTCCCTTGATGTTTTTGCAAGTCTTGGTTTGCTAAGCCAAGTGTCCTGGACAAATGCCACTACATCTGGGGCTATAATGAGAATACTTTTTCTGCTGGTGCTCAAGTGATTCCCAGAATGAATTTTCATTTGTTTGCTCATGATCACTGCATGTTCAGTTAATCCAAACATTAAGCAGTAGAGCTTCAGCTCAGCTAGAGCCAATGTCTTAGAAATCACCTCAAAGACATAATGACCAAAACTCACTAAATTTTTGTTCTAGAACATGTATTCTCCCTCAGTGTTTCAGGATAAAACCTTAGCAGACAGAATGCCACATGGTTTATAGGGTTAAAACATGCAGAATAACCATAATTGAAAATATTCATTGCAAACTAGCTAAATAAACAAATTGCAGTGAAATTAACATTTCACTGAAGCATTTGAGAACAGGAAAAGGCAAAAAAAGCTGGGTGGATTTACTTTTCTTATTAAGTTGCTTGGCTGAGCTGATGGAAATATTGCACCTGCTTAAAATCTGAATTTTAGTTGAATTAAATAAGCAATCTTCCACTTAGTCTAAATTTTCATGCAGTATATCAGCCCCTATGGCATTCGGAATTATGCTTACCTGAATATTTCCTATTATGAAAATATTTTTTTTAGTCTTATGACAATCAATTTTGTTTTTAAGTACAACCCTGTTCCTCATATTTTCAAAGGAAAAGATTGAAATTTCAGTTAATAAAATCCACAAATTTTCATAATCCAGATAACTTTTCAGCCACTTAACCTTCATAGAATTGTTATTATCATTGCAATATCTTGTTCTGCCTTGTGAAAGTCACCCAACAGGAGTCAAGGTAGGATGGTGACTTTCTATTTTGTTTGCAAGTCATCAGTGAAAAAAACTGGCCAAAAAAAATTTAAATATCAGGTGAAAGAGAATAGCTATCCATATTTGCTTCTTTTCTCATACACCAAAGACAGAAAAATATTAAGTAACTATCTTACAAAAACCACTGCTAGTGTTCTTTTTTCAGTGTTTTTTTCCTTTGGATTTTGAAAATATAAAGCATGCAAACTAAAGAATATAGACTAGCAAAAATTCCTTCTTTTCTCTTCCTCACTAGCTGCCCCACTTTGCCAGTTCAAAAAGAAAATGCAGAAATATGGCCACCTAATTTTTAATGTTTATTTCTTTCTTGAAAGTCTACACATGTATCTGTCTTTCTAAAATCTTGTTTTCCTTTAAGGTAACCTTACCAGTCTGATTTCATCAGACATCTTAGAGTGTGGTAATAGATTCCCATAGCAATTTCAAAAGAAAGAGTTTATTTTCCAGGTTCACTGTGCAGATCTTTCAATACCACTCCAATCATTATATTCTAGGATACATATTCTTACAGCAAATATCTAAAAAAAAAATTCAGTGAACTCTATTTACAAGAGCAACAAGATACAGAACTGCTGTGGCATGGTCCATTTACTAATGAAAATCATAGCTAAAAGAATGGTTAAATTCTGCATGAAAGCTTTTTAGCCTTTTGAATGAATGCTCTTTGTCAGCAAAAGTTTTC
The DNA here is from genome assembly GCA_013397075.1 of Rhabdornis inornatus. Taxonomy (NCBI): domain Eukaryota; kingdom Metazoa; phylum Chordata; class Aves; order Passeriformes; family Rhabdornithidae; genus Rhabdornis; species Rhabdornis inornatus. The sequence continues at coordinate 256,354 of VWZS01009483.1, forward strand.
TAAAAAGTGTCCTGGAAAACATCCAGTACATAGAATATTAAATATGGGAAGTGTCAATACCAGGGCTACACTGCCCTGTATGTCTTTTTTCCAATATAGAGCAGAACTTTTGATTTCAAAAGATGATGTGGTTTCGCTTGCAGCCACTACATTGGTTTATTTAATCCAAAAAGTTTTTTACTTTTTGGCTTGCTTCACTAAAATCTATTCCCTCAGCTCTCCAGACTGACCTTCATAAACAGCCTTATCTCTGTAACAGGCCAACCCACAGGCTTGGATACATTTACTGGAAATCTGTGCAGCTTTGGATGTGACATGAACTTTGCTTTCTAGGCTGATTTTAATGGCAATATAAAAAGAGCTGAATTCTGAATTTCAGCTGATGAAATGAGGGTCTTTCACAGCAATGTTGACTTAATCTCTAAAGATCTCATGCTGTGCAAGTAAATTGTTAATGAGCCTTAAAATGTCAAGAATTATATAATTTTAGGTGCAGTTTACAGAGAGGAAAGGAAAAATCTCGCTCCTGGAGGAGAGATTTCTTAAACCCTCATGGTCAAATCTTAATATTTTGGGTTCCAGAAGTATTTTTGCTGTTCTGAAAAATCTCAGATGGGCACTGGAAAGTATAAGCATGCAGTCTGCAAGTGATGATGATGATAACACAGATCTGCTTAAATAGTTAAAAGCTCTATTTTCATCTCTTTCCAGAAGATGGTAGCATACTCTTAAAGACTTTTGCAGAACTTAACCAGTATTCTGCAGTGGGAGTGCTAAAACTAAAACTAAACACAGAGTAATTAAGAAGAAAGTAGTTAAAAAAGTTGCACTTACAAAGTTTCAGCTGCAAGGAGAGTCACTTTGGTCTGTGTTTTCATGACTAAATTTGAATCTTGTTTTTGCTAACATCAAAATATTATTGAATAAATGGGTTACAGAAATATTCCATAAAATGGAGCAGAGTATGTTTTTGATTCTGAAGATTATTTTGCTGTATCTGAGAAAAGAACAGATTTAAATAAATATGTAATACATTGTCGTGCAGAAAACAAGCACAAGAGGACTACAGATCTCAGAACCTATCACAGTAATGTTAATGCTTTTCTGAAAAGGACTTGTAGGAGCAGAGAAAACGTAAAAAATTGATATTTAAAACAAACAAACAAGATATAAAATCAATTAATATTGCTATTTCAAATATGTATTATAAGTATGGAAGTATGTCTGTGACCAAATACTGTCAGTGTCCACAGCCATTATATTTCTGAAAAGGAAATATTTGTTTGATCTACTAAATTTAAGTTCTGAAGAATCCTCATTATATTTACTGTAACTGACTGTGAATTGTAGACTGTTCCTTGCCCTTGTTCACAAATAGGTTTTCAGACTTGTGAAATCAAACCAAATCAAACCAATCCAAACTGAACTAAGAACAAACAAAACCAAGCACATACACACCGCCCCTGAATAGTTTCTCATACTAATTACTCTTTGGGTATCACTATGTTTGATTTAATTATCCATTGTCTGAATCGAGTAAGTGGTATTTAACTAAATTCTACCAACTAAAAAACCATCTAGTCCAATAGAGAAGTTGAGATTTTTCTTCTTTTTTTGGTACTTTTCACCTATAGTTAACTACTCACAGTTACACTGCATAGGCCATAAATCAAAATCAAAATCAAAGAGTTCTGTTTTGTATTTTTAGCTGTATGGAGGGTTTAATATCTTTCTGGCTTAAAACAAGATCCAAATGATGTTAAGTATTTCTTTCTCTGAAGGCATTCACTTTAATTAAGTAATGGTCACATTAATTATCTCTTTCCAAAAAACTTGCATATTTCAATTAAGGGATTTCTTCAGCCACTGAAATAATTTTCCTCTATTTTATTAATTTTTGTTCATTTTTTATAACCCTTTAAAAAACTTTGAACATGGAAATATGGAAACTATATTCCTGGAAAGGGTACAGAAAGAAAATACTTCTCTCTTCACTCCTACTGATTGTTTCCATGTAAATAAAGCCCAGAGTAGGACAGTTTTTATGAAACAGTCATCTGTGCTGAAGAGTTTATGCTTTCTTCTGTGATATCCCCTGGAAGAGATGAGGATACAATGATGAGTAATGTCAGACACCTTCAATCTCTCCAGGTGTGGAGCTTTGTATTTTCAGCTTACAAAGCATTTTGTGGAATGGGTGTTGCCAGGAAAGCTGCATCTCTGGATAGAGCTATTCCATCTTCTGCTTCCTGCCACAGTGTCAACTTCGTGTCATCTGTGTACTATTATTAATTAGGTATCATTTCAGATAACTCATGAGAGTGCCGAATTCGTGGTCAACAGTCTGTCATTCTGAAAGCTCGTTAGGAACTCCTGCTTCTGTAGGTGGCAGCACATTGACAGCTTCTCTCTGGGCTCTGACAAATCCTTCTGAAACCCTTTCGTGCTCTCTCCTGTGATCGTTCTGCAAATGTTTTGACAACAATGCCATAAATCCACAATAAGGAGTTGCAAGGGTTATTACCTTGATAAATTGTAATGCCCAAAATGAAGAGCAAACTCTTCAGCCCTGGAAAAGTGTCCATAAAATACTGATCTGCAAATCTTTGGATATTATCTCAGTTTCCCATACTAACAAGCCTTAGATCTAAAGTAAAAAAAAAAATTACAGCTAAGCTTTTGCAAAAAGAAATTAGTCTTCCAGTCAGTCTAATCAAATTGTACCGATAATACTGATAAACTTTCAGCATTTTTCTCTGTTTGTCACAGATTTAAACAGATTTTAAGTTAAAATACCTGAATTTTTATTAAAATTTGCTTTGGAGGTATTGTAACTGCCTTCCCACCATCTTTTGGGGCATCTACCATGAGTAGTTGCATTGAACCCACACAAAATCCTTGCCACAAAATACAGGCGAAAGGGGATCTTTCTTCTTTAGGAAAACCACAAAAATGAACTATCCATCTCACTAACCAAAGCTTCTTCATTGCAACAAACTGGAAATGCAGTGATGTTTGTTTAGGGTGACCCTGTGCGTCATGGTTTGATTGTCTGCATTTTTTCCAGATGTGACTTAACTTTTACATTCTTTCTAATGCAAAGTCCTCCAACTAAATGCCTCTGGATGTAGCAAAATATATGTGCAAATTAACCCCAGCCACTAATAGATCTTCTCCAGCCCTGGTGGTGTCAATTAATGGTTTAATCCTGTGTTTTTAAAATGTTAACTCCTTGTAAATGCGGTTTATCTGGAAAGTACCACATTTGTCTAATAATTGTGTCATCTTACTTTCCAAATACAGGACAGAAATATTTATAGAAGATAAGTGCAACAGTGAAGATCATTGTCATCTCTATTCAGTAACAAATCATTACTGTTGCTAAACTTTAAAAAATCATTGTTTTCCTTCGTCACATTTGTACTTTCCTTGTCATACTTCTTCTTTCTATTTCTCTTACTTCCTCCTATTTAGTTTATTTTTAACTCTTTCTTTCTCTATACTCAATTTTCTTTCTTTCTTGTCTCCTTTTCTTCTCATTCTTTTCTGCTCTCTTTTCCATTTTTTCTTTCATTTTTGTCTTTCCTTCTCTCACTCTCGTCTCACTCTTTCTTTCTGCTTTCTCTCTTTACTTTACAGTTTATAAACATTATAGTACTCTACTTCCTTCCTGAGCTCTTTTACACATTCTCATTCTATTTCTAACCATTATATTTAGTCTTCCAGTAAATCAAATGTATTTTTCTCTTTTTTTCTTTCTCATTTTTAAACAATGGCTTTTCAGCCATGTGAGGAAGTCTTCTTTACTTTTCACATAATAATTTTTTTCAATCCATTTTGTCTTTCTTTGTCTTCAGAATAAACCTACTGATTACACATTGTCAGATAGGGTATCTTACACTGACTATAACAAGATAATGATACCAGGTCCCTTGTCAGACATAGCCTTACAAAGTTTAAAAACTTCATTTTATATAATGAGGCCTAAAATATTGTTTCCTCATGCTGGGTCCATTATCTTTCATATTATAAAATTAATATCGACTTCTTTCTCAACTCATCCATGGTGTATTTTTGGTGTTTTTTCTCCGTTGCAGACTCTCCCTGCCAACCTTATTAGAGTCTGTTAATTAGGACCAGCTCATCTACACACATTGGAGAAACTGTCCATCATATTTGACCCTTTAATATTTCTTTCGTTTTTTTGGTGATCCACTGCATTACAATATGAATTATTAGTTCTGAGTCTTTGATTCTATAAACTTTCTTTTTCTTTTTTTTCTTTCTATCATGTGTGTTACCTTCTTCAGTCTCTGGTTCTCTCAGAACCACTGCTGACAATCTTTTCAGGAAAGTTTCTGGCTATTTTATTTTTTCTGCTCCAGGGAGCATTCCCTAATGTTTCTACCTGGGTAACACTAATCTCGTGCATGCTGCAATGTGTGTACCATGGAATTAGGATCCAGCTCTGTGCTGCTGGGCTGGGCAGACAGCTCTGACATGCAGAGCAGCAGGTACAAGACAAAGGCTATAGCACTGAAGTAGCCATAGACGAGTTCAGAGAGAGTTTTAGTAACATTTTGTCAGAAATAAGTAGTCAAACAATGGGGTAGACGGGTAATGAAAGACTGAATTAACAATGTCTTTAAACACTGGGGATATCTGTAACTGTAGGGATATGCGTGAGAGACGTTTATTTCAATATGGTGTCACTGAACAATGAAATTAAAGGATTTAGACAGTTACCATCTGTTGTGTCTGGTCTGCAAGTGTCCTGACACTCTGAGTTCCTTATGGCGGTGGCTTCTTAATTTGATTTACTGGCTTAGTGTGTTAATTACTTATCTGGCTATCTCACTCCAGGTTGTATTGTTTTTAGAATTTGGACAGGTCATAACAAAGTGAATTTTTGGAATAGTGTGTCTCAAGAAAATACCCAGAAATAGATATCACGTAGAAAGAATAAACTTGCTTATTTCATAAGGGATTGGGCCTGATCCAGTTCCCCTGAGGTACTGTGAGTCTCTCCATATCACTTCACTTTTCTCACTGGATGATTGTAAAGGCATTTCAGTGTTTCTTGTGAAAAGTACTTCCCTGCACAAAGAAAAATATTATTTACTTGAAAGAAATAAATGTAAACCTGTGATTCATGTACCCACACTTATTAAGCATTGCTGTGCTTATGGTTCCCGAAATCTTCACCAAGTGTTTAACAAACTTTTTAGGCACTTACAGGTCTCCTAATTCAGGGCTGCCTTAGGCAGAACTCTTAAGGGACAAGCTCCAGCTAAGAAATTTCCTTAAAATTCCCAGAGGAACTGATCAGGTACAAGAGTCAGAGAGAAAAAAAAGTAGGGTTTCCAAATTTTTTCCAAATTTACTAAGATATTAATGCTCCTTCAAAATCTCCCCGTAAATTTTTCTGCCACGACCATCATCCTGTAGTTAATATGCTTGAAGATGTGGTGAATCTCAAACACCAGAGTATCCAGGCAGTTTATTAATCTTCTTGTTTATTAGACTATTTGGAAAAATAAACCAAAACAAACAAATACAAATTGAGCAACTGGTATCTTTGGTTCTTCAAGTTAGACAAGAAAAAATACACTTTAATTCTTTCAAAAAAAAAGTATGGAAACTCAGGTCCGGACATGGAGGTGTACCTGAAACACCTGTATTAGCTGTGACAAGGCACAGGAAAATATATAACTCTGCATTAGCATTTGCTGTCATAGAGATTGGTTAGTCCTGGTAAGATTCACAGGTTTGAATCAGGCAGGCTCTACTTTATTGTACACTGGCAAATTCATAGCTCCAGTACCACTGTTTTGCAGTTACCAAAAAGTAAAAGAAAGGTGCAGGTGATCCATCTATAAAGCTAAAATAAGAAAAGTGCCACAAAAGCAATAAAAATCCAGGACATACAAGATAATATGTGGTAAAATAACCACAGCTGACTACCTCTATTTATGTAACATGCACAGACACAGCAGGCAGATACACTTGTGTGGGATAAGCGATCTGTTCAGAGTGTTTCATTAAAATGCTTTATTGCCTGCAAAGAAATCTATCATTATCTCTTGATTCTTAAGTAGAAAAGCAGCTGATCAAAAGATTCAAAACCAATTTCAAATATATTTATAATAGGAATAGTAGTATTCTATGACATAGTAGTGTAATAGCACTAAGGTGAATGTGATGCCAAGCAGAATGTGGAGAGAAATACATAAAAGTAGAACATAGCCATCCATACAGAAATTTGGCAAGGAAACTGATGTCAAGTTTCAAATTCTTGCAAAAATGGGTATATCATCATTAAAGTAAAAACTGTTCCTGGTTTCTATCCTATCCAAGGCAGAAAACTCTCTAAGATAACATATCCTTCCTTTTACTGGCTTAGCTTCAAGTTATAGAAATATAATTTTTAAATTGTCTTTCAGCACAGAAAGCAATCCAGAGAGCTTGCTCCAGATTGTTCTCACTTAATTTTAGGCAACACACTTAGCATCTAAAATAGAAATATAGTTGTCACAGACTTTCTACATACTATTGTGTTGTAGAATAAAAATCCACATAGAAAAAAATTCAGGTTACAGAAATATAATACTGTATTATTTTGAAAGTTTTCTTCTCCCTAAATGCCACTCTTAAGTCTGTAATTCAGTGAAGCAGATATATCCTTTCAAAACAACTTTATTTTTATTTTACAAAATCGTAGTCAAACTATTGTGAGGTCACAGTCAGACCACAATCTTATGTCAGCAAGGTGCTCCCTTGATATTAAATTCAAATTAAGATATTTCAATTTCTGATTTCTTTACGAATGTTTAACAGAATGGATTTGCTCTTACAAAAAAAAAAAAGTTTCTAATCTGTATTGAATAATTTTCCTTCACCCACTGACCACTATGGAAAAAGTCTGATGCCACTTGCCACTTTGAAGGGAAATCAAGCACTGATTGTATCACTCAGTGCAGCCACAAGCACGGTGCTAAGAGCAGAATGGTAGGTTTTGGAATCAGATACACAAGTACTGCTATTCTTGCTGGGTAGCTTTGTTCTCAGCTCATTCAAAAATCACTTCAATCAGTGGCTGCAAGTGTAATAATATCATGATTTGATCAAAATGCATCCTGCTGGAAAGGTTAAGCAGTTGCCAAAGAAAAAGTATGAACCAATTATTTGTGTTGTCTGGAAATAAAGAGGTTGCAGAGTAGGGACCAAAAAACCCAGAAGAATAAATGCCAAGTTTTTTTATTTTTATTGTGCTGTTCTCTTAGTTTCTAAGATGATGGGATTTACTGCACAAAAAGTATCCTAATATTTTTATTTTTAGTTTCCAGAGTATTATAGACCTATCTTATCAATAAAAAAGTCTGTCACTATTATTTCTCACAATAAGTGAAGTGAATAAGTAAATATTTATCCAAACACTTCAAAGGAAGAAAATGGCTCTGACTTTTGTAACACATATTATTTTGTATGCCAGACTACAAACAGAAAGTTTGTACATCCTAAAGAACAAAAAAAATAATTTCTGTTGCAAGTACCTTCACTTCTCCAACAGCCAGTAAATCCCTCGCACAAACACATATCTATATAACTCCAAACTTGCATGAACACACATCAAAACATTCTCAATCTACTATCATTTGACATAAAAAATTAATAATATCTGTTATTACTGTTTATATTTAGAATGATATGCATGCAGAGACCTATGACTAAGGTCAGATAACTTTTAATCAGCACTGACAAATTCCCACATGCAACTATTGACTAAAAATCCAAATTATTTCAAAACAAAGAAATCAATATGCATCTGTCTGAAGTTGGGCTTCTGATATCAGAGACTGGTGAGCAGTGTTCATTAATAAATATTGATAGACTGGGGTATATTTAAAAGTTTTTCACATAATAACACTTTGCTGGTGGTGCCCTCTGATGTATTATTGTTTCTCTTTTTCTTATGTCTTATAATCTGCTAATGGCAAACATCTATAATTTATTAAACACTGTTTATTAGTCTATCATATTTTACTTCCACTGTTGTGCTCAGAATCTTGTTTATGGGAAAAGAGGAAGCATGTCTTGTATATAAAACAGATAATTTATTGTTAGCATAACTGAAATCTCAAGAGTCTATTCAAGAATCTCTGTGAGCCCAGATAAATTTATTCTAGCAAGAGAAAATGAAAATTAAGAAATTAATGCTTCTATAATGAAAAAGTATAATAATAATAATAATAGTAGTAGTAGTAGTAGTAACAGTAGTTTAAACTGTTCCATACACACTTTGTTTCTATCCCTTTTCTTGGTGGTGGACTCACCTACCATTTCTCCTCTGAATCCCAGGCTGGTGGCTGAATCTTGTGCTGGAGTGATGCCATGATAAATTGTCCAGATTCTTCACTGGCAGGAAGATGAAGTGTGTGTCAATCATTTATTCTTTGTCACTCTGTGATTCACTTGGGCAGTTTGCTACACCTCTTCCCATTCTGCATTGTTCTGTAACTCCATGTTACATCTGAATTTACAGAATGTGGTGAATTTAGCAGATGGTGCATAATTATTTTATTCTCTTTGTTACCTCTAAGAGAAACTTTGGCCAGATACAGGTTGGCATTTCTTCTGCTGACCATGAGTGAGTTGTTTGCAGCCACCTCTGACACCCATCTCTTCCCATCCCAGCCCTGAACTCCTCTGCTCTGCCTCCTGCCTCTCCTCCTCTCAAGGTCCCTGATATTGTGCCAGGATTGAATGTGTCTATGTGACATCTTTGTGTTAATGCTGAAAATATCTCATTCTGCACAAAAGAATTACTTGTCAGTACAACCTCTATAACCATGATTGTTATAACCATCATGGTTTACCCCAGAAAGCGAAGGTGAACCAAACCAGCCACAGCCATCTGATCAGAAGAAAATTTCTATTTCAGCTAAACCAAGAAAAAACAAATCTGTAGTTTGGGCAATGAAAGTTTATACAGGCAAATCCAACAAGCCTCAGTCCCCAAGCCTGGCCAGCTCATTACAAAGCCTGTGGCCTGCTACCAGTGATAATGTGTCACAGGAGTGCAGTTAGGCTTGTAAAGGTTCAAAACATTACCAGTAAAGAATATCAGTATGGGCTTCCCTATATCTCACAGAGTAAATACAAGATAACTCTTCATGGTCCTGTTAAAAGACATATTCTGTCTTCTGCTGAAGTTTCAGATCAAGTTAAAAAAAAATATCCATATGAACAGTTTTCTGATGCAAATTTTTGAGTGCACTCAGGCAAAAAAAAAAAATCCTCTGAGGCACAAAGCTTGACAGATAATTCAGGACATTTAGAAACTTTGTTTTTGTCTCATGCCCTTAAGACAGCTAAAAAGTTTTTAGGAAAAGTTGTCAATCACTGAGGTTAGTGCTGGACTAAGATTTAACAGTGCTTTTCCTTTTCAGGGATTGTGAAAAATGATCACTAGCTTCAAAGACACTAAAAACTAAAGTTTTCCTAATGACTTATGAGATTATTAATATTTTCTAACATAGTTCCATAATAGCTAGAATGTAGTGGGCAGGCATCTTCCAAAGTGTTTTGCAGAAACATGAAAATTTATGTTACATGAAAACAAAAGTCTTGAATTCTCTTTTTTTCACATATTTTTCACTGCAATGCCCCCAAACATTCGATTTCAGCAATACAAAGCTGAACTTGCCCTCCAGTCAGTTAACTACCCTTCCTTTCCGTGATGCTTTTCGTGTTGTCTAGGTCTGTATATAATTTTCCAGGGCTGTGAGCCAAATGACACTTTCAGAGAGCTCTGCTTTGCCGTGGCTCAGTGAATATATCTATAACCAGATAGAATAACAAACTAATTTTGCTAAACACATCTTGTGTGTGTTCTATATATACGTCCTAATTTCTCAAATACACCTTACTATTTGCCAAAGTCTGTCAAGCAAAAGCTGAATTATGCTTTTAATTTTCTCTAATTGCACAGGGCTAAAATAGCATTTGTATAAAATAAGCCTTTGATGAAAGTGTGAATTACTACTTTTCCATTGCTGGGTATCAGCCTGGATTTGCTTTCAAAGGCAAGCACCAGTGTTAGCCCCAAAAGGTGTATTGCCAGCCACAGTTTTAATGCTTTGCAGAGAGCTAATGTTACACAGGGTCTGGAGAAAGGACCTGCCAGTCAATTTGTCTGGGAATCTGTATGTCTTTTTAATCTGTTACCAATTAAAAGAAACTAATCAAATCACAACCTCTCAGTTAGTCTTCCCTTGTAATGGTGTAAACAGGAAAGTAGTTCTAAATGCTTATCTTATTAAATATTCCATTAAATGATTTAGTAAGTTAAATAAAGCTGTCAGCTCTTTCCTGATAAGTGATCTTTACTTTCAGAAACAAAATATCATATATTCAATCCATATTTACATAAAGATTGATATCGTTTAAAATAATGATGTGGCAGACTAAAGAACAGTGGATGTGCTATGAAGCAGTGAATGGTTGAAATAAAATCTATTAACAAAATGGCAAAACCTGCCCTGAATTTTGTAGTTGCCAGCACAGCGTAGAAGAATGAAAATAGCTCTCCTTAGCCTCAGATTCACATGGTCTGTCACACTTTTTCCATGCCAAATGTAAAAGGCACCTTGCCATAAGAAGCTCAAGCAATACAGATAATAGAAGTTGGATTAATTTTATCAATTGTAAAATACAGATTCTGAAAATGGTATACAGAGCTGAGCTTCTCAATTACTGCTCACCAACATTTTTCATTCTATCACATCATTAATTTAAAATGTATCAAATTATTCAGACACAGTTTATTTCTTCTGAACCACAGCACAAATAAAAGGCAATGGAGAGATAAAACTGCATTTTACCAAAATTCTTTTTCATTTTCTCTCTCTTTTTTATTTATTTATTTATTTTTATTTTATTTTTATTTGTTTGTTTTTGTTGTTGTTGCCTATGGTTTTAGGCTCATTTCCACTCTTAAGCCTAGATTTGAAAATAGTATAATCAGTCTTTATTATGCAATGGCTTTCAGAATTGGCAATAACAATGAAGATCATATTCTGGTGTCAATGCATTTCTCTGATTTAAATACATAGATTCAGATATGAAAGAACCTTGAAATCTAATTCCAATTACATGTGATTCCCACTATGAGTCAGGAAGGTACTGTGTCAAAAAATGTAGTTTCTAAGACAATTATAATACAAACTGATCTCTGTTTGGACTAAAAAGCACACAGGCAGCTTAATGTGTACTGAGTGCCAACTTAACTGAAAGGTTGTTTTACATCAACAGAGCATGTAAAGCTAAACAGTTGTTTGCAACTGAAACTTTGTTTACATCCATGTTGAAAACCATGGTGTGTAGTTCTCATGAGATTGTTCCTGCATGTTTCATTCAATGACCCTATGAGTGAAAGTAATGTATTTTAATGTGAGGAAAATCAGCATTAGTTAATTTTACCACTGTTGAGAGGTGCTGAGCTGAACTAGCTGGAGAGCGTGTCTCTATTTTCATAGTGGGATATCAAAATGTGGCATTATTTCAAATTAATCCTCAGAAGTTTCAAGAAATCTAATTTTGAGTCTTTAAAATTTGGACATCAGTAGGGTCTCATAGCCTACTCTTTCTTTAGGTATGAATGTACATTCAGAGGGTGATTTTTCCCATCCAAAATCAGGATTTTCAGGATTGTTTCATACTTTAGGTTAACCTTTTATCTGACTATCAGATTTTGTATCTCTACAGTCTAGAGATTTTAGTATCTCTAGTCATTGTTCTTATATCCAAGGTCAGGCAGAGACTTCAGATCTACTCAGGCCTCCTTTCACATAATTCTTTCCACTGGACACAGTGGGACACACAGAAAAATCTCCCTCCTCAGTTTTAGGGTTCAATTATCAGCCAGACCAAGGCAGTTAACAGCTGTAAAAATGCTGATGGGTAGATAATTCTTGCAAAATATATTTGTCCCATCCCACTCATAGTTAACTCTCTAGAAGTGTTTCCTTTACCTGCTCAATTGCATTATTAGGTGGTCTGTGAGTAGTTCAAAATGCATTTAATAAGGATCAAAAGGATAGGTCACAGCAGATCAACACTTTGTAGCATGCATGCAATAAAACATGCACAATGCATTTGTTTCATCTTTGTGTGAAAAGTTCGATTATTTCAGAAATTGGAGACACATTACTCAGAAAATTCCATCTCTGGTAGGCTTTAGTGTCATCTCATTGGTGAAATGTTTGAATCTCTTTCTGTTAAGAATACACTGGGGCAAATTTAGGCATACAGACACACACAAAAAGAAAAAAAATCCAACGAGATATTACATTGTACCTGTGAGAAACGGCAGAGCTATTCTCTTTTTAGCTGTAATTTCATGAAATTCATCACACAACTTCTCTTCTTTGCCTTTATGTCTTCTCCATCCTTATTTTCTGTACAGTATTATAGAAAGTAACTGAAAGCCCGTGAGTATCACTGCTTGTTATTTACTGCAGAGGTGGCTATAGCTGGCTTTGTGGTTTCTTATTTCTCAGCCAAATCCTCCTTGACATTTCAGTTCTTAGCTTTATTACTTACAAATTCTTGTAGTTCACTTTCTTGCTTCACTGTGAGGTTTTTAAAGCTTGGCTACCTCTGCATAACTTAAGTACTCTTCTATCTATGATAATTAGTCATCTGAAGCATAAACAGCCCTCCAGTCTAGGTTAAGCTGGTGTCAGCATGTTGTGTTGGCTGGAGTTCTGCTCGTGTTTGTTTTCACTCATGTTCAAAGACCAGACCTTCCAAAATGCTGTGGGATAGCCTGTGCAGACCTCCACATGCTCACCTCTTTTGTTCAGGCTCAGCCTTCCACAGAGCATTCAGTGGTAAGTGGAGAGTTCTCATTTGGCTCTCCCAGTTTTAAAATACACATGTACTAGCTTTCCTGGAAGTCTACAATGTTTCACTTGTCTCAAAGGTCTCCTGGCAGAATCCTTCAATGTCATTTCTGTGTTTAACACATGACTTGGCAACAACTTCTGTTTGCATGATTGGGATGAGACTTTAAACACTTTGAGGTTAAAAGATCTTTCAATAGTGGGTGGGCATATTGTGTAATTCTCTTTTACAGCAATTACACTTTCATATCTGAATCCTACTTAGGCTGCATTAAAAGGTCCTTCCATAATCACAACAGCTTTCAAGTACTCTGGGTGGCAACTTTAATAAATAAATCATAGAAGCAAACTATATTTATAAAAAGGCATCTTTTCCTACTATAACATCATAAGATATCTACAGACTTTATAAGCTATATCAAAATTGTTAATGATACAATAGAGACATGGTTTTGATTGCTCAGGGTTTTTTCCACCTCCACAGCTGGTCATGGATAGTACTATCGAGTCAAACAATGATATTTACTCAAATGCAATAGCATCAAGCCTTAAAACATACATTATTTCTGAGATACCCTTCACTGAAAAGAAGACTAAATGGAAGAAAAGCAGTTTTTTAATGCTGATCTATACTTGGCTAATTTTTATTATATATATAATATACTTTCAGAAGTTCAGCTTTATTCACATGTTTACCTGTAGCACTTTGCATGATCTGAGCCTGATAAAGCAGCTTTTGTACTGTAGTCCTTTATAAAATTGATTAAACCCGTATTTTTAAATCATCTATTAAATAAAATCAGAAATTGCAAAACAAAAACTGTAATAAAAGCATATGTGTCTACTACACATGAGAAGGCTCACTCAATGTAGTCTGTGTGGCTACTCAGAAATAAAACTATGGGAGCTGATGAGGTAAACCTTATTGGGAGGGTCATTATTGACTAAAAAAACTACATAAGATTCTGAAGCCATGATATAACATTGTTCTCTTTAAGGAGAAAAATAAAGGAAAGAAAAATAATCACAGAATCACACAATATGCTGGGTTGGAAGGGACCCAGGAGGATCATTGGGTCCAGCTCCTGGCCCTGCACAGGACACCCCAAGAGTCACACCCTGTGCCTGAGAGCATTGTCCAAACACTTCTAGAACTCTGCCAGAGTTGGTGCTGTGACCACTGCCCTGGGGAGCCTGTTCCAGTGCCCAACCACCCTGTGAGGGAAAAACCTTTCCTGATATTGAACCTAAACTTCCCCTGACACAACTTCAGGCCGTGCCCTCAGGTCCTGTCACTGTCACCACAGAGCAGAGTTCAGTGCCTGCCCCTCCTCTTCCCCTCATGAGGAATTGTAACTGCAGTGAGGTCTCCCTTCAGTCTCCTCCAGGCTGAACAGACCAAATGCCCTCAGCTGCTCATAAAGCTTCCTCTCAAAGCCCTTCCCCATCTACATTGCACTCCTTTGGATAAAAAAACAAGCAAAACCCCAAAAACCAATTCTGAATGCCTCACTGAAGAAAAATAATAACAAAAATGAAATGTATTAATTGAAATTATACTCTGCTATAAATTTTAAAATTGAAATTTTGAATCATATCAAAGTTCTGATGAGAAGTAAGGTAAAAGGTAAAGAGTTGGTCAGGAAATGTAAAGAATTCAAACATGGCTGATACATCTGGTAAATAATCAGTAGCCCAGCAGTAGAAAGTGTGATAGATTGTTTTACTGACATCTAGGACTTGGCAGAATTTAATTTAAAGTTTATTAGTCTTTTATAAACTTAATTATAGACAGTGACCAAATAACCACAGTAATTAAACAACAGGTGGCCAACCCTGCTCACAGATCACAAAATCTTCCTACTACAAGTCTTTGTTTTGCTGAGCTCACCAGAGGGAAGTAAACATCTAGAAGCCTCAAACTAAAGCAAACATTTATGATGGTGAAACATAGCTCAGCAAGCAAAGAAGAGTATGAAATAAATTCTAGTCTTCATTCTGCCATCTTTGTTATTTTTAAGGAGTAAACTTTTAATTGAAATAAGAAGATCAGAGACTTCTAACAAGAGATTCAAGTCAGAAATATATAAACATCTCGAGATAGTGAAACCTACTAGGTTCCACCATTAAGAACTATACTGGCAGAGGTTTATGTCATTCTTCATGATTTCTATAAATACACATAAGCATTACTACAGTCACATTATCAGTCACACATTCCACTCCACAGAAGCTTTTTGTGTTTTTAGGGTATTTTAATTT
This sequence comes from Rhabdornis inornatus, assembly GCA_013397075.1. Classification (NCBI taxonomy): domain Eukaryota; kingdom Metazoa; phylum Chordata; class Aves; order Passeriformes; family Rhabdornithidae; genus Rhabdornis; species Rhabdornis inornatus. The sequence continues at coordinate 271,521 of VWZS01009483.1, forward strand.
TATTTTCCAGACAAATCTGCTCTGTGCCCAAGACAGTGACACCATCATTTCTACAGCTCTATGATTCAAAAAAGGACTGGATCTTGTTAGAGAATAGTGTTTTATAAACTGAAACATGCAGGGCAATAAGCACTCTTTTGGTAGTGCAAACGCCATTGTGCAAACACAGTCTATTAATATTATTATTTAAATGGACAAGACAGGGAAGAGAGAAGAGAAGAGAAGAGAAGAGAAGAGAAGAGAAGAGAAGAGAAGAGAAGAGAAGAGAAGAGAAGAGAAGAGAAAATATCCAAGCTAATTTAAATGATCAGAAGCAGTGACAGAAAGAGAGCTTCATACAGCTCAGTTTTTGCTTCCACTTCTGCAGGGCTATAGCTAACTCTTCATTGCAGGATATATTTTATTTAAAGTAGATATTTCCAGGTCAGCTTCTTCTCCAGGTTTTTTCAACAATCTAACATTTCTAGGTAGTTCCATGCTTAGAATTTATTTCCCTTTTGAAAAAAACTAAAAATGTAACTTCTTGCCATTCATTCTGTGGACAGGATTTTTTTTTTTTAATTCAAGTCTTTCAATATAGAACTCTAAGGTAATTTGTCTCTATCAATCTACAATCTCTATCTCCTTTGAAATTTAGACTTGCAGCAGATTCAAAGCATATCCAGAGTGTTAATAAGATTTTATTGGGCAATGGCCTGATGATATATCAAATTTGGGTCTGGAGAGCAGAGAGGGAGGAGCAGAAGGGCTGGCAATGAATATGAACCCCCCTTTCTAGAAAAAAAAACAAAAAACCTTCACTTTTATTGTATAATTGCTTACTTTTGGCAAATCGGACAGAAATGGAAGGAGTCAAAACAGCAGGTTAAATGCTTATATGAGTTAAGAGATGCTTTGTCCCTACAGCACTTCCAGGATGAAAGGGTTAGAGCCTCCATGTGAAGCCAATAATTGTCAATGTATCTTATACACAGGAATTAAGCTAGTTAAAAGACAGGTGAGCACCAAGGCAGAAACACTGAATGGAAATGTTTATCCTGTAAGATAAGAAAAAAGTAGATACAGAATGTGCTAAGACATTGTAAGTATTCTGGTCTTATAGTGTATGAAAATATTAAGCTAAAGGGAATAGCAGCAGCAAAACTCAGTAAATGGTAAATGAGTTTTTCCTTTATGGAATTAAACCAAAAATCACAAGCAGCAATAAAAAGTAAGAAGAGTGTTAACTATTTAAGCACAAACTATAGTTTAATTTCTTGCATATCAAATAAATTGATACTTGTGCTTAATTTTACGGGGTGATGTTTTCATTTATAAGCCTCTGTTATAATTATTGAAATTTTTAAGCAGGTGTATTGCATACGTGATACTGAATCATCAAGAATCACAAAAGGTTTAGATGGAATTAACTGGCCTTCATGAGCACTTTCACCACAATTTTGCCAGGGACTAAGTTGTGACTGAGCAGCCAAGGGTTTCCTGGACTCTCCTTGTCGTTACAGACCATGAGCAGTACATTTTCTTTTTCTGTGTCCAAGAGCTTAAAAAAAAAGCCTTCTGCACCACCTACTTATGGGCCCTCATGGTCTGCTCTTTGCAGCTGATAAGCCATTATTTTGCCTTTAGCATCCTTCACCAGTTGCAAATCAAACCAAATGAGGGTTTGGTCTTCCCAGTTCCATCCCTATGCGATCCTTCTACATTCCTTATGGGCAGACCCTCCCTGTTTCTGCCCTCTCCGCATTTTCTTTTTGCCTTTCCTCTGTCATCCTCCATTCAGCTAAGCTGGCATCCTGCTGTTCTTCACAGGGAGTTTCTCGTAAATAAACAGTTCTATATTACAATAGACTGTTTTCCACAGCTTTCCGTCATGGGGCAGATACTGACATCAGTTAAGCTGTTTAAATCCACTGAGTTCAGTGAAGGTACTCAGTTTGTACCAGCTCCAAATCTGGGTCATTCACAGAGTTACAATTAATTATGATTTACTGTGATGAAATGATGTTGTCCATGAAGCACTGTGCAAAATGTATTTACAATGTTTTTTGTGCATAAGAGTTGATACACTGAAGCACTGAAGTAAGAATATGTGATTCTGTGAAATACATGACTGCATTTTGCAATATATTCCCTAGGTAGGATTTTGTGTGTGTGTGTGTGTGTGTGTTAGAGCATTTATTAGAATTATTTATTATCATAATAATTAGAATTAATTCTTAGAATACTTAATTCTATTTTAGTTTGAAAATGAATTTTTGGCTCGTTTTATAGTCATGGATACAAGTAAATCTATCCGTGTGCTACCTCCTTTTTAGTAATATGGGTCTGCATATATCTACAGGCACAAATATGATATTAGCTCCTCTGAATGCTCAGAAAATGGAAGATACTTGCATATTCTCCACAATATTTTTTCAATCTATGTCATAATATCATATTACTGCAATTGTGGTTTTCACACACATAGTTCTCCATTTGAACCAAACAATAATGGTCTGCAGAATTTTGCAATTGTAAAATTAAGTATTCAATGGCATATAATGGATCATTATATGTGAGAAAAAAACAGTGTCTCACACTATTATGTTTTCTATAGCTAAAAATTTGTTTCTGCTCTTTACAAAACCATGGAAATATAGAACTTGAAGATATAATATTCATACTCACTATTTCTAATTGCAATGTTGCATCACACTAATTTTACTTCTGTAAAAGATTTATAATTATTATTATTATTATTATCCACTTATTATTTGACATCAGAAGGTTAATTTGGTTGACAGCCTTGTGTCTGAGAGAATCAGATTTACTAAAAATACTCCAATCTACCACTCTAGCTGGGAGAGACTGTTGAGATTCAGTTTTGTTTTTCAGTGTAATTATTATTATTTTTACATATCTGGAAGCATAAGCAACCAGTATATTTTTTTACTGATTTTAATTATAAGAGTAAGACTTTTTAAAAGGGCTAATATAACTTTTAAAATAACTATAATATACAACTTTGAACAAACTTATATTCACAAAATTATAAACCATGATTTATTGTTATAATTAGGTAATCAGTTTACAGTATCAAATGAAGCTGTACAGATTTTTAGAAATGGATATTGTCTGTATATCTAGTTCTATAAAATTCAGAAGTTTCTAAATTTCTACCTCTAGCAGTTCAGCTTACAAAAGCTGGCCACGTCTGATATCGAAATATGAGTCTCTTGAAAAGGGAGTTTGTGCAGCTGTTGTCAAAAATATGTAAACACTGGTAGCCTGTTCGTTAACACAAATCTCTTTTAATAAACTCTGTCAGTACCTGTGGAAAACCAAGTCAATTTATGACAATAAGATTATACATATTGGGAGAAAGGTCAACACAAAGCATGGAAGAAATCTGACAAAAACTGATTGATCAGCAAATGAAGAAAGAGTAACAATAAAAATAATAATGAGGATAATAATTTTTAAAATTGCCTTTGCACCTTCTCAGCAGCCCTGAAAGGAGAGCAGTCGTTTATGTCCTGCCTGCTCTGCTCCCAGGTGTACTTTTATGCATTTCTTTGAACACATCACATCTCGTGCCCTGACAGTGGTGAGCAGCACCTCCAGAGGCAGCAGGAGCCCGTGGGGGTCCCCAGGGAGCGATTCTGCACGGCAGCTGTGGAGCCTGCTCAGCCTCAGCCCGGGGCTCAACGCAGCTCTCCATGACACACTATTCCAACGAGAATAATGCTGCCAGAGTTTTGGCAGCTCGACCTTAACACTGCAACCTCTCAGCCTGCACTCCTCATCAAAAAAAGACCCCAAAGTGCCCTAAATTCTCTAACAATTGCCCTGTGTCCAGATCCATTTAGCTAGCTTTAATCAAAGCAATCCCCACAAAGAAATACGCCACAATAAACTAACTAATGGTCGTTTTTCTCCTTATTGAATAGAAAACTACGTTCCCATCATTAATAATCTGCAAAAATATATCAGCAATTTCCATGTTCACTAGCAGGCAGTACTATAAAAATACATTAATAATGTTATTGGCCCCTGATGTTTGCCTTTTATTTTGCTGTTTACAATACTTGCCTCAATTGCCACAAATTGTTTTCTATGGTTTGGGGAAGTGTGGGCTGGGGTGGGGAATAATGCCATTAATACATAAAGTACAGTTGTGAAAAACATGGGAGCATAGTGTATTGTTCCTGGACAAATACCTATAGGCAGAACATAAAACAAATGAGTTAATTACTTGATTAAAAGATAATTAATTTAAAGAAGGTGATAGAAATTTCATGTTTTTTGTGGACGGCACATGAGAATATTAAGTATAATGTTTTGTGAGTTATCCTTTCATCTTGCTTCCCCACTAACACAAAAGGTCTTTGGGGTTTCTGGAGTTGTAAGGCAATGACTGTCACTGTTTAATTTTACATAAAGGTGCAATGACTGAACCTATTTCCACTTACATTATTGCAATCAGCCCACTTGGGTTCAGCAATGTTTGAAATTCCAGCCAAGATGCAAACTTTGTTTTCCTCTTAGAAATAAGTGGAGTTAAAAAAAAATTTTTCTATTTGAGTGCCTTGTATTGCAGTCATCAGGTACAGCTCATCTGTGAGTAGATGGCACATGGATATGCGTCTGTATCAGGGAAATTGAACTTTCTAATTTACTGGCAGGCTTTAGAGAAAAGTACATTTAGTCAAGTCAACAAAGAGGCTCTGGTATGAAATATCAAAGGCTTTTTTGAGGGAGAGAATGAGTAGGTTTTGTTAGTTTTTTTCATAATTAGTGCTATTTTTTCACAATAGGAAAACTTTGCATGACCATTTCCACTTTGCACATACATATATTTCAGCTGCAAGGTGGGGGCATTTATATTCTCTAATAATTTTCAAGGCTTGAAAATTACTCCTTTGTTTGTAATAGGATCCTTCCATCAGATACATAGCTCATCAGTGTATGCTAAACCTGCATCCCAGCAAAAGAGTCTGAGTTGTAATTTAAATCTTTAGACTAGATCTATGGCAATAAGTTAATAATATTAATTTCTTTTTCAGGCACCTAGATCTAGCAGATTATTGTGAATAGGATTTTTACTGGACTTTGAGCCAGGCTAAATACTGATATTTGAAAAATATATGGAATACCCTCCTCCTTGCATCTAAGTTTTACCAGCCATGATTTCATGCGAATGATCCTACTTCTAACTGAACTTCTATGAAAATGAAATGCTTTCACCACTAATACACACTGTAAGACCTTTTCTTCTACAAAGAGAGATATAGACATGCTTTATTCTACACAGCTTAAATATGCATCGTTAGAATCATCTGGCTTATTTAGACACTATAACTTTAGATAAACATATAATTCTTTGCTGGGCTGTGGCTTAACCATATTTATAGGTCTGTAATTCATCACAGCTTTATTAAGTTCCACTTTAGCTGAGTTGCTTGTAACACTTAAAATACAAAGAGACAGAAAGCAATGAACGGAAAATCCTTCAGACTTAGGCAGATGCTTGGCAGGGGCAAGTTGCAGTAAACTGTTGAAGTCTGGCAAAATTATAATAGGATGAAAAAAGTTCCTAAACTTCCAAGTATTAGCCAATGTCAAATGGATTTTCCTGCTGCCATAATGATAATTACTAGGTAGAATAGGTTATCAAAAATCAGTAAGGTTATTGTTATAGTATATTACCATTCCCCCTCTTCCACAGTTAAAGGAACACATTTGTTATTAATGATAATAGTTTTAATTTAATTGACTGCTTTGGAGTCAGTGCAAAAGTTATGGACACTTAGGAAACGATCAGTTTGTAATTCCATATGCTCAATATTAAAATAAAATGCCTCACACTGGTACTCTGGTAGATGTCACTTCACAGTGAATTAAAATTGCTTCAGACCTCAAGAATCAAAGAAAAATTGAAAATTATTCAGTTATATAGTCACACTCACGGATATAATTAAAGGTCTGTCAGCACTTTCATTACATAAAGCCATTTTTAAGCAGTTTGTATGCTGGCCATGACATTTTGCTTAAAGTTGGAAATGGGCTGTGAATTTCCTGGCCAGAAGTGTTGTTTCTTATGAATGTAATTGGAATCAGATTATTTTCCTGTGTTTCCTATCCATGACAAAGGGGTTAAAGAACATTGTTTTTTATATTCCTCACACATATTCAAAAAAGCTCTGCACTTCAATTTAGCACCTTGCAGATAATTAGGCTCCATCAATACACGGGCAAATAAAACTCATCCAGGGTATAGGCTAGACCACTGTCCCACTGACATGCACTGTTTAATGTACAGCCCTGGAATGGGTTTTTTCCACCTCAGCTGGGGCTTTCCCAATGTTCAGATGCTCTTTGGAGAAAGCCACAGTTTAAGGTGGTTTTGCAGTTTTGGGAAGAGTTTAATCATACCTCTGATGTAAACAATGACAAGACATTTAGCTTTAGGGCCAGAGAAGAAACATTTTGTTTGTCTTTTTTATAGATGGCAAGTAGATAAGCCTGTTTTATTCATCAGTATGGACATATCCTTAAAGTACTTTTCAGAGACTTTTCACTGTGCCAAGGTGTTTCCAATTTGGCATGTGCTCACCATGCTGGCTGGTACATGAAAGTCTAGGACCATTTTTAGATACCAATTTGGTTTGAGCTTAATTATGGATAATAAAAAATCAATTTCCATGGCAGGTTCAAAACACAGGATGAAATTGCTTAGCTATTAATACCAGAATATATCCAAAATGCATTATTATTTAGGCAGAGTTTCAAGAAAATCAAAGTCTGACATTATGACAGGATTATTTAAAGTAGGACAGTTCACAGATACGCTGCTTAATTGACTGCTGTGAGCTTTGGAGGTCAAAGTCAAGATGGATATATGCACAGTCACTGACAAGGAAGCCATTGAAAGTAAAGTGCTTGCTCATTCCCAAGAGAAATCACAAGATTATTCAAGAGGTTAAAAGAGCTCAGCATGCCCATCCACCATCCAGACAAATCTTTTTCAGAGTATGGAGTATTTCCATCACTTCTCTCATCACCTTGAATTGCATCCCAAGTGGATCACAAGTTGTTCTCACGACTGAAAGATAAGCAATACAGACTTTATTTATTTATGTGAAAGTGTCATCACAAATCAGGAAGTAAGACTGAAACATTTTAATTTCATTAGAAGTCAGAGCAATTTTTTAATCATAAAACTCACAAAGAATTAAATATTTGCTGAGAAGGTTACTACAGCCTGTTCCATCTCTACAGCTGCTTAAAAAGGTAACCAAGAGTTCTCCAAGAGAAACTGTGTTGGGAAGGTCAACAAAAAAATCTTAAATAAGACATTGCAAAAGCTATCAACAGTATAAGATTTGTCAGTCTTGCAAACATATGCACAGTTATACTTTCTACCCAGAAAATAATATTAATATGGTGGTATCAGTTCACCTAAGATGGAAGGAAATCATCTGCTTGCACTGAGAATGAATTTCTGTAAATAAATTCAGTTTCTGAAGAAGGTAGAGCCCAGACATAAAAGTATCACTGTTACTATCAGAGAAAACAAACAAACAAACAAACAAACAATATATTAAAAAAATCCCAAACAAACAAAAAAGGGCCAAAACCAAAACAAGAACAACAACAACAAAGAAGGAAAAATAATAGAACATTCTCCTTCAGCAGAAAATAATGATGGACATTTGCTTATAATATTGGGAGCATCATAACAAAAAAATAAACTAACAACAAAATGCCAAACAAACTAAAAAAAAAGTAAAAAAAATGAAAGAAAAAAACACATGATCAATGATCCCTGGAAATGTAACCCTTTCCAGAGATACTTTACCCCAAGGCTTAGACAGGTATTAGGGCTGAGAAGGACTAAGTAAGAACCAGATGGATAACAACATGTTTTGCCTTCAAAAAGACCACATCAAGCTAGACCTACCCTTACTGGGCAGTGGTGATGGCCTGCAGGGCCAAGCACCAGAGCTCAGAAGCAAAATTCTCCATTGTGGGTTGCTTTGCTAGTGACACTAACAAGACAATTAAAGAAATATGAAGATTTGGCTTAAAACTGTCACTTCAAGTTACTGGAAACCCCAGATCAAGTGAATTATGGGTTCCATCTGCTGTGATTGATTTGCAGTGAGTTGCAAGGAAATAAAATCTCTCAGTCTTATGCAGATAAACCGTGGGGTATTCTTGCTGTTTCCTCAATGTTCACAGAAATACTTAATGCAAAATGCAATGATCATGTTTGACTGACATTTCAACTGGCTGTGCAGTGACACAGCATAGGAGATTTCTGAAATGGAAGGGGAAGATTATTGACTACATCCTTTGGAATATCAGGTACTTCTGCAGTGGGAAGATGCACTCTGTGGCTCTCACTGCCTCAGACTGCTGAAACCCTCTGGTGAGGAGCAGCAAGGTTGCCAGAGTTCAAGGAGACTGTGGCCTAATGGTACCTCAGTGAAAGGTATTTTGAAAATATAAATAAATAATGAGATAAAGCAGAACGGACATTATGAAAAGTTTATGTGTGGCATCTTGTACAGAGACAAAAAAGAAAGTGGGATGCTAGACTCATGGAACAATTGAAATGGGAAAAGAATGTCTTTTCCCATTCAATTTTACCAATATTGAATTCCTTGAGATGTATTTCTGGAAATAGGAAAAAAAATTACAAATTACGTCTGAGATCTGATCCTGGGACTAATTAGGTGTGAAAGATCCATGCAAACTGGCCTTTAGACTTCGGAAGCAAACTGACATCAGAGGAAGCTTAGGCTTTACCTTCACATGGCCCAGCACTCCCAGAAAACTTCCCAACTGAGAGTAGAGACCAAGGGAGGAACAAGCTCAGGGCTGATGCTGCTGGAAACAATTTCATTTCTTCTTTTACTTTAATAAGGAGTTAGTGAAGGGCTGTTCTGCACATGGGCAGCTATTTTGAGTTCAAATCGTTGTGCTCGTTGAGGACCAGAAAACAACAGAAGGAAAAAAGTACATGAAAAGCATCATAATCTTAGTTGAATTTTGTATATAATCTTTCTGTCTAAATGCATGTATTTTGATGGAAAGGAACATTATTGACTCCAGGAATTCCTCTTGATTTTTTGAAATCTATCCTTTGGAAGTTCAAAGTGGCGGGGGTTGTAGAGCATAGTCCCAGCCAGCGTTTACTAAAGTCAATAGATATAACTTACTGACTAGGGAATCATTTATTTCTCCATTTAGTTTATTGTGAGTTCAACATTTTCATGAATTCATAGTGGGTTTTTAGGCACCATCCAAGGTAACTTAGGGGGTCATATGTGCACTGTCACTGTACTGCGAAAGCAGATATTTTAAAAAGTGCAGATTTTGATTCTGAAACAAATGGTTTTGAATCCTTCCTTTGGGAATATCTATTTCTATTACTTCAGTTCTAATATTCTAAGAATATTAAACAGTACTTAAATAATTGATTTTATAACACAGTTTATAGATAATAAACTTTCAGGCTCTTGGAAATATCAATCACATGAAACAGCTTAGTAAAATGAAAAGTCATGTTTTGACTCTGTCACATATCTCCCCTGTGACTCAGAGATTGGACAACGTTTTCCTTTTAAGTCTCTGTAACATTATCCCAGGTATGATATAATGAATATGACCATCTTAAAGAAAATGAAATTTCACCTTAAGCTTCATGATGGTAGATTCCAAAATAAATGTTGTATTGCATACTCTTTGTTAAAATAAAGTAGGTCAAGCTACTATAAAAGTAATACCCCTTTATTACTGTAGATAACCAATTATCATCTTCCCCACTCCTTAGCCGGTTTAAAACTATTTTCTTATTTTTGGGCCAACTGGCTGATTGGCAAGAAAACCACACAGCTGCAAGGCCTGCTGGCTTCAGCTTAAACTCTGAATGTTCAGCTCTTCTAAAAATCAGGTCAGATAGCTGAGGTCAGAGTCTGGGCTGCTATCAGTTCCCTACCTTCCTGGTTTGCACCGTGGTAAAGAAAAACAGACTGGCTGAGTGAAGAAGTCTCCTCTGGTTTTAAAGCTTGTACAATTATTACTAACAGGTAGTTTCATTTTGGTTTTGTTGTTGCTGGTTTTATTTTTCCCCCCCAAAACACAAAGACTCGATTGACTTTTCTCAAGCTGGAAGTAAGTGTAAACAAAAACAGCATTTTGACTTAATAGACTGATCTACATTTTCCAGGTTCATATAAATGATATTGATGTGAAATATCTTCCTGAGGTCATTATTATTGCAAACAACTGGTCAGAATTACTTTGCTGAACACCTTTGACTGAGGGAAGATTTTTCTGTTTGTACTGAAAATTCTTCATTTTCTTGATTTTTTTTGTGAAAAAAAATAAATTCTGAAATAAAGTATTTTCACTTGGAAAATGGGAAATTATATATTTTTTTTCTTCTTGTTGTTTCTTGGATTACTTTACTTGACTAGTCAGTCACAAGTACAGTGAAAATAATATTAGAAGGATAAACACAAGAAGTTTTTCAAAGTCTGCAAATGTATCCAAAACCAAAGAGCTGGGATTCTTTGCTGAACAAACAATGCAGAATTTTCAGTCAGAAAACCTAATATTTTTCAGGAAACACAACATTTTTGCAAAGCAGAAATTATAAATTCCAGCTGTTCTGCTCAAGTTCGAAACTGTTCTCAGCTCATGAGCTAAGTGTTTTATTGAGTTACCATCCAGTTTTCTGTCCCTTTAGCTCTTATTTCTAAATTCTGCTTTCATTTAAAACACAGCATCACTGTGCAGATGCACGACATTACAGGAGACACCTTGCTGTGTTTATCTTCAAAGAAGGCTAAGAGGGTGGATTTATATTAGAAAAAAGTCTGTATAATTTCTTTTTAAATCCTGGCTACTTTTTGAAAATTGGATACTTCTTTTCTAGCTAAGTTAGAAAAGTTGATCAAAAACTTGAAGGAATAACAGACTGGTTAACTCCGAGTATGGGGCTATTGTATTTAGTTTTAAGAAATACAGGAAATAAGGTCTTCATAGTGAATTATCTACCACAAAAAAGATACACTCATTGTGATTAAATTGCATGTTACATTACACACTCAGTTTTGGATTTGCATTGAATGTGTGCATTTTCCTAGTCTAGGTTTTCCATATCCTAAAAATAAATTGGTGTAAGTAGAGCATTATGTACTCGAGATCCACTCTTCTGCTCGTGTGTTGTAAGCAATAGTATCTACCAAAATGCAGCACAATATATTATTTCTGAGTAGATAATTCACTTTTTCTTCTGAAATTGCTCTCCATGTTAAATGCATACACGTGCATTCCTTACAGAATTTTCATAAAACAGTTTTGTATGGGATTTTAATCTCTATTAAATAAGTGAAATTCAAGATTTAGATTTACATCTGCATGTTTGCCTGAGTTAATCAGAAGAGAAAATGATTCTATTTATTTATTAGTCTTAACAATTTGAAAAGCATCTCTTTAAACCGGATAGCATCTGATGCCATGAAACAAAGGGGGTGGTTGTTGAAGGCAAAATAATATGTTGAAAAGAGTGTTTTTGAAGCAGTCATTGAAACTAACATTGAGATTAAATTTCATCTGTCTATTAAAAAGAACTCCTCAGGCACTAGGAAAACCAGATTTTATCATTTGATTTTCACTCCTAAACTCCAGAATCATGATCAACACCTAAAATGTCATCTTTAATATTTTCTTACTTTTGTATTAGTGTTTAATTGTAAATAAATCTTCATATTTTTAAACATTCTTGACCTGTGTAGTGATAGGTTGAACTTGACTGATCTGTTTCTTATTGATGCATTTTTGTTTCCTGTCCCATTCCCAACCATCTGATCTGCTTTATTCACTCCTGAGATTGGCCTTATTAGCACGGCTTGCAGCTCTGCTATGCATATCAGTGGCCAGCACGTTTGAATTAATTATGTTTTTCTGAAGAAGAAATGGGACAAGAAACTAGGCCAATTATTCACTGTTAACCAACAGAAAACATTCACACTAGTGGTCCCAAATGTTCCCTGCGCCTCTGTTTAAAATTAATCCATCAGAAAATCACAGGGAGGATGCTCAAGACCCCCCTCCAATTATTTAAAATCATGTCATTAAATCAGACAAATGCTGGCACTGCAACTCAGCAGGCGTTAATTTAACCCATATGCTTTGGGTCTGTTCCTACATCCTTTTGTCTTAGCCAGAATTTATGCAAGAGTTATTTTTTTCCTATAAAATAAAATTGTATTATAAGATGACCAAATAATTTTAAGCCCAATGGGTTCTAAATAGAAGCTGGATAAATATGAAAAAACTTTAGCTCAGCAAAACACATAATGACTTCTTGGAGACTAATATTATAGAAAGGAAGATCCAGAAAGTGCCAAAAATCTGAAGACTGGAACCCAAGCGTGGAAGTCCAGCCACCATGGAATTATGTTCCTTAATGAAAATAATCAAGATATAGTCCTACAGACACATGACAATATTCTGGAAATACCCTAGTAAAAATGTTAAATGTGTGCTTCCATCTCAGCCTCATAATCACCATACTTGTTTTGCTACACTTTTCTTTTTTTCATTCTGTTTCTTCATTTATTTTCTCATGCTTTGTCACTTTTTTAATATCTTCACATATTTCCCTTCTGTTTTATCTGTCATATTATTTCTCATTCTTTCCCATATTTAGTATACCTTTCCTTAAAATCTGTGTGTGAAAAAAAGGGACAAAACAAGTTAAAGTTTAACAGAATTAGGATTTGTCTAAAATGATATTGTCATTATGCACTATAGATAGCCTATACATTAGCTTTTCATACTGTTCTCATTACGAGAGAAATGCTGATTAAATTATCATATTTGTTTGTACTTATAAGGGAAACTGTGTTTTTTGGTATTGGAAAAGTCATAATAATGGCTAGAAAGCACTAAAATTCTGTATTTATTACAACACCAACTAGGAGAAGAAGAAGAAATGAGCTTTTCCAGTCCAGTCATGGCAGTGACACCACTCTGTAGGCCATTCACTGTGTGGTTAAATGTGTTTCAGTGCAGTAATTCCAAAAGATTATGAAGGAAGCACTTACCTGCATTAAAAAAAAAAACCAAAAAAAACCCTCATTATTTGTTGCTTTGATTCATGCTGTGATTGTGTCAATGTATGTGATATAAGAATTTTATATGTGTATTTTTTTGTTTATATTTTTTGTGTCTGTCACAGCAACTTACCATCTGGAAATGCTAAAAGTGCATAAAAGAAATAGGATGTATATGCAGAAATAATAACCTTCAAACTTTCTTCAATCTCAGCTATGCTTTTGAATACATGTTGCCCTTTTCAGCTGTCATTTGCTTCTTGTTTTTGTAATTGGTCATCACCATGAAACTAGCATATAAATCTATGAACATTTCTACATATAAAAGAGTGTTTCCATTGATTAAAGAATAGGCCTCTTTACAGGAAACTCAAGGGATGCATGCAGTTCAGACTGAAATACTTTCTTTCATTTTTGCAAGCAAATTGGGAATTGCAAAGAACTTTTATTAAAAAAAAAAATCAAAATTCAATATTACCAAAGCAAAGCAACCTCATGCCTTGGACAATGCAATTTTCTATGAATTTTACATTCTTATCAGCATCATACCACTGAAAATGACCATGAACTTGATAAAACTTGGTTACAAAATATGATGTTTGATTCCAGACTGTTCTTGATGCAAGGGAGAAGTTCCTTTGGGCACAGACTTTGGAATCTCATCTTAGGATAGCCTGTCCTTTTCAGTAGGCTGAAAAGGTTTTGAAGGTCTTACAGCCTATCTGTCAGCAGAGTTCTTGAAGCCTTAACTGGCAATATCTTCCCCTGCTGCCTTTTCCAAGTATGAGGTGATCATTAATCTCCTCTTACCCTGATCAGTCATGTCCTTACTGGCTGACATACAGGCACAAAATGCAATGACAGAGGAGACCACACTTAAGTGAAGTATTTGATCTGTATTTACAGTCATTTCCATAGGAAATTCCCAAAGGTGAATTGGCTGAACCAACTGCATAAAAAGCTGAGGGAGGGAGACTTTACAGAAGGGGCAGGGAGAGCAGAGGAAACAGTTCATAGGAGTGGAAGCTCAGAGGGGAAAAGAGCACAGACTGTGTAAGTGACATGTTGTTGATGGATAGATGGATGTATTTGTAGAGTTCCCAGGAAACATCAGACAGAACAGAGAACACCTTTAAACTGGAGATCTGCAGGAATGTTTGTTTAATGATCTTTTTTTCTTCCCCACTATGACTCTCAGATGAACAGGATGTTGGGTGTGATCTTTCCAGGCTACTGGCTCTACAAGATGTGTTCCTGCTCAGTTTTTCTGCTCGATTATCAAAGCATGGTATGACTAAGAGAACTGTGCAGCCAGGAGTCTGTGTACAGACCAGCACTGAAATTGTCCATAAACTGGTCCTGCTGTGATAACTTGAAAGTTACAGATTGCTTTCAAGAGAGGAAACTAGAGAAGCAAATACTCCAGGTCTCAGCCAGGTCTAAACTGCTATCAGATGCCCATTTTCCTTCACAAACTCAGGAACATGAGCGTCTAAAGAATTCCCCTGCATAGCTGGTTTCCCTGGGTAGAATAGAAAAATAAAAGCAGCACTGAACATTTTAGCTGTGTTGGTTAAATCATGACTGAAATGTGCACTTCTACCAGAGTAATTAATGTTGAACCCATAAGAACCCATACAAGCCAGAATAGCAAAGCCATATGATAATTTATACAGTTTTTCTGAAAATATTTACATTTTCCCCTTCTCTTTTCCTCCCTCTCCTTGGAGCAGCTGTAAACCATTCTTTCATTCCTGTGTCTAGTGAGATCCATGAGGTAAAGCATCCTCAGTTTTGCCTCAGGGGACACATGGCAAGGCACACTTGTGTGACATGCATACACTGTCACGCATGCCTCCATGAAGATCAGTATATATTATCTAGCCCAAAAAAGCTCCCTTTACAGCTAATGAAAAGAATTAGGCTACCCAAAAATGAGATTCATGTAATAAATAGGTTATACACCTCACAGCTGTTTATTTTATTCTAGTGAATGTAAATAAGGATTATTAAACTCAAAACGGAATACCTTATTATCATAAAATCAGTTAAATGTTTCCCAGCATGTGTTTTCTTCTCCATGTCTTTCTTGCATTCCCCATGATACTTTGGGTTATTTTGTACTTGCCACAGAGAGGAGCTTCTGGTAGACAATAAATAATCATTCTAGTACTTAGGTTTTTGACAGAATCGGATTAGAGGTGGTGTTAAATGTCTTATGGCTCAGTTTGAATCCCAATGAAATCAACTGAAAGTCTCCCAAGTATGTGCACTGGAACTGTACTTCAAATTTGTTATTCTAAGCTGTGATTTTTCCAAAAAATCTCTTCTCAATTTTAGCTTTAAGGAGTTGGTAGTGAAAAATGCATGTTAGTGTATAGTTTTGGACTGAGAACATGCTTCTATAAATATCAAATTCTCTTACTTGTTAACAGCTTAACTGCAAAGTAAATTTCATGTATAAGAAGAAGCTGTGGAAATTGTAGAAGTAAATTCTTTCTGAAGACTTGCTACTCCTATTGTCTAATCCTCTTCCCCTCTCCACAGGACTTCTATTGCTCAAAATATCTTAAAGCAAAATTAATCTTTAAAATCAATAGAAAGTAATAGGAAGAGTTTAAAAAAGAGACCATCTTTTTGGAATAAACATTGTTTACAGATCATTTTGTAGTCTTACTTTATGGTTGGTTTCATAACTCAAAGCTGGTTCAGAGGTTTTATAAATCATTCACTATCTGGATCCACTAAAAAGAATGTACTTGTTTTAGCTAAAGAATGCATCAGAGAAAAATTAAAAACAAAATAGTTAAATGAGCAACATGATTTTTTTCTTATGCCTTTTGAAAAAGTACTTTTAAAAATAACATACTGTGAGCTAATATTAATCATATGAGGAGGGATCACGTAAACAAAACCTACCTAGTGATCTAGTTCCAAACTTCAGAAGGACTGTGATTCCTGTTAAATTTTCATTTTTATACATCCAAACCATTTTTATAATGTAAAATTTATTTTTTATAATTCTCAGAACTATAAATCAGTTTACTTTACAGCCATGTAGTCTTAGGATTTATGAATACAGCACAAAATCTGTTTCCTATTTGTATGCTCCACTGTTTGGAATTATATGCTTGCTGAAGAAAATCTGCCCTTATACAAATGTGATAACACAAAAATATATGAAAGCATCCTTGCTTAGGTATGACTAGTCAGGCTCAGTTGGGCAGATTTGGTGTGTTATGTTACTTGAACTATATAATGATAAATAAAGTTCTTGGCTCACAAGAAGAGGAATGTTATTACAAAATACATGGGCCATATACTTCATTCTGTTTCTGTTTTGTGCCTGTCATTCATTGTAAGACACAAAGGTTGAGTATCAAATGTTACAATTTTAACATAAATTTATATCACCTTAATTCCCAGTGACTGTCCAGACTGGCACAATTTGTCTTAGGGTGTAAATTACTTTCTTTGGTTCAGACCAAATTTCTATTGTGCACCAAAGGTGCTGTTTTCCAAAAGGAACTTCTCTGCCTTCATCAAAGATTTTCATATCAAAACAATGAAAACATTAATAAAAAATTCTCAGCATCCTATAGTTGAACGCAAACGGGTTTGCTGCTTTTAAAATAGAGCACAGAAACACACAGTAAATGTACTATTTGCATCAGTACAAAAATGTCTCCAAATAGTAATGGGCCCAAAATATTAAAGAAGTTTATTTTTGTCATAATAATCCTTTAAAATATATATAATTTGGAAGAAAATGTGTGCAATTTATGTAGACTTTGATAGAACTAGATATTTAGAGCTTTATACACAATCAACATGCTTCTGCAAACACTGACCTCCTTTACAAATATATGTGATCATTTACACACTGAAAATTTAGGTCCATGGACAAGGAAGATGCCAAAAAACATCAACAGTGTCTTAGGTATCCAGCCAAGCTAATGTAGGGAAGACAAATTAATCTCTGAAGACAGTGACATACAAGACAATGTCTCTTCATTTTACCATCTCTTTTCCTATGGGAGTTCATAGGAAAAAATCCAACATGGTTACTTGAGATTTCTTTCAATAACATTTCAAGAACATATCTTTAGACTTAGACATATCAACCATCCCGCTGCTGAGGGCCAAAGCAATTTCACAGGAGCCCTGCGAGCTTTGAGACTCAGCCCTGACAGACCAGGTCAAGGGAAGAAAGATGTGAACACATAACACCAAAAGGAAAACTCTCCTGGGTTATTTTCATGTTTTGATGTTCTAAGGACACTAATACTACCTAGGAATGCTAGCAGAATTTCCCAGGTATTGACTGTACAGCAACTAATGTAGGACAGTTTCTTGTGCCTACACAAGTCCTACTGAAATCCGAGAGTTGCAATCAAACACAAATTGTTGCAATGGCAGCATCTTAACAGAAAAGAAAATGTAAACAAAAAATGCTTATTTTTCAGAAGAATAGTTAAAATAATTGACATTTTAATTCATCTAATTATGTATATAATTAGCCAAAAATGCATTCTCAAAGCACTCTTTATCTCTTGAAACATATGTGTGTTATTGTGTTCCATGCTAAATGAATGCCCTAATACTTAACATTTAAATGCCATTCCTCTTCAATAATCCATCTGCTCAAACAAGGCTTCTATCAATGGATCTCAAGTTCAGTCTAACAGATCAAAACAGCCACATCATCTTTCCAGGGATACCTCCCCTCACTATTTTCCTCAAGGATTTAGATGGACTTGTGTTTATCTTTGGCTTTCCTCAAGGAAAATGCGGGAAAAGGTCATTCCTAGGCCATTCCTAGGCTACAAAATGTACCACATGTCCAGAAGTCCCTTTTAGAGAAGGTTCATATCACATCAGTTTAATAATCCAGCAATTTTCAATAAGAAGTCATAAAAAGGTGCATTTCTGTTGATTATGCAGGACTTATTTTTTTTCAGCAGGTTTTATTTCAAGAGTTTCTTCAGGATATGGATCTCTTGCAAGAACTGTACAGACAGCTACTGAAATAGTGCACATTTCAGGAATTAACACTGATATGTTTAGGCCATAAAATAAAAATAACATAAATCACTTGGATGGAATAAAATTTTCCCAATTTTTCAAAATGTCTGATTTTGTTTACATATGAATATGCATTACATTAAAGTTGTCAGCACTGACTATCTATAGTTCTTACACAAAAGAAAACATTAGCTGATTTCAATGAAACTAACTTTTTTTTAAAAAAAGACATTGAATTTAATTAACTTCAAGCCGAAAAAATAATAATCACCCATGCATAGTTACGTATCGTTTTCTGACAAAGGCCATATGTTTTTTAAAATGCATCAAGAGCCACTTAGGAGTCTGAGGTCAAAACTGGTGTTATACTGATTTTTATTCATTCCTGAAGTGCAGCCTTTCACTGGAATTATTTCACCTTAATGTCTCTCAGAACACAAAGTCAAGAACAAACAAGAATGAGCAGCTAGAATGGACCTTCTGGTCGTCTACTGTACATTAGGAAATGCTTCTTTGCATACCCTCTTCTGGTTATATAAAAGTGCATTCACTCTGAAGGCTCAACCTATTCCTATATTTTCGAAATTATCCTTTAGATGATAATTGCTGTACATATTTTCCTACTGACTATCATGGTAAATTACTCTGTTATAGTTTTTCCTGTGATTTACCCTGTGTCAGTAGCCTTTTTTCTTGTCCTAGCTTATACTCTATAGCTGTTTTTTTGCCCTTGAACACCTGGCACATTATTATTCTGGTCCACTGGGTCAAGTGCTATTTAATATAAGGTGTTCATTCATTTCACATTATTAAATAAACCCTCTGCCTGCCTAGCTAGATACCCTACATTCACAGCAGTGAAAGAGTTAGCTGAAAGTGTGCATGAGAAATATCACATTGACCAATTGCCAGAGACAATGTGAATTGTGCAAATAAAACAGAAAGTACCTATAGGAAGGGTTTGCATAGCATACTTGTTTTTTGCACCCTTGAAATATTCTCCAAGCCAAATCTACATTGGCTGCTACAGAAGGTTGGCTTAATAGCTGCAAAGAGCGTCCAGGGCACTTGTTCAAACATATCCAGTACCCCTGGCTCTTACACAGCCTGCAGGAGAGAGAGCCAGGCTGTGTTTTGAAAAGCAGCTGTGAAGTGAGGGGTTATGCAAAAGGCATGTGCTCTGACTCTCCTCTTGGCAGGGGTAATTTCCAGATCCTCAGTTCCTTTGCACTCCACCTAAACAGATTCAAGCTACTGCAAATTTATGTGACTAGACCTAATTTTTTTCAAGGCACTGGCTGAACAGTCATGATGAAAGAGAGTAGGCATAGTAACATCAGCTTTCATTGTTTCTTTGCATACAGCATGCTATAGGAGCTGCTTTTTGCTTGCCATATCCACTACTGATTGTGTCACTGCAACTTTACTGTCTATAGCATAGGCAACACAAAGTTTATTAAAAGGTTATATTTTATAAATTTTATCATCCTTGTACAGAGACTTATTTTGTCACTTTTTTTCCTAGCAAAAGTACTTTGAAGTTCCATGCTAACTTGCCTGCTGGCATAGAAAAGCTTGGTTTACATTCACATTATTTAGAAATATCATTAGTTTGTAGAAGACATATTTCAATCCTCTCTCAATTTTAGAGGCATGGGGTTGACTTTGGGCTTCTCAGCACTGTTGAACAGGCTAAAGAAACACGGCTGGATATTTTGAGGTGTTTTTGTTTGCCTGTTTGTTTCATGTTTTGCTCATTTTTTAAGAAAGGAAAATGAGCAAGATATCACTGAAGCCCACCACTGATTGCTATTATCATGGCAATAATTTTAACTGTTTCAGATATTTATAAAAGAACACCTATAGTTATTTATTCATTACTTATTTTAAAAATGAAATAGTAATATTGGTTTAGAATATCTTATGGGAAAAATACATTCCAGAATGTGGCTTGTAAAGAGGAATGTTAAATACAGAAATCAAAGAATAGATTTTTAGCAGTTGCCTAATTAAAATCCAACAGAACTGCTGAGACTGAAAATAAAATTTATCAATAATGTTTATATGGAAAGAGAAATTTCAATCATTGATAATGAGTATAGCGGGTCCTGTGTTGCACAACCCAGCTTGATAACAAAGGCTCTTTCACAATGGAGAAACTTCCAGGTAGTCTGTAGTCAGTGTCACTGTTTTATATCATTTCCAGGCTCAAAGCTGAATATTCATCAGAGGTTCTAGTTAGGGAGTGTTTTGTGGTGGGAACAGCCAGGGGCTATCATCCATTAATGTGCTTTTTGAAATATTTGTGAGCATAAACCCCATAAAATATTTGTGAGCATAAACCCCATATTTGTGAGCATAAACATATTCACATTATTATTGCCAATGTTCTCTTTGGTGAAATATTTGTGAGCCTTGGTAGCAGTCAAGTACAAAAACAGGTGAGCAGATGAAAACAGTAGTATTAATTCTCCCTTCAATACCAAATTTATTTTGTTACTGAGGTCCTTAACTGAAATTTATTTTATTAAAGCAGTAAATGATCCTCAGAACTGAAGAAGTCCACATTTAAAACTGAGAATGTGCTGAAAAATAATAATTTTATCCTTGATCCAAAATCAAGATAATCTTGAGCCAAAGTTTTAGGGTTGCAGATCTAAAAATTAAAATGCTACAAAATCTGGGATAAAAAAAAATCTCATTTATTTTGAAGATACAAAAACACTGTAGTAAAATAAGATCTGGGCTGGCAGAAGATTTCCAGACTAAAACGAACATGTGAGAAGTGACGCAAGAAGCGTGAATAGCTGGATTGAAAACATATAGGAGGAACAGCAGCTTATAACGCTGTTTCAGAAACAGTGGAAGACATCTGGGTTTCAAAAATTCATGATGAAGAAGGGAGATAAATTTAAAATTTGATCAGAGGAGATGATATTTCAGCAACTTTCTAGGGTGGTTCCTCAGCCAGAGCTCCTCCTCATATTGTTCTAATTCTGCTGATTTTCAGCAACCATAAACACCTGCCAAAATCAACCTGAAATCTATTTTGGATACAAAATATAAGATTCCCAGCAGAGTTAAAAGAACAAACCCAAAAATATGCTTTTAAAATTTCAAGAACCATGATATTTTGGATTCTATCCATATGAAATGCTGGTCTTTTTCAAAAATGTGAGACCATTTACTGGTATTAAAAAGCTCTGGGAATTGTCACTGTCACGAAGAAGATTAGTGTCTTGTGCTCTCCTTATGGTATTTTCAACTTCTGAACCAGCCTGTGACTAAATTTCTATAATGAAAAACGTTCGCAGTACTAAGGCTGACCTCATTTGTCTCTTAAATGTTAAACGAACTTTAACCTTAAGAATCTAAAATTTTTTCTGTAGGATCAAAAATCTGATCATTTATATGTAGGAATGGAAAATAGTGGACTTACTAGCATCCAAGTAAAACACTGTAGGAGAGAAAATGAACAGGTGATAATACTATTTGCGTCTCTCTCCTTTCCTTTTAACCTTGTTAGATTCCTTCCAGCTGATTTCTTTTCAGTTACATCCATAGAATACAAAGGAAAAGTCTCTCCCAAGCTTTGTTTACTGTAATTAGATAACTGTGAACTTTATTGGGTAGGATGAGGTAGCTTTGAGCATTAAATAATCTCTATTCTACATACTTTGCACTACTTAGTCATCACTATCATAAACTACAGTTCAGAATTCAAGACATAGAGGAGGGAAGAAAAAATTCCCTAGAAGAATAAATTTATTCTAGGTGACATGAGTGGGCACAACGGGAGCAAACAGAAATGTAGGATGTGTTGCCTGACCCTCAGAAATCACTTTTTTACTGGGTGGAGGTCTGAGTACTGGCAGAGGTTGCCCAGGGCATTTTTGGAGTCTTCTTTCTCAGAGATACTCAAAATCCTCCTGGACTTGGCCCTGGGCAACCACTGTTAGGAGGTCCTGCTTGAGCAGGGAGGTTGGACAAACTGACCTTCAGAGGTCTCTTCCAAACTGAATCATCCTGTGATTCTGTGTCATTCTGAGGGTATGGTGTTTGTGCTTTTGGTTTTCCACTCTTACCACAAATTTCTACTTGCTCTCTGTTTCCACAGTACTTCAAAAAGACTGAATAATTGCATACAGCAATTCTCTCTAAGACATAACGCAAACTGAAGAGTTAAATTACTCCCTTCATCATTTATTTGTCACCATTTTCAGTATCATCAGCTGTACTGAAAAGCCTTTAGATTGAGTAAAAACTGGCTAATTCTCATTAATATCTCTTTTGGCTATAAACCAAAACTAAAACCTGGTTTAGTTTGGCTTGTTTTTCAAATTTTTCATAGGTAGTGCAGTAAAATATGAGAAATGCAGAAACGTTTGTATCTGTCTCTTGTTTCAAACTCCTCTAAAGCTATGTTTTGAAAAATGTTTCAGAAGTTCAGTCCAAGAGGAAAGTATTTTTCAATCTTCTGGTACTTATTTTAACCTTTTTCATTGGAAATCCTTTCAAAGTTGACCTGGACAGACTTTTACAACTGGCCAAGACCTAATTCTAAGGTTTTCCTGCCTGTTTTTAACATGACAACTTTAATTATTTAATTATAACCTCAAAATCTGGCTGCTCACGGAGTCTGAAGTTTTTCCTGTGCAGGGAAAAGATCCCTTCAGTTTAGGTTTGAGATGTGGTAGCAGAAAGAGAGTGGGATATTTTAACACTTTAATTGTGTGTTAATGCTTCATTAGAGTTATAGACATTGTAGAATTGGCCCTGAGTCAAGCTAATGACCAGATTTTCACTTCTGTTCCTTACTCATCTTCAGTAGCAAACTCCTGGCCAGTGTTTGTATGCCAAGGGAAGTCCAGCTGTACCTGATCCTGAATTTTAATATAATATTGTCCTGTGGCTGACTTAAAGCATGAAAAGATGCTTGCCTAGGAACATTCTTGGGGACCTGTTCTAAGAGAGTCCCTTGATCATTTCTTGAAAGGATGTGATATATGTCTCTGACAAAAGGCAGGCAGGGTTTTTTTTTCTCTCAGAAAAGTCTTGTCATTCATATTTCACCAGTTACAGAGAAAAGAGTTTGGGAGAAGAAGTGTCACCAGTCACACACTCCTTCAATAAATTTAGAATCAGTTATATCTGGGTTTTCATCAAACTAGAAAATATTTATTGTGAATTGTTTTCTTCGCCATGGAGGAAGAAATCATTCAAGTCACTAGTTCATATATTTTTAATCCAGTTTCAGAAGTGAATGTGTTGTCATTTGTAATGACAAAACCTGAGAAAAGCATAGATAAAAATGCTTATGTAATTTGTGTACTTTCCTCAAGATATGAAACTTGATTTTCCTTTAAAATAGTATTTTCAAGGTTTTCCAATGCATGCCTGATATTTTGACAGTTCATATTTACTAATGCAACCTCTGTGGAATGTAATTAAACAGAATAAGGCATAAGACCACTGTATTAATGAAAGGAAGACTTTTGGGGCACAAATGGCAGGTAAGCTTTCCCTTTTCTCTCTGTGAAAGAGTTATATGCTGTTATTTTGAATTAAGCATTAGTGACATAGTCTACCACTGGTTATTCTGGATCGGTTTTTAATTATAAACTGTCATTTTAACCTACGTTGGAACCCCATGTTTTAATAAAGTAAAAATTCATTAACTCAAGGGTTTATAGAACTATGGATCATTAAAGGGACTTTTGTCTATTTCTGCTGTCAGTTCTGTTTAAATATATATAAAAATATATAAATTATATATAAAAAATTTCATTTATGAAAGTAACTTGTGGTGGAATAGGAACATGTTCTATTTGATCATGCTTGTGGAATGTCTTTTGTAAAAGGAACTATTTTAGAAGCTACATCCATGGAATGAGCACTGATTTCAAATTTATCTCTGTCCAGTGAAATGTTAATCAGAAACATGATTAATGATTGAGTAGAAAGAAAACTGGGAGCTCACTCAAGTCAGTGATAAATTCTTGCACTCTTCCAATAGCTTGGTAACTTTTTTTTTACTGCCAACAACAATAGGATCATAAATTTGGCTTACTTCTGTGGCAACAGGTTTGATCTTACCAAGATTCACTGAATTAGTGATAAATACAAGTTTAGCTGTAACCTTAGAAAATAAGAAAAACAAAGAGACTGGAGCAAGTGAGCACCTTTCTAAAGGCAGAGAAAATTAATGATATCTTTTCAACACACCAAATGAACTGATTTTCACTGTTAGAAATTCTTCCCCATAGCATTACTTGAGTCTCTTTGCTGAACATCCTATTTAGGCACACACTCCCAGAGCAAACCAAACAGCTGCATCAGGTTAAGATATAAACCCTTCATGTTTCTGCTTCGTTTTTTTCTGACAGAAGTTATGCAGTGGGACTGGGGTAATAGAAGTGAATATTCTCAAGCCTCAGTGGAGAGTGACTGGTCCAATTCTGCCCGTTCTAGCCTCAGAGGTGCAAACACACTTTGTCACCCCTTTTCAGATTATCCAGCAAAGTGGTAAGAGAAAAACTACCTCCAGCCCCCACAGCTAGACTTACCAATGGTTTTGGTCCTGTTCTTCTTAGTGACTCTTCTAAAGCTCCTTATTTTTAATCCTTTTTTAATGTTCTACTTTTTCTGTAGTTTCTCTTGGTACATAAGACATCAGTCCTGATTGCAATTTACACCAAAGTTTCAATTTTGACAGGACAGCATATGAGAAAGTTCAAATATTTCCAATTTGGCTTATGCAGAGCTATTTTGTCTGCTATTGCAATCAGAAAATTAATAAAGACTCAGTTTACCTTTCCTAGCAAAGTCATCAGGCACTTTATGACAACAAGGGACAAAGTTCTTCAAAGTTTATGTCCTTTATTTTTTCCTCTTGTTCAGCTAAAAGAAGGTAAATTCCAAAAGTGAATGACTACCTAGCCCCTCTCATTAAAAGTGAAGACATACACCAGAAATTTGCAGCAGAAAGAGAACAAACTGAAGCTGGTGTGCTATTGTCTCCAAGACAAGTTTTTTTTTATTCATTCTCAGAATATCTAAACTTTCATAAACAAGATCAGTGATATATTTAGGGCCTTGTTGCCACAGATCTAAAGCACTTGGACAAAATGAAACACATTGGGCCAGGTCCTTAGCAGTGTTTCAAGGAAACAAAACAACTTGGGCCAGCTCGACATGTACTATTTCTTTTGGATGTTTTTAAGCATAATTTACATTTTATGTTTGGACAGATAGAAATTTTCTGCTTTCAAAGTGCAGCTAAATGATGCCATTATTACCAGGAGAACAGGAAAAAAAATTTTTAAATCTGTATTCAAATCTTTTCCTGTGTGAGGTACTCAGACCAACTCAATAAGAATTAATATTTTCTCCTGCTTCCTTTATATGAAATTGCTTAGAAACAGAACACACTTGAAACAAACATTTGTGTAAGCTTCTTGAAATTACCCAAAGCCAGACTTTTTTTGCTAAGGGGCTGCAAACACTTAGGTCATATTACAGTTGATAGCAGATTGTTTTGTTTGTCTGCCATAGCTGCAGATGACAGAGATCCAAAAGCCATTGACTTCAATAGGCTCTGGTTTGACTGTGGGGAAAGGATTTCCATTGTAAATAGGAATGTTTGAAACATAATCATTTAAGGCTCCAGTTTCAGAAAAAATATTTCAGCCTCTGTCTTTCCCTCTCTCTTGCACATGTACACATTTGCTTAGGATCAAATTCTCACTCCTTTGTTCATATTAGATAACTGTGAAACCACTAAAGCCATTCAAAGAGCAAGGTGCAATATAGTGTGAATAAAGCTTTAAATACTTGCCTAGTGGTGGGAATTTTCCCTTCAGGCCTTGTTGAAAAGCTATCAGCCGTGCTTGCAAAGGAGGTCAGCAGATTACTCCTCGTTTTTATGTGCAACATTGTCATCAAAAACCCCACTTGTATTAATATCATATTAATGATTGCCATCAATCATTCCATGACTAGAGAGTGCCAGGGCTGGTGTTGCACTTTCTTCACCAGAGAGAAACAACTCAGCCTCAGGCTGGCTGTGCTTTTCCAGACTATAACTCCCAGGTGCAGAGTGACTGGTCCAGACAGCACTCACCAACACATGCATGTCTCAGACTTCCTCAGAGCAGCTGAAAACAGGATTAATTCTGTTACCAAGGAAAGGGGACCAAGGCAGAGCAGCCAAGTAGCTTGCTGCTATCATTTATTTTAAACTTTCAAATGAAAAGAAATAATTTAGGAGGGCCAGGGGTGCATGAGAGAAGGAGAGTGATGGGGAGGGAGAGAGGAAAAGGAGAAAGGAAAGGAAGCTCTGACTCAGTCAGTGAATCACTTTTTTTTCTCTCTGAACAAAAGTTCAGACTTATCATGAACAACTCAAGATCTTCTGAACTGATAACCCAAGTATACCAAGGGGACAAACAGTAAGTTTTAGTTTCATTTTTTTCTTTCTGTGATAATGCAAAGAAGTAATAGTCATGGGTTTCATTAAATCCACAAATTTCTGTATTAACCAGATACTAATGTACTAAGATAGTACATAAATTAACTTGGAATGGGGGAAAAAAAGGGAAGACATTACATGCTTTTCCTAAACAAAAATATGAAATTTCACGCTGAACATAAATTCTGTAATTTACAGAATTACCTTATGTAGCACAGAAACTGAAGACACATGAAGTAAAGGAAGTCTTGCAAGGTGATTTGGTGCAGCCAACAGGACTTGCTGGGGATTCTGGACACTTAGGTGCTCTTCCAGGCACTGTCACTTGCTCATTGGATTAATATGGATTACCCACTTCTATTTCTGCCAGTTTGCTAATTCCCTTTACAACTGATGGCATTATACAAGATAGGTTTTGCTTGATACTCTAAAATACCCATACCCTAAGAATCAATAGATGAAATTGATGTTTGTGGTTGGTCTTCCCAAAACCCAGTAGAATTTAAACATAGGGCAGGTGTCAGGTTTCCCTGCAGGGGCACTGGGACAGGTCTGTGAAACACAGCAGGGAAACATGTGGCACCTGCAGCGTTTGAAGACTGAAAACCAAATATCAAGTTTCTGGCAATCATTGGTTAAAAAGCAATAGGGATTTAGTTTATAGAATTAAAATAATGTCTGCAAATTTTATCTAGGACCTCAAATTGGCATCAAACTAATTTTTGAAGTCTGAACTTAATTCACTCATCAAAAAACGATAATTATTCTTTCATTCAGTCCTGTTACCAATTAAATAGTTAAAGTAACTAAGGTGGGAACAGGTCAAAATTTCACAATGTAAATACTGCAGTTCATAGACATCTTCCATCAGTTTAGACAGCTAATATTTATTTTTATTCAGAATTCTTTATGAAAACTTCTTCTGAAATATAATTTCCCATGGCCCTTCTTAATTTTTAAATTTTTATAAAAATGTATGTGCAAGTGTACTCCCATTCTTACCACTTCTGTCAGTAAAATAAAGAGAATGGATTGAAATAACTTTAAATAACTTTTGTTCTTATTCTAGACATTATTTTGTGAAAGAGCACACTGTTTGAACCCAGGGCTTCTTAATTAAAAAACAGTGTTCTATTGTATCCTGTTGATAGTTCTATTACAAAGACACATGATTTCAGTACTGTGAACTACATATGAATTAAACATCTGCCTAGTATTTATTATAACACCAATGTAAAAAAAAAACTATTAGAGCATCAAGTTATCATGTTACAAAGATGTGAGATTCATCCATCTCTGGGGATTTTCAGATATTAGACTGATGCAATACTTGTTCTTGGCCCAGTAAACTCTGTGCTCTTTCCTTTGTTTCATTATGTATAAATATGTACATGCATTGTTTATAGATTGTGTATGCTAAGCAAGGCCAGGTCTGATTCACAGCTGTGAAATTAATCATGTTCTGTGTAGGGGAATTTCAGGGAAAATTGTTTTATATCAGTACTCTGACTCTTCACAGTGTTTCTTTTCTTGTGTGGTAAATATTTAAGGCCAGGCAGTACAACTGCTAAACTGAATCTCCGATTATGTAACAGGATTAAAGAACAGAAGATTAAAAGTAAAAGAAAAAAAAGCAAAAAAAAGCACAGTAACTTAAAACATATTGAAACATAAACATACAGCATTCACAGCATAAATCCACAGCTTAATGTATTAACTACTTGGCATAAGAAAGACATTTACCCTTTTAACTATTTCCTCAGCAATTTCCTTCTATGATGCAAAGTCAGTGTACAACAATGTAAAGTTGTCAGTCTTGCCAGACATATGACATAAAACACGTGACAGGAGCTCAAATGGAAAAAGACCAGTGAGCACCACTCAAAGTGTGAATCCAGATTTGTTTGTGAAAGGCTTCCATGCATCATAACAGCAGAAAATGCTTTTTGCTGGTTCATAGCCTGAACTGACATTTTTAGCGTTGTACCATTGCTGATTTTCTAAAATTACTTTGACCATGAGCGAGCACAAATCAAACAGATTAAAATTTGTCATTCTTTCACAATCAGTGAAATAAAAACTGAAGGATCTGAACATAAAAAAAAAAAAAATCAGTGAAGTAGTATGTGTATCTTTCAAATGTGGAACAAGTTCTACTTCCAGGTATATCATATGGCATTACTGAGAAAAAAAAATCAACAATCAGCATGAAGAGCTGTTCAAGGGGATTTACTGTCAGCACCTCATAGCACCATAGAAAATGCAATGCCACTGGACCTGTGGGACTGACATTCCCCTGGAAAAGAAACTAAGGTCTGAGCAGGATCCCCACCACACTGCAAACGACACTAGACAATGAAGAAAAATCAGTCCTGCACATCAGTTCTTTATTTTTGCCAGAAAGGCATGGAGAGACCTTTCCAGAGGCTTTTCCGGTTGTAGAAGTGGTGGATTGCAGAGCTTCTGGCAATTTGTGCAAAGTATGTTCTTTCCTCACTCTTTTTTTTCACCCTTCTACTCAAGAAAGACTTCTTCAACAGTCCTCTGGATCAGAGAATAATATGTGAAATGGAGAAAATTGCTCCACTAACAACTATGTTTAAGAAAAAAAAAACAAAAAGTCCCACAAACCAACAAAAAGCCACTTTGCACCTAAGCCTTGAAAAGAGTTTCAGGAACTAAACTGTAGTTTCATAGACTTTCTTGACTGCAGCCTTGAGGTGTACACCAAAACACTTTTGTGGAAGAATCTGAAAGAGAACTGCTGCTTTTACATCTCCTATCAGCTGCTGTAGTGCTGCTGAGCCAGTTTTCAGAGCCTATCTCCATCTGAGAACACAGGATGCAGAGCAGAGATCTGACCCCCACACTTATGGCACCCAAGTTTTAGGCAGTGCTGTGCCAAGCTGAACCAGCCCCCAAGTCTTACCTGAAATCCAAGCACACCTAAGAGGAAAAAAATTGACTCATTGAACACCTGATTCAGAAACTCTAAACATTTTATTAGACACATTTTTTGGTGTTAATTCTCTTATTAACACTTTTTTTTTTTTAACAGGAAGATCTAGGTTCCTAGATGCAAAGTAGAATGGAAAATATCTTGAGAAGGCTAAATCATAAACTTAACTGAAATTTTTATAACTCATTGTTCTTCCTGAAGGCATAGGCCCACATAGGGAACAAGAGTATCTTAAAATTAATATTTTTCCATTCCATTATCCATACTAGTTTCAGGATTTTACTGTTTCAGACTTTTGAATCCAATTTGTACTGAAATGATGATGTGTCATGCAAAATAGTAATTGACACATGCTTGTGTTTTTGGATCATGACAGTTGAGTAGGTGAAATCATCCTGCTTTAATTACAAAGCAACTCCCCCTCAACTGTGTTTCTTATGGTTAATGTTTTTCCCCTAATAAAATGCAAAGGATTATTATGAGAAAAACTTATGTCATTTCTTGACAAAGAAGAAACATATTTCCTGTCTACCATGCGTCTAAATACTGTTCACTTTTCTATTTCAACAATACCACTGAGTCAAAAACAGCTTTGCATAAAACAGGATTTGACCTTTTTAGGTTTCTCCTGAAGAAGATATTTAAGGAAAATGAGTAATATACTAAGAATTGTTAGTCTGAAGTCACAGCAGGAGAAAAGTGGTTAGTAGCAGTCATCTTTATGATAAAAGCATGTTTTATTTTATTTAACAGAAGTAAGATGAGCTACTCAGAACCAGGTTATGTTCCTAATTACACTGGAAATATCCTAACAAAAAGAAGAACTGTCCCGCATCCTACGAGTCAAGAATTCATTGCATGTTCTTGATTCACACTTTTAAGTGCCAACTGATATAAGACATTATGTCAAACATTTTTCATAAAAGTTGTAAAAGCTTGTATCCTGAAAGTGCCATTTCTTGGGCTCAGAAAACACGTAACTCTTCTTAGAAGTGCTGATTTCTCAAATGCCTGACTTCACAAATGCCATGGGCATTCATTCAGAAGGACATCTGTCAGAGAAGAAAGAGTCATGTTCTTTTCTTTATGTGTGTCCTTGTGCCAGAGCATATATTCAGAGGCAAGAAACTTGCTTTCAAAACTTTTTAAAAGAGACTTCTACTAGACATTTCCTCTTTCAAGAAGATGGCCTCAGCTGCCAAACTCTTGCCTGCTCCTCCTTACGGAGCTTTTGAATAGCCTCTGTCTAGCGTTCAAGCAAAGAAACTTCTCTATTCCCAGTATTATTTCTGTGTTTTACATGATCCCTCCCTGTATAATGAGCACAAACAACCCCAGAGAAGAAAGTAAAATCTGTAAACCTTTGCTAATGTTCAGAATGGAAAATTATATTCCTTTCTTCATATTCAATAAATTATTGAAGATTTATCTGAAAAATAGAATGTTAACCCTTGTAGTAGTAGAAAAAACACCAAACTAACTTTCCATATGATATGAAAGAATACAACAAATATTGTTTTGATAATGACTATTTAATCACAGAATAATAGAATCACTTAGATTGGAAAAGAACCTGAAGATCATAGAGTCCAACCATGAGTGTTTTTCTTAATTCATTTTGAAAGGCATAGCTTGTAGAGTTTTTCAGTCTGTGAATCCTAATCTCAAATACCATCAAACACATGAGCATCTGTAACACAAAATCTCTTTTTTCCTCAAATATGTTATTAACAGATGTCTGCCTCTCGCACATTCTACAAACTGCTCACAGGTGGCAAGGAAATTGTTTTAAAACACTGTAACGAAGACTGAGAGTAAACTTGTACCACTTACCCAGAGACCATAGCAGATCCCCAGAAAGTCATCATCCAAGAAAAACACAGGGTATTAGAACCAGAAGGGCTTTCTTCAAGTAATAGAAAATTCTTTCAAGCAAGAGTAGTGGAATTAAGTATAAAGTCTGGCAAGCCTAGAATAAGATAGGCCAAAAATCACTTCCTTAAATAATTGTAGGAGGGATAAAAACTGTGAATACAACTTTTTTAAACATACCAAAAGCAGGAAGCATGCCAGTTTGTCTTCATGGTTGATAGTTGATACAAAAGATAAAAAAGGAGAATTTGTCCAACAAGATGCAGTCTTAGCAGAAATGCTAAGTGAATTATTTGTGTTGGTGTTCACTATAGAGTAATGCAGGTAGGGTCTGACCCTGAGCCTTTCCTTATGGCAGACAAATCCAAGGAAATAACTCAAACTGAAGTTTGCTTAGAATAGTTTTAGAGTTCTGATGTTTTTTGTTATTTTTTTATCATTGATAACACTAGGAAAGCAAAATACTTTTCCCTTGAAAACTCAAAATCAGATTATATTTGAGATGGTCAGGATTTCTTGAATCATCTTGAATGCTGGAAGACTGAAGATGCTGAATGAAATTGTGGGTTTTCAAAGAATCTGACAGGAGATATCCAGGAAAATACACATTAAAAAGTCTTTTTTTCCTTGGGCTGAGTAGCTGAATTGTATAATGAACTACACGAATAAATACAATTTAATGGAGAATATCCAATATGAGTTTTACTGGGGGAAATGGTCCAACACTGTGGGCTGGGAGAAATAAAAGAGCATTACAGAGGAGACCCTTCAAATAATGCAAGTGGATTTTCAAATTCCTAATCAAAGTCCTTACTCTAACAGGGAAGGTTTTCTCAAAGACTAAGTGTCAGTTAAAATCTGGGAAAAAAGTAATGTGAACAATCTGAAATATTACTATTTTTAACCCATGAAGGTCTGCACTTCAATACATATGGCTAAATATAAATGGCTTGGGATGAAAAGAAAAGCAAAAACTGTTGCTATACATCTTTTCAAGACATTAAAGCCAGAAACTGACTTTGGAGAGTTGAATATGCTAGATGATATTGGATGATCAAAAGGTCAAATGAAAATTAAGTGTTCATAAATATAAAGTAGTTAAAGTTTAGTTACTCCTCTTATGGACATTAAATAAACTGCTCTCAATGAGGAAAGGGATCTTTGGATCATTATTATTACTCTAGAGTCACCAGTGCAGTGATCATCAACAATCAGAGGAAAATAGAATTCTGTTAAAGACACAGTAGGAAAACTTGTACCATTGTAAAACTCAAACACACCTGCTATGCTGCTGAAAGAGCTCCTCACCACTATCCTCTCCAAATAAATACAGTGAAACTTGTGAAGACACAGAGATCTGTGACAAGGATGATGAGGGGAGAGGAACACTTTCCACCTGAGAAGTTTTTAAATAGTCTAGAGCTCTTCTCAGGAAAAGAAGGGATCCAGTGTTATTTGACAGGCTGTAAAATAATGAATAGGCAAAGAAGGTCAATGGGGAATAATCATTCTCTGTATTTTACAGCACAAGGATGAGAAAGAACTAGGTAGAATTATCAGGCAGTAGGTTTGAAGAAAGCAACTCGAGTACTTTTTCATACAACACCTCATTATATTGTGGAACTCACTGCCACAGATAATTTCCTATGCCAAAAGTGTAAATGGATTCAAAAACACATTTAAAAAACTAAGCACTGGAAGATCCATCAAAAGCTAATAAAGCAGATGATGTGGTGTAATCTTCAGTTTGAGAAAGCCCCAAGAAGAGATGGCTGGCTGGAAGCTGCACAGCTGCATACCAAAGCATTCACTGACCACTATCAACAACATGATGTTGGCACACGTGAGTTTTAAATCTGACTGAAACCAGATGGTTTTGTATTCTTAACTCTTGTCACAGTTTCTAGTGAGTTCTCCTCATCCTGAGCAAAATTCCTGAGGTATATTACCCTTGTCTTCTGTCTTTAGTGACTTTCCATCTGACAGTTTATTTGGGCCCATGTTTTGCACATGCATGCCTTCATTCATCTTTAATGCTTGGATACACCCAGGAAGAGAAACCAACATTCATCTTATGACAAATCAGTTCAACCAGGACCACATTTCTCTCTCTGGAAGGCTATGTCCCTTTCCCTTGATCACCTAAGTTTTTAAGTTAGGCATCTTAGTTTCATCATAACAGATAGATAGATCTGGATGGCAGAGTAGTTTAAAATTCCCTTGGCTATATTAAAAATTAAAATTAAAAGAAAAAGAAAAAAGGAAAGAAAAAGGAAAAACTAAAAAAAAGAAAGAGGGTAAAAATGACAAAAAAAGGAAAAAACAAGAAAGGCGTAAGAAGATGAGAATATATCTAGAAACAGAGAGGAAACTATGGACACTTAGTTATAAAAGAAGCCAAAATACTTTTTATTGTTGAAATTTCAACTGGTCAACCATTTCAAGATGTAGCACTTTTTAATGATGTAACGTATTTCCACACCTGAAAATTGCAGTCCTTAATGTTATATTTACCTCATTTTTTCCTGCATCCTGTTTCAATACTACTTATAAAACACTGAAAATTATTTATTTATTGAAGTGTTTCCTTGGACTTCAGAGCAATGCCATTGAGTGGGTGAAAAAAATCACAGTTTATAAGGAATTTCACTTTGAAAACACAATAAAGGTTTTTTGTTGTTTAGTTTGTTTGTTTGTTTTGTTTTCTTTTCGTACTTTGTATTTTGTAGAGAAGAGCCAACAGTCTAATCAGTTTGGTATGTGATTAGCCCAAGTTTTCCTTTTTGGTCCAGGCACACCACTGACCTCCTCTTACACAAGAGCTTAGAAAAGCATATGACTTTCTCCATGTATGGATTTTTCAATGAAAAAGAGATTTCACATGCATTTTAACACCCTTTAGCTTACTGGTAGCATTTTCAGGAGGACTCTTCTAATTTCAACTCCAATTCATGAGAGAACTGATGATCAGTGTTTAGAAAATTTTCTTCATTAAGAGACCTATGCTTATGCCATGGTATTGCTGTGAAAGAACTCAAGAGACACACCAACTTTTGTAGAATGTGTTTTTGTTCTCACTTCATTGCTTCACCCAAAACAACTCACCAAGTCATTAAGTCACTCTTACATTGAGTATTCCCAATTTACAGATGTCTAGGTTCTTGGGCCTACAGAACTCTCTCTTAGGCAGCTGAAGCCAGGTCCCAAAGTCTGAGTCTGTCACCTATAAACTAGGTAATACATTGAATTATTTACAGGCTCTAATTTCAAACTCTGGCAAAAAAACTTATCTACAGAAAAATTTCTTGTATATCATAGTCTCTGTATAACAAGCCTAGATAAAAACTGAAGCCCAAAGGGGAAGATTCCTTAGATGCTTCTAAACAGATTCAAATTATCTATGTTTGAAAATGTTAAAATGCGAGCACACGCTTCTTTTTTTTTTTTTTCGGGGGGAGATTCTGTGAGAGATATTCTACCTCCACTATGAGAAAGTGAAAAAATATATGCTTTGATAATAGCCTGCCTGTCTTGTTGCTGAGATGCTATTACTTTGTGTTTCAAACAGTTGGAGATTGAGAAAAGGTGTTCTCTTTCAGTACTCAAATTTCATGACACTCTGCTATTTTTTTCCCATCATATGGGAAATCCCACTCACGGGAGAAGATATATGTGACTACAACTTGCAGTTACTTCGAGATGACAAATACCATGATGAAACAGAAGAAATTTCCCATTAAAATAAACCACATGTCAGCTTTCAGCTCAGGTTCAGCCTTCTCCCAGCTAAGGAAATATGCCTGAGTTGTAGATCATGGAGGAAATGCATATCTGCTGTACTCAAAGTGGCCCATAGAGAAACAAACAGAAATATGAGCTAGCATGGACTATGAGAATGAGCAGAAAAGCCCTCCAAGATCAGACCATCCCATGCTTTTACTAGTGCAGCCCTAGATGGAAGAGCTGCACTCAACTCCTTGCCTTAGGCAATACTTAATTATCCTTTATTAAAATAAGTTGTGGAATTCAAGGCCAAACATTCCCAGTGAATGCTGGACCTCATGCTGCTTAAGGTATTCCCTGTCCCTGGATATGAAAAACCTGAAGAACTGAAAGCTTACTACAAGATCCAGGAAAATATAATGTATTTCCTTTGCCATAGATAACAGATTTCTGAGGACATCTATTTATCCAATAAAAAAGTAGTAAAAAATAAGTTTGAGGAGTAAAGGAAAAACTAGGAATAGGGAAGAAAAAGTACTAGAAAAAAACCCCAGTTACAAGTGATAAGCTTTCTCCATTCTTTAATTAGGCAGAATGTGGAGAGAAACTTCACGCTTAGTTTTCAGTTTAACTGCCTCAAATTGACTCTATCCCCACAAAAAGTAATACTGAAGTGCTTAGGATTTTTTTGATAGATTTTTCCCCTAATACTTCATTGTTTCAACAAAAAGGCAAAGATTTTCCAAAAGGCATGTATTAACAAATTTTCTTCAGGAAAAATTTCATGTCTACCAGAAAGAAAGTTGAGAGCCTGAATGCTCTAACTATTTCTACCTCTCCTATCTTTCTTTCACTCCCCTTTAATCATACTCCATTCTCAATTTCATAAAACCTGATTTTGTCTTGACTCAGACATTCAACTAAATTTACACAATGATTGCTTTCAGGTCAGCCTGCTTTGGTGTAATTCCTTAGATACACACTGGGGAATAAAGTATTCCAGAAAAAACAGGTGAACTAACTTCCCTGATGTGAGAAA
The DNA here is from genome assembly GCA_013397075.1 of Rhabdornis inornatus. NCBI lineage: Eukaryota > Metazoa > Chordata > Aves > Passeriformes > Rhabdornithidae > Rhabdornis > Rhabdornis inornatus. The sequence continues at coordinate 307,721 of VWZS01009483.1, forward strand.
AAAGAGTTTTAAATGGCTGACAGGGTTTCAGCCCCAATATTTGAAATGTCCTGGCTCTATGGTGCATCTTGTCCCTCTTGGATGAAAAGTCAAGATTAGTATTTTTCTAAAATATTCATTTCATTGTGTTCAAGCCCTAGTCATAAGTAAATTATGCAGGACTTACTAGGTCATCAAATGTTCTTTGTCAGCTGAAATGGTCAAACATATTAAAGGGACTTCTTCTGTGAATGGGACCATCATTACCCATACAGTTCATTGCAGAGAAATAGGAATAGGATGCTGAAGGAACTTTATTCCATGTGTAGTATTTCTATTCCAGTGAAAAGAAGCACAATACAGCAACAGAAGTAGCAGCAATTCTATTTGTGGTCTTCTTTAGAAAAAGGAAAAAAACAAGAAAAAAAAATCTTTCCATACATAGTCATATTTCACTGTAAAACTAAAAAACTAAAAAAAATTTTGGTGAAACTGAGTTTGAACAAATGTCAGATAAGGCAAAATTACTATTGCATATTAAATTGATATACAGTGGTTCTTCAATACTCACTGTCCTAACTACAAGGCTATGCCTGTGAATAGTTTGATAATGGTGACGAGACCATTTTTGTTATGATATCAACTTTATATTTCATTAAGAGATCCATTTCATTAAGAGATTAATTTAAGAAATTTATCTTAAATCTCTTAATTTCTTCATTAAGAGATTTATCTCTTAATTTCCTTAAGAGATCCAAACAGTTTTACTATTCTGTAGTTTTTTTACGACAAACATACTCTTGCTAGCACCTATATCTAGTTATCTTTGGTTTTAACTTAAATGTTTACCTAATTTTTGAAACATTGTGTTTATTGCATTTTAAAAGCACACACATGCAATCACTAATCTTTTTTGGATCATGACCTGAGAAATGTAAGAGACAGAGTAGATTTAAATATAAAATTGGAAATCAAGATGTTAAAATCGTGAGCATCAATAATAAAACACAGATTATTATTATAATGCATTTATTCCCTTTTAGAGATCAGATTCATAGCAAATTGTAGATCTTTCTGAACCATGAGTAGACCATGTGATGGCTTCTCTGCCCAAAGTGATTTTCCTCTTGATCGCTACTGCTCCCTCAAAACCCATTTAAGCTGACTCACAAACAAACCAAAAAAAAAAACCAACATATTTTTTATTCTTACAATCTTTGGGTATAGCCCATATTAGAAAGTAAAAATTAAAAAAATTGCTTGTAGTTTAAGGGAAACAATGTTCCAGAAGTCTTTAAATGATATGCTGACTAAAACCTGCTGAATAATGAACGTAAAGAATTTCTTTTCTTCCACATCTTTCAGCTTCCATTGCATCCCATGATTTCCTGTATTTGTCAAATTTTATGTTATGTTTAGGTTTACCTCTCATAAGTGTTTGAAAACTGAATATTTCATTTCAATATCCTACTGTAATGTTTATTTCTTTTCCATGTCCCACAGACAGCAAGTCACCTGCCTCTCTTTTATTTCTCCCATATAATTTAGTTAACTTAGTAGTTATGCAAATATCTCCTCCCTCCTCTTCGTTTCACAGTTCCAAACTACACTGTCTCCCCATAAGTCTAATCCATAACAGGTTTACTAAACCTTGGAGCAAACTCTGTCTGACTTTGAGGATTGCACCATGTCATACCTGAAGAAGGTCTTCTGTGTTGAATATCTTGTTTATTCAAACTATCTCAGCTGCTCTAACAAAGGCGTTCCCTTACAGGAAGCTGTCTGTCTCAGTGAGGACATGATTTTACTAATTAAAAGAATCTGAATTTTGTTATTCATTAGTCTATTATTTATTTTTAGCTCAATAATAAAAAGCAGATGTAATGAGTCTAGCAGCTACTATAGTGCTAATAAAATATCGTTAGCACAGTATGGCTGGCAAGCAATCTCCTAGCTCTAAGAGTAAATTATTAATGACTTTGAGAATAACTGCTGAACTTTAATATATTTACAGATATAATGATTATTGGTAATTATAAGTAAAACCAGAAGTATACAGAAGTTAACATGAATTATTTAGAAAAGACAAACTTTTCAATGAACAACCTAGCTGAGCTTGGACTATATGGAAAAGTTGGAAGCATAATTATTAAGATTGTAGATGGAGCTGTATGGTTTCACCTTTTTTTCGTATTATATTTCAAAAACTCTTTGTTGAAAGAAATGGCGTGATGGAGACAGAAGTGATGAATGCACTGAAAAATTGCTTCCTGTCATAAATGACTTTATAAACCTACTGGGAAATTTTTCATGTCTACATCTGCTAGATGGTGACTAATGCAGGATAATCAAATTAGAAATCATTCAGCCAGTAGAGACTAGTGACCACACGAAGGTCCAGTGACTAAAGCAAGATTAGAAGTTGATATGTGTAAATCACAACTGATTCTAATCAGAAGCAGATGCCTGATTTCAGACAGGTCTTCATGGACAAGATGTCAGAAAAGATTAGAAATAATTGAATAGATGGAGACAATGAAATGCAGACTCCACTATTGTACAAACAACTGACAGAACTCTGTGCGAGTAGGTAGGTATGCATAGATTAAATGCAGTGTCCACAGAGAATATATATTAAAATTACTTTCTACCTTATTTAAATTAATAATAGCTAGCATGTACATCATATGTAAACATATAGTGAAAATGTGAAATAGTTGATTAAATTGGACATATGAGATAATATTCTCCACCATTAGATTTAACATGCAGACATATAAACAACATTTGTTATTAGCATGTAGGCTTAATGTACGCTTTTGAACATTGCATCTTTATAGTTATCTTGAAACAAATCTAAACTGTAAGTTGCATTTTAAAATGCTCCTACCAGTGAATATCAATTAAAAATCATAGAATAAGTGAAAAATAAATTTGCTATTATATTTACTATTTCATTATTTTGTTTTGTACTGTAAATTTTACTGGGTTTTTTTATTTTACTGTTATTTTTAGTGAAACCTTTCACTCATTATTGACATATATCTTTGGCTTTGTTTCATATGTCCTATGTAGAACATGTTTTAATGCCTCATAAAGAATAAATAAAGAGCTGCATATAGAGAAAGTATGATTTTTTTTCTACTTTAATAACTTTAACAATTTATTGTCACAGTTTAGGAGTACTTAATATGAATATGTGTCTCCACCAATACTGTGAAGAATAAATGCTAAACATATATCACCTCCTCTTACCATTACCTAATTTACATAGGCACAGAGAATTGAATATAGTGAGTTATATGTTGTATTATACTGGTTTGAATTCATGCAGTATTTCTTGTATAAACATGGTTATCAGCTGTATCTGGAAGGAGATATTTTACAATAGAAGAATTTCTAGTGCTAGCAGAAGACAAAAATACACTCTATAAAACCATGACAATATTTTGCCCATCATTAGCACAGCAGTTAGCACTGGGAAAAGAAGCTTTGCTTTCAAATAACTGATAGATTTTAGAAAAGTGATTGTGAAAAGCCAGAGCATGGGTTAATTTTACAAAATGAGATATTTTTATGATTCTTCAATTTTTAATTCTTTGCTATTTTTGATTAGGTGACTTCTCAGACTCTGATCCTTTGCCAGCTCCTCAGTATGAATATTCATGTGACTCATTACACATCATGCTTTTTGAGTGGCCAACTAAGTCTCACATGGCTCCATCTCCTGTCTAGACAACTATGTTACAAATTGTATTTGCTGGTATTTAATCTTAATTTCTTATGTAAATCCTTCTGTGACTGAGATTTAGACAAACACATATACAAGCACTTCACTGTCATAAATGGTCTTCAAAGCCAAAGAGCAATTCAGACAAAGGATGTTAGCAAAAAATATGTCAGAGGCTTTCCTGTAAACTGGGTGGGTCGGTCGGGTTACTGGAAAGGACTTACACTCTGAACTTACAATAAAGTTACACCTTTACTATCGCTGACTGAAAAGGGCCATCAAATCTACCAATGTCTTTCAGCTAAAAGTTCTATTGATTTCCATAGTAGGATTTTCAATATGGATTTGGGAATAGCACAGAAGTTTGTTTCCACTATCACATTTATAATATCTCTGGACTCCTTGCAGGTAAAAGTGATGACATTTGTGTAACAGTTCCGCACAACCGAAAACAATGTCTGGAAGAGCAGACTCTAGATGCTGTCTGCTGTTAGAGCACATGTAAATCATGTACACTAAACATAGTGTCACTAATCCAGAGATGAAATCATACTCCACTGCAGAAAAATAGGAACTTCAACTCACCCAGTCATGCACAATATTTTCCTAAAGATCAAGACAAATGTTTGTACTCATTTGTACAATGACTGATTAAAAAAAAAAAAAAGAGAGAGAGAGAGGAATTTGTCTAAGTGTATATAAGATATATTTAGAAAGATAAATTCATGACTCAAAGCACATGTGCAATTAACGTCTAAGTCCTTTTCAGCTTCTGAATGCAAACATCTAGAAGCAGGAGAAATTAGCAAGAGCAGCAAGTATATTACACACACTCAACAGACAGGATTTTCAAGCAGGAAAAAAACCACTCTTTTGTTAATTCTTTGAATCAACAACATATGTTGTTTACTTATTGTTGCATCTTGCAGAAAAAATAAAGTTGGCTTCAGCAAATAATGAGCAGACAAATTTTGAAGAAAGAGGACTGTGTGGCTAGAATTAAGAATACCAGACAGTAATGCCATTATACTGTGGGCTTAAGGTTTTTCCACAGCAAAATAATAGCCTGCCAGGCAGACAAACAAATTAGCTGATGATGGACCTCCCTTCCACAACTAAGCTTTAATCCAAGACAGTCAGTTTAACTAATGAGGAATCCTCCTCTTGTTCTACAATCATAATTTGAAAGTGGTGTGGAACTGATAAACTGAAAAGCTAGTCAAGTTTTTGACCTTTCTCAGGAGTGTCTTTGACATCAGCTAGATGAGAATGTGAGGACTCAGCCGTTCGAGTAAGTCTCCAGTGATCTAGCCCCTAGAAAGTCTCAAATAACTTCCTTAGTCATAACAGGCACTTTGGCCTGACTCACAGAACAGACCAGCATGTAAGTTCAACTCCCACTTAAAATTGTTAGTGGTTTGAGTTCATCTCACTCAGTTTTAACCAGCTTAAATGTACGGGTCTAGTCTAAACTAAAAACTTTCCAAGATTCCTAAAAACTCTCTCAGTTTTTGAGTTTTCCATCTGGAATGTTTAGAATTCTGCTCTAAGATGAGTGCCCAGTTTGAGTAAAATATCATATATTAACTTGGTGGCTATCTCATATTTTGCTCCTTTTGGACTCACAAAATGGGAGTTTTCCAGCCTCTGACATCTGTTGACCATCAGTTTCAGACTATACACAAATTCTCATGTAAGTGCAGGGACAAAGTGCTGCCCTTTTTCAGCAGAAATATTTTGCTATTTGATCGTTTGGACGATGGAACATTCAGTAATTTATTTCACTGTCACATGATACAGCCTGAACTGACTTCCTTCACAATTACTATGACTAAGAACTAGTAATGTGCTAAGTAGTAACCTCTTTGGAGAAAGGGCAAAAAGAGACTGATTTTTTCCTGTCTTCCAATTTTTACTTGAGCTAGCTTAATTTTCACAAAATGAAATGAGTAAGCCAAGGAGTAGGTGAGAGTGTTTTGCCCTGAAGTCTGTAGAAACATGTGTGAAAATATGTTTTAAATGTAATGAAAGTCTAATCATAATTTGCATAGCAAAAGCAAGCTACTGTAATGGACCTGACAGTGTCACATTAATGCTGACTGAAAAAAATGGACAGATTTGTGGATAGAAAGTACATGTTTTGGGGCAGATGTGCTTTTTACTACGGTTGCCATTGAATGAAATGTTGCTTCCCTTTGTAGCAGCTCTGTGAAAAGACTTACGGTGTCAAAAAAAAAAAAGGAGAAATGAAAATATAGAGAAATTTCTTTGCCTGCAATTTCTTAAGTCCACATTGTAAGACATTGCACAAAAAAAACCCAACAACAACAACAAAAAAAACAAACAACCAAAAAAAAAAAAAAACCCCACCCAAAAACTTGCAACAAAATGGATTTAAAATAAAGATGGTGGAATCAGAATTTTCCTTCCAAATCAGCTCTTGTCTTTGGCATCTAGAATTAATGACAATGGCTCAGCAGGTAATTTATTTTTCTCCTGGAGACATGGTGGATCTTCCCCAAAGAAAGTTCGTACCATGATCTGATACTCAGGGAGGAGCACTGGGATAGAGGAGTAATCTACTGCTATCCACAGTACAAGAGACAAACTGCTGGGATGACTTTCCAATTCTGGTTTGCATGACTTTATTTCTAATTTCTGAAGATATGTTGGCCATCCAATCCAATACAGTTGTCCTTTTAACTATATTTTATCAAAGACAAAAGAGCTAGACAAATGTATCATGAAAAGGACAATGATTTTGGAGTTTTTTAAAATATAATCAACAGCTGTAATGAAAGACTACTCTCATTATTGTCCTCAAATCTTGTTATGGAATGAAATCATCATGAATCATCAGAACAAAACCTAATTTGGAGCTTCCATGATTCCTCTTAGCCTGATGTTTCACACTTCTTCAGATATTAATTTGTGGTTAATTATGACCTGCACTTTTATTTTCTGATCTATTACCCAAATTTCTTTTCTCTGCCTCATGGTGCCATTTGGGTATCAAAACTGGTGAAGTCTGTGAGATGCAGGGGCAATGAAGTTTCCATGAGCAAGAAGTAATCTGGAGGCAGGTTTTGCCTCTATCAAAATGCAAGAACAGAAAGTTAAGACAATTGCAGGACATAGTAAATAGGGAGGAATGAGTTTTCTCTGTTGCATTGGTGGACAGAGTCATCACAAGAGAGGAGATAATATTCATGAGAGCCTGCGTGGCCCCACTGTGCCATCAGGATGTTAATAGGTGTCCCACTCTACCAAAAAGAGACAGGATGTTTTGGCTGATCACTACAGTCTGCACCACAATCCAAAAGCCTTGTGGCAGCACTAGGTGATATATGCATTTCTCTTTCAACTTGTAGTACACTCACTTTTGATCCAGCCCTGCTTTTACACATTTTCATATGACAATATCAAGCATGAAACAATGTTTAACTGCAGTTGCACCCACTGTTACTTCTGTACCAGAAAATCTTCCCCTGAACCACTGAAGTTGGTTCATGGTGCCTAAATTTCCACAGAGCTGTGTTCTCTGAATCAGAGCAACACAGAAATAGCTTTGGAATCTGATCTTTTGTAGTTTTAAATCCACTGCTCCGATTTCAGAAGAATATTAATTAAGAGAACATATCTCCCAGCCAAAGAAACCATTTCCGGTATTTTATTAGGATGCTTCAACAGAACAATTTTATTAACAATAGACCATGAAGCCAAACCTGACTTTGCTTATGAGTTTCAAAGCTCTTTAAGACTTTAAGAACTAAAAGGTGATCTCAGCATCTCATTGCATAGGTTAATCTTAGAAACTGTACTTCCTGGTATGCAGCTTGTAAAACCTCAAGACTGCTAATCAGTTTCTCTGACGACAATTAGCAACACATTATTGTAGTGAATGGCCACAATAGTATCACGTTGCCATAGCAAATGGCCATAAGAAGTAACCATATCAATCTAGTCAAGCATTGCTACCTTTATACTTGGGGGTTTTGCCTCTAATCCCTTTTCAAAAATCCTGTGTTCCACTCAGTCTGAAATTCTACAGAATTTTATGGATAATCTTAATATATTATTATGAGAAGACCGGGACCCTGTCCTCAAATAGAAAAATATGTCTCAGCAAGGCATACTGAGTATTTATTGTACAATCAGTTTTGTTACTAAACTAAGTAAAAATTAGTAAATAGTACAGGTTCAAAGAGAATTATATGGTGCGCCCATTATTAATTGAGAGGAGGTAATCATGTAATATACTATTTTAAAATTTACAGGAAAGTTGTATTCCCTTCCAGGGAATAAGCTCCAGAGGCACTACTTGCCTTTTACTACTCAATGAATTTCCAGGCAGTATAAAGCGAATTGACTATGACAACAAGATAAAAATGCAGTGTTGGTCTATGATAATTTTTTAAGAAAACACCTACTCCAATTGAAAATTATTTTAAATGTCAGAACAACATAGCTGTTGAAAATAACTTCTTCAAGATATTTCAGACAGAGACAATGGGAAATAAAATATCTGACGAGCCCAAAAGATAAAATGTTTCTCCAACAACAGCAGGGCTACATGTTTTGAAGGACTGGAGGAGTAGAGGGTCTTAAGAAACTAAGGTTAAAAGGTTGGTGCAGAGAGATCACAATAGTCAAAACCTGGGAAGAAGATGATTTTGATCCAACATTCCCCAAAGAGTTCAAGATGAACTACAAAAAAAGAGTTTCTACTAAAAAGCAGCACAAATGAAAAAAATTACATCCTCTTTTTCAACATATATGCTTTCCCTCGGCTTATGTTGTTTATACAGAAAAAAAATATTTTTATTACTTTTTGATCCACTATCCTCAGAGTTCTGAAGCTGCCTGTAGATGCTGTACCCTGCTGTGTACAAATGAACTAAATACATAAACCCAGTCAGCTTAAATCTGTCAAAAATGCTTCTAGAAACAGGCTGTGCATGCAAGGACAGCAGATGGAAAAAGCTTTCGACTGTGATGAAATAATCTACGCCCAAATCATTCAGTCCAGTCAGTCAGTTCTGCAGAATCATTTTTCATAAGACAATTCAAGATGGACTCAGTCTACAAAGTAGTTTAGAAATAAAATAATTATTGTGGGTTTAAATGACCCTTTTAAAATGCATTCTTCCTTTCTCATACACACATGTAATCTACAGGCATTCTCTGTTCTGCTGAAATTCTGCCGTTCTTAGAGGCATCAGGAGTTGGCTGTTATGAGAGGACAGATACAAATGTTGATTGTACTCTAGATGGATATGACATGACAAATTTTGTTTTGATCTGCCTTGGGGCATAGAAGATTTTAGTTCTCGTCTTAAAAGGGTGCAACGCAAAAGTCTTGATGTGGAAAAAAATGGGAATAATTACAATAACTGTCTAATTATACATGACATGAAATAAACCTCAATTTCAGTACAGTTCAGGAAAATCTAATGAAGTCTGATGTTTACACCTATTTCCTGGCTCCAAGCCACGTTAATGTTCTCATCAAACCTGATTGGCTCTGTCAGGATCAAAATATCTGGCATTATATTAATATAAACACTGAAAATAAAGTTTTATAACACAGTATTGTAATCCATAATTATGTTAAAAGTCTATCTGATATTACTATCTTTTTCTACCCCCTACACAGTGACTCAGGTCAGCAGACCATGGTCTCAGGGAGGAAAACAATATTGGGCTATTGGGTTATATCCTGCGCAGATCCTGGAGTCCTGCACGTCTGAAACCTTACTCATTTTTCAGGTTGGGAGATTTCAATTTCTGCTCAGAGGAAAGCAATACAAAGCATCCCAAGTGAATGGAGAATATGAACATTTCCTGTTATTTTACTTTATTCTCAATAGAAAAAAGATCAGCATGTACCCTAGACTGGATTATTCTTTGATGGTACCTAAGTTACAGGTCACACAGCAGAGAGTTGATTTCAGTAGCCTGAAATTCCATCTGCAGATCTCAGAAGTGTTGTTTTCTCTTCAAAACTAATAAAGGAATCCGTGCAGTTATCTTAGTGAAACTCAAATAATCTTTCTTCACTTTTCTGAGAGCAGATATTTCAAACTGGAAATGTACCAGGGCCTAAACTGAATAGTTTAGACCGCCGCTATTTTATAGTATTACACAAGAAATCCTGACAGAAGGAACCTGGGTCTTTGGTTCACAGGAGTGGCTCATGGTCCTTGTCTGGGAGAGAACTTCACAACTGAGGATCAACCTGCCAAGTCCTGGCAGAAGCCATGTCATGAATAAGCATATGCCTATGAAAATGGGAAAATCTGTCTGGAAATCAACTAAGTCTGAATTCATGCAAAAATATGAAGAAAAGGGTAAGGCTAATCCTCAGCTTTTCATGGCCTGCCAATTCCCCTCTCTCTGTTAGAAGAAATTATTTATTTAGGCTTCAATTTCAGAATGTAATGCACTGATTTAAACTTCATCTGGGTATTGATGCCTCCATAAAAAAGAACCAGAAGGAAAATTGTGCTTCTGCGTAGTTATGATGACCCACTGGCAGATGTGTGGGGATAAACTGTAATAATAACCTACAATAACCCAAACCCTCTCCTTTGCCAGCCTAATCTTTCCCACTAGATGTTCACCCTTGTCTTGAAGCCAATAGTGAACTAATACATAAAGTCCAGAAAAGAGTCCTGACATCACCCTATCGTTGTTGCAAAGTCAAGAATCGGTGTAGCACAGCCTGAACAAGGGATGAGTTTCATGACTGGTTTTCAAGGGAAAATATGCTATAATCTCAGCAGAGTTGATTGAGAGTTGAGTACAGAAGTTAGTTTGAAGAGCACAGAAACCACAGAAAAATCAGAGAGAACCAAGACTTTTGCAGACAGACAGGAGGTTTTTAACTGGTGTAAGTATTTACCTCCTGGAAATCATATGTACTGTTGCCACTGTCAGTTGTAGTTTTTTGTCAGTTATAGCTTTGGTCTTATAGGTTTGGTTTTTCATATTATCAGGAGATTGGTTTGGGAAAATAGGTGCATGGTATAGACACTTTAGGAGAACTGGGGGACATAATTCATAACTACAGGAGACTTCATTCTTGACTGAACAGGTCCACATAGAATTCTAAGGCTGCAACAGTGTTTTTTTAAAAAGAGAGCACACTGAAGATATGCTACAAGTTGAATTAGTATCTTTTCCTGCTTGCAATACTAATTAAAACACAGACCTAAAACTTTAAGAAAACTTTATAGAAGCTTGGAACATAGCACAAAACCCAGAAGGAGTCAAAATCATGGTCTTATTTAATACAATGAAATACATTGGTAGCGGTTCAGAAGATATGACAGAACTGCACTGCCCATGTAATTCTGATATACTTAAGAACAAATAAGAAACAGACAGAATAGGATTTCTCAGTAAAGATAATTTTACTATTCCAGACATTAAATGGGAATAATAGATCTGTAGAGGCAACAATAACATTTTCATAACTGTGAGTGAAATCTCACTGTTATACTGTTGGAACCAAACAATAATTTTCTGAACACGGTGATCTCCAGGGATTGTTTCTTCCAAGCGACTACTGTGTGCTAGCCAAACAAGATTTCTTCAAACTCTACGTGTTTTATACCACTGCATGTGCATGTTTGGGCATATGAGTGTCTGCATGTGTGACTTAGACTTTTTACAATAGTCTTGTCTGAATAAAAAGCTCATTAATAGTATCCCAGCCACAGAACATCTTACAAGTGAATGGGTATTGTTCCTTTTTGGCTAACAGCTGCTTTTAGTTTAAGCAGTTTACTGTAGCTAAAAGCTCTGACAATCCAGATACTTTTTGCTATCGAGGTTTATCTCAACCTGCTAAAGTCTAGATAAGGGATTGCCAGTTTTCCTGCTTCAAAGGAGGAAAGAGTAATTGGAACTATAAACTGTTCCATTTATCACTAAAATGCACATTTTTATAGGACCACAGAAAGCATCTGTATCTTTACTAAGACAGGACATGCATTAGACAGGTTTAAAGTGAGACTGCTCAATACAGCAGATCACTTGTCTGACATTTACAGATGTTAATGTGCACACACTCATTTCAGGAGAGAAGGAAATAGCACATGCTTAATCAGAACATTATTTCACAGAGTGAGGTGCTCATCCTGAGTGGATCTTTGCTTTAGCTGAAGCCAAGGGCTCTTAGTCCTTCGCCAGAGTAACTTCCAGGCCCTTTAACATTTTTCAGTACTGTTTCTCTCACTTGTGATTTGGCATGAAGACGGTTTTGTACAGTTTTGTACAGCTAGATCCAAGACCAGTGCAATCCTGAAGATTATTATAAGCACTATGCCTTGGCCAAGTCTACCAATTTTTCATTTCCACAGTTCATTAACAAAAAGTGGAAACTACCAAGCCACTAATAGCCCTGATTTGTATCAGATGTACATACTTCTTAATGGTCAATTTGGTGGAATCTCCACTTCCTTTTTAATAGCTTGGAAATTCATCAGAGTGCCAAGTTAAAGTTAAGATTACTCCTACAGGCTGCAATTACCATTCAAATTTATAAATTATACAGTTTTTGCAGGAGAAAAAGTTAAAAAAAAAAAGCAGCAACAAAACAAAAGATAATTTGGTTCTTTTCTCTTGTGTCCAGTTATTCTAAAATGACTCCCTGCTGGTTTCCACTGCAACACTGTTAAGAAGGTTGTCTGATAAGATGCCCATTAGTTTCCCCAGTAAAAGATATTTTAGTGTTATTATAAAAGAGGAGTTGGGCTAACAAATCACTGTGAGAGAAACGTATGGCACTTCTAACAAATCCAGAGTTCTCTGTCACCTTTTTTTCCATTCAAATGTTCTCTCTTTCTACAAGAGGTAGGGTTTGCAGGATGTGTGAGTAGCCTCCAGTAAGCAAAATTACTTGTTCAATGAGAATGAATAAACAAGAACCAGCTGCACAGATATTTTGATGATTTCATATATACATGTTTAGATGAGTTTCCTAAGGTAATAGGAGTACAGGATCACATATGCACAGTCCCAGCTCCCTCAGCTTCTCCTCCTAGGTCAGATGCTCCAAGACTGAAATGTGTTTGTCCCTGCAGCATGGGAGGCTGCTGGCCTGCTTTGCTGTGATGGTGCATTGCTGGCTTGTGGGCAACCCCCACCATTCAGGTATCTGCTGGTCTGTCCGTCTCTGACAACTTTTGAATCCTCTGACAAAACTCACTTTAATAAAAGGGTAGAAGTCTCCAAAAGATTATGTTTCAGCACACGCAGAGTTCTAGACCACTGTCATAACTCTCATGTTGTTCAATGAGGCAGATTTGTGCTACAGAGCAAGATATTTAAGGGTGATACATCCATAGGAAATCAAATTTCTTCAGTTCTTCTATTAACAGAACATTACCTTGTTTATTGCTATTGCATTGGCTACAGAGATACTGTAGCCACCCTTGATAAATAGCTCAAGTCTGCAATGCAATGACACACAAAAATAGACCCTAAAATCAGTAGACTCCTGAAGGACTTAAATAAGACTAGGAAACTGCTCCAAAGTTATTCTACAATGAATATTCCAATAAATAATCTTAATGAGCCCAAAACCCAAAAGAAAATGGTATTTTTTTACCATAGGTTTCTGTTATGAAACTCTGCCTACTGCTCTTTACGTTAGATGTCCTAGATAGCTTTCTGATTTTTTTTTAAATATATATTTTGTCAGTCTCTTAGCTTCTTTATGAGAGAAGTCAATTTTATTTGGGTTTTTTGCTATCATCTTGTATACTATTTGCCTGTGTGAATGTGGTTTGACTAGTTCCTATTCTAGACCCCAAATGTTTTAATTATTTATATACTTTGAGACCAAGCTTTGCAACAGCCTTTGATACTCTAACCTGAGGACTAAACTAGATTTTATTTTTGCAAAATAATGTTAAAAAAGAGACCCTTTAATTGTTCTGCAATTACTTGATACATGTACAAGGCTCTGTGTGTGCCTGACACTTCATACATCCAAGAGCTTGGGAGTGGTTTGTTGAAGGATGCTAAAAAATCAGCGCTGAATTTCCTCTCTTCAAAGAGCTGTTTCATGGTAGAACTGAATGAATTTAAAAACTCATTTTAAGGTCTGGCAATATGAACAACATTGGCATATAGTTTTTCAGCAAGATGAAATATGCATGTGGAAGAATAACGAAAAAACCAAGATACTTGCAGTCTAATCCATTTAGCAATCTGTCTCTAATTTTAATGATGTATTTGTCATTTTATTACTCACAAAATGTCATTTATATGAAACTGTCACTACGATATTAGAGAGGAACAGCTTGTGTTAAACTGTGTAACATCTTTGCCAATTTTCAATGTTGGTTGCATTCTACCTCTTTAAAGTTTCCCTTATGCTTTCAATTCAGCTTGGATATATTACTTCATGCACCAAAGTTTTGTACGCAATGGCTCATATTATATTCAAAAATTTTGATTTAAGTAGCTAGGAATAACAAAAAAACTTATGAATTTTGTAAGCATGGAATCACCTTTGTCTTCTGTAGTGAAATCAAGGCAAATATCTGCTGATTACCTTTCTATCTTGCAAGGAGAAAGCAATAGTCTCTTGTAGAGTATTTTGAAGCATTAATCATAATAGAGCTGCAACAAAGTTGTGTCCTTGAACTCAGCACTGATGTTCAACTGTAAAGGACCAGACCTAAGCATGTTTTATCTCAAACATTGAGTATTGCTACAGGAAGTGTATGATCAGAGGAGAGGGTCCCTCAGAGGTGGGGCAGTGCTGTTCTGATCCAACTTCCTGCTCCTCCTGGAGACTGGGGCTCTGTCCACTTCCCTCCACCTCACTCCTTGGAGAGGAGCTGGCTGTGAATGCAGGAACCAAATGTGTGAGAAGTCTAATTTACATTAGAGGCAAGTGCCAGGTTAACTATAAAAGGCAGCAGATCATCCCCCTTCACTGTCTTTTTCTCTCTTTGCCCTGGCTCTGTTTCTCTCTGGTCTTTTTATCTTTCTCTTTCTTTGTTCTTGCAACCCCAGCTGTGGTGGCATCCACACAGTGTGGCCAATGCAGGATCTAAGTACTGGTCATGTTCTTTGTTTTCTTCCCTTGCTTTGCCTGGGCCAAGTGCAGCTACCATACTCTACCCCCTACTCCCCAGTGGACTTTATTGTGGGAGTGGGGACATTGTGGAAGGGTGTTGTGGCTTGTTAGCCAGCACCCTTGAATGTTGGTGTGCTGTGGCTTGTGAGCCAGCAGCTTTTGAGGATTTTATTGTGGGAGTTGAGAACCCACTGAAGTGTACTTAATTAAGGGTTTGTTTGCCTCCACTCTTGTGGACGTGTATTGTAAGATTTTAAGGGCTTGTTAACCAACATCTTTTCAGACTAAATAGTGGGCTGGTTGCTGCGGTTATAATCAAACATAAATGCTCCCTGACACGCGCCCAGTGTCTTTGCTCATCCTGATGAGAATTTATATGGAACACCTCAACCCCTATCTACAGGTCATGAAACCAACAAAAGAAGTCTTTTCATTAGAATTGGTTAAAATTGTTCCTGAAGTAAGATTAAAGGTAACTGTGAAAGGAGAGCATTTCTAAAATGAAACCTTCTACCTACAAGCAACACTTTTCCCCCAACACTTTCTAACGAGCAGCCTTTAATTTCTATTTTGAAACAAAGTCTGTCCTTTAGAATTTAAAAATCCTCAGTTGAAGAAAATGAAAGTTTTGAAAAACTTACTGAATGGGGGAAAGATGTGGAGGACCTATCATATCAAAGACAGCAATTCAGGTTGATTGACTACTCTTCACAGACACAAATCTTTGACCATAGCAGAAAGGAGAATCAGAAGACTTTTTTCTCAGTTTGGTAATAAGAAATGAAGAAAAAAAGGTATTATAATTATTTAAAAATGAAGAATAAATGTTATCATGGTGCTGGGAAGGATGGTGGCTCCATGGGTCAGGGGACAGGGGTGTCAGTGCAGCCAGGGCAGTGGGACAGACAGGGCAGCCCCAGCCCTGGACAAGAGGAATCTCTGTGGAATGAGGGTAGGCTGAGGTATGAGCCAGGACAGGTGCAGACAGAATCCCACAGCCTCCCTGGGACAAGACCTGGCAGTTCCTGGGACTGGAATGGGGTCCTGAGCTATGAGCAGGGTGAGGGGAGTGCCAGGGACAGGCAGGGATAGTAGGGCCCCTGAGTGCACTCGCAACAGACATTGAAAGATAAAGTAAATCTTGAAAAGTCAGAGGCAAAGATAACAACTGAATACAGTTTTTATATATTCTAGTTTAATCATTAAAATAAATTCTATTTTAATCATTAAAAGGAATTAAATTTTAATAATAATAAAATCAATGCATATATTGGTTGAAAAGAACTATTTCAGAACTTATTCTTCCTCTAGAGAAGAACATATCCTGAAGTTCTGCTGTGTGAATCCTCACTTGTCATTAGCATTTGGTTTTAATCCACAAATCTTCCATGCTAATCTCAAAGCAATTGCCTTATTTGTAGAAATGTGGAATTGGGCTTTACTGAATGACATAGAATAACTTCTTAAACATATTTCAGTTGGCTTTATCAAACAACTAATGTGACTTAGCTATTTTTATTATTTCAAAAATAATTTCTGAGTCTTTTTTAATCTTCTTTCATGCCTTCTGAGGATAGACCTGAGTTTAATTTATGGTAGAAAAGGTTTGGAAAGCCAAGATGTGGTGCTTTTGCATATATAGAGATATATTGTATTCTCTGATGGAATCATAAAGGATTGTTGACCCTGCCACTTGTGAATGTTTTGGGCTTCATTCTGATCTTAGATGAAGCATGTATCAGATACAGTTATCATCATATTATAAATGTATCTCTATATTCAATCTCATAAATGTCATGCCTGGTATACAATCTGTCATTTGTAATTCTGAATCCTAGGAGATGTGTCTAGACGAGTAATATAGATGCTGAAGAGATATAAAGTCTAAATTCAGCTCCAGAGCACAGGCCAGTTATAGGTGCTCCCTGCAGATTCTGAAGTAATTGGATGGAATGCCATTAAAATGCAACTATATTAAAATGTTCCCTGCATTACCTTTCAACGGCACAAAGACATGAAATAAGGCATATAATAAGACTCTGAAGACTAAACCATGGCACCACATCTATTTTCACAGAAGTCACAAACTGTGGTTAAATCAGAAGTAAATTTCAGTGTGTTCTCTCCCATATAGTTGCCATTGTTGAGCCTTTGAATGTCATTTTAAGTTTTATTTGGAAAAGAGAAGAAGAATTAAAGAGAACCATTAACATTTTTAATGTCAGTTTTGGAACCCTTTTGTAATGTTTATGGTGTTCCTGTCCTAGGCACTGTATAAACAAGTCTCATCCCTAACTGGAGTCCTTGCCCACATTCAGCCAAAGTCACAATGCTTTATAAATTCACTGAATTATTTGTATCTTCAAAGGCAGGCACTTTTCAATGGGTCTTAAATTCATGCTTGAAGTTAAACATATGTTGAATTATAGTCCCAAATGAGGACCCAAGTGCTTTGTTACAGCATATTCTGTTCATGTTCCCATTAGGGTGCTAAATAAATTGCAAGTTACAATCTACCTATTCTCACTGATTTTCCATGGGTATCTTCAATGTCTAGGAATAATGTTTATGCACGAGATTCTTTCTCAGCACTTTGAACATTGTGAAAGAATTTGAAAAGCCTACAGAACCACAGCAAAAGTTGTTGATGTGATATGTGGTGGTAACGTGCAGATTCATCTCTTGCTACAAATATGATGGTTCCTGCTGTGGATTTTTAGACTTGGGCAAAACCTAATGCGTTATTTATCTGGTAGAACTATCTTGCACACTATAAACTGACTGATTTCCCTCATGCAACTACCCTAAAAAGAGTTATGCTAAGATTCACATCAAAGATACCCTCTTAGGGTAAATATCCACAGTTAGGAAAAAAGTTCATTTGATTCTTGCCCTCTTCCAGCTATCAAAGCTTTACCCAACTAGCAGTCTCTAGGAAAAACATCTTAATTTTTTAATTTATCTTCATGGTTTGACAGACTGCACTACATCTGCCCAGACAGAAGAATTAATCAAATGAAATATCTGTGACAAGATTTGCCATCTGGTTTTGACTGCTACATGGCAGTGGAAAAGTTCTGTAAATACATTAATTGAAAGATATTTATGGCAGCTCTGCATCATCAGAGCCATGTAACAATGGCAAAACCCACTGCTGAGCCTGACCTTGGAATATTTAATACTATTTTTACTCTTCACATCATCATGAAACTGTTTTTTACAGAGATCTAACTGTAGAGATCACATTATTATCAGATTGGTAGTAGCCCCATCTTATGATTCAATTGATTTATCATCCATTACAAGAAGTCCAGAATTATTTTGAGAGAAGACTTTTAAGATCGTCAAGTCTTAAGCAAGTTGACAATCAGATCCATTATGTTTCATGTTATTAATTTCAATGTAATAAAAATTAATTTTGGAGGGAAAACCAAGCCTAGTGAGTCATATTCTAAATGACTTGTCCTCCTTTGCAGATGCAGTTTTGTACCACATGACAGGCATGAAATCTGTTTCCAAAAAAATTCAACAAAATTATGGTTCTCAATAATGTGTAGTGTTGGGCAATATCCTTTAGGCTGCAAGGTAAAATGTTAGGTACATAAAGATCTTTTTAGTTTCTATAATCTGTGAAATGTTTTCTTTTCCTCAGAGCTCAAATTTTATTTGTTTTGAATGTGAGACAAAACATTAGGAAAGGCCTGGAGGGAAGTCTAGCACACAAGTGACTAGTAACAGTCTAATCTCCTTTTACTATTGGAGGAAAATATGTTTTGGTTTCTTTCTTCTTAGTCAAGTAAACAGATAAATATATTTCCCCTGGCTTCCATTACAGCAAGTTGGCAGTTACAGAAGAATCCTTTCAGTTTTGATTTCCTGTCAGCTTTACTAACAAATGACCACAGAATACAGTATTCTCTTGGTGTGGTTTTTATAGACTCTGTGCCTTAAAAGAAGCATTTTTGAATGAAATCGCTATATGTTCTCACTTGGAGGGCTTGGTTTGTTTTCTGCATGAGCACATTTCTTCTTTTAATGAATGTGTGAAATTGGGAAAATGATAGGAAGGATGTGGCCTGAAAAAGAACATTTGAAAAAAAACCAAAACTTTTCCTCCCTTGATATTCATCTTCTGAGCTGGATTCAAAAGACTGGCTAAATTGAGATACAGACATAAACTGGTTCAGGCCACTTTTTCAGTGGCCCATAGCAAACAGAAAAACCAAACCAAACCAAACCAAACCAAACCAAACCAAACCAAACCAGCTCCATGTGCAAAGGGCTGATCTCAGGGAAATTAGTGGTGTGCTGCTGAGGTTTTTCAGCAGAGCTTGTTGAAATTTTTCCCTCAATGTCAAATTTCTTCTCTTAGATTTATCTTTCACAGAAAGAGACCTGAAAACAATATGTCTCATGAGTTGTGGTCAGAAGCTATGTGGTTCCTAAGCTCCTCAGTAGCCACTCCTATGGGCTGGGACCTAAAATTATTGTGCTGCTTTCTCTCACCTAAAATTCCCAGAGGGTAGCCCCTAACCTTTGCATTTGTCTCTGCAGAATGTCTCTGTTTCACGCCAGGCATCTATTCACTATTCATGTGCAGGCAGACGCGCATCTTGAAGAGCAATCAAAAGCCTTCTGTATGAGCAACAGTCTTTTCTAACAATTCTTCTCTTTTCCAGAGTGAGTTTTCTTTGTCTACTCTCACACACCACAGTTGTCTTTGGCATGGTCTCTGGAGAGAGTGAGGCAAGTATAGAAATGCCACTCTGCTCCGTGCCTTTGCTGCATTTTGTTCTCCGATACAAGTTTGCTCAAGTATCCCCTCGGTCAGGATTTTGCAGAAGGAAAATGTCCTGCAGTGAGTGCTCCGTGCTGTTGCTGAATCGGCACCGAGGGACACAGATAGCGGTGTGGGGCGGGGAAAGGGGGGAGAGACACCAAGTGACTTCATCACTTCCACCCTTACAGAGAAGATAATGAGCAAAGCCCTTTCCAAACAGAGAAAGTGAAGTGTCTTCAGACAGCAAAGGAGGCCGAAAAAACTGCCAAGAAAGGATTGAAGACAACTTTCCAAAAAGCTGTCCTTAGCAGAACATAAATCTCACCCAGAAGACAGTTCAAACACAACACTTCCACCAACCCTACTCTTCCCTGTTTATTTTCTTCCTGTCAGCGTTAAAATAGAATAATAAAGTACCAGACAAACAAACAAGACAAACAAGAAAATAAGCAGGAAAACCCAGTAGAGAAGAAAAAGAATTGGAGACCTTGTCTGTCAGCAGTGCTGAGAAGTGTTTTGGATCACTCTCTGCAGCAGCCTGTGCAAACACCCCTGCCTCACCATGTCCGACCCAAGAAAGGTATTCACAAAATCTTCCTAAGCATCAGAAATAACTGTTCAGAGGAATATGGGAATGCCAAGAATATATTTAAATATTTAACAGGGAAGCACATTCAGAGATTTTGCTTTATGCTCAAGTGAGGTGTTTCCCTGTAATCTTCGGCTGTCCAAGATCGCATCAGCTTCACTGAATCCTTCCTGCATTTAGTTGGAAATTATTTTAAAGGTAAGGAGTAATTTACTCTCCTGAAGAATTTGACAGGGAAATGGGAAGAAAAGTCCAGCCTCCACAGGGTAATTTGTGAAATATAGGAAACTCTGCTGCCAGTTTTGAAAAGCAATGTGCAATACGTACTCAAACAGGCAGGAAAATACCTCTTTGGAGGAAGCCACACAGAGAGTGAGCCTGGGGAGGTGAGCAAGCTTGCTGGAGGGAAAATAAATGGATTTCAGTTGGAAACCAGCCTGGTCTCTGTCAAACGTACCAATAAAACTGACATGTTCCTGCGGACTGAGTTGGTAAGATCTGCATGTCATGATGGGAAAAAGTACCGATAAGAAAATTTAGCAGCATTCATGCAAAGGCCAGTTAAAGAGAACTGAAAAGCCTTTATTTTCTTCTTTCCTTTTATTTTCCAAGCATATGTATAAACCAGGCAGGGAGGTAGGACTTAAAAAAACTTACATAGAAAGCTAAAGGAATTAATGTTTGGGGATTAGTGTTAGGGAGTTATATGAACTAAAAAGTTGCTAACACTAAGTAACATCAGAGGGGATTAAAAACCATAACACTTGCAAATGCGGCCTGGTGTCTCTGCTAAAATAAAAAATAAAATCAAGTTACTAGTCAGCCTTAGAAAACGGGACTTTAGAAGAGACTCCTAACCAAATTAATAAGGATAATTAGAATGAGCTCTGGTAAGGAAGCAGGTTTCTACAGGAAGATTATTTGCCTTTAAGGCAGCTTTAAAAGTAAGGCCAGCCTCTGGTCCTACCAAAAATTAAAGTGGAATAAAAGGAAAAAGAAGCCATCTAGAAGGATGTCCAAAGGTCCACACACTCTTTCAATTAGCAGTGTAGATACCAGTGGTTAGCACTGATTCCCCAAAATGTATGATCATCTTAAGGGTCAAGGCTGAACTTCGTAACTTCTAAAGGCTGGGGCTTTCACATGCAGGTTATAGTTACACCGATGTGTAAAAACTAGAACACAAATGGCTGAGAATTAGTCAGGTCTACTGTGTCTGCTTCCAGAACAATAAAAAGCAATCTTAGAGATTGTACATTGTGCCAGGAAGAATAGATACATGTTTCTCTGCACACATGGGCATGCACACACCCCCACAAAGACATAAAATACATACAATCATAAAAATATACAATCACTACGGAACTAAGTGGATTGTATTGGATCCAGCTAATCCAGAGCCTGGCCAAAGGATAAGAGGTATATAAGATTTTATTCCAGCTCAGGCTTACACTGCAAATTTTTGTCATCACAAATGTGCCAAATCAGGATATCAAAAAGTCATATCTCTGGCTGGCACTATTAAGTTTCCCCTTGTTATTCTTGGTTAGTTTGAAAGTGAGATAAGTTGTCCTGGTACGACGACCTCTCTTCTCACACTGTCCTGTTCCTATACCAAGGTATTTGAGTTATCATAGCACTGGGACAAGGAAATCCTGAGGTATAATCCTTTTCCTGAAGTATATGTGTAAACTAAGAATTTGTTAATTAGTTGGCTAGATACCACTGTGAAGACATTTATGTGCATTTGGGTGGGTGTGATGTGCACTTGTTTCTGTGTTCATGTGCAATTTGTGTGCTTCTAGTGCTCAGCCACACCAGACCTCAGGCAATGTATGGCTGGTTTGGTATAGATGGCTGTGGAGCACCTCCCTAGGCTTTGCTGACGTGGGATGTGTGGAACCCATCTAGCCCATTAGAATATTCCTTTCCATGAGTTAATGCACTGGATGGCAAGCTGGGAACATCAGGGCAGATAGCTGGAGGCTGAGCTGCAATGAGTTTTCCCCTCCTAAAGGTATTTTGTGGGCTTTTTCTGAATATATACAACAGAAAAAAATGAGGCCATGTGGGGACTCTCCCAACAGAAGTATAGGCTTCAAAGAATTCAAGGATCAGGCAAAAACTGGGACTTGTCTGCCTTGTGAGGATGCACAGAAATGGGAAGTAAAGGCCTTCAAGTGAATGCTTAATGCAAATCTTCCACAACTTACACCTCTGTGAACACAAAATTTTCTGTGATAAAACTGAAAAAAAAATTTAAAATTTTTTAAAAAGTAAATTTAAAAAAATGGAGAGGGAGTTCTGTGATGGCAGGTTTGTAACTGCTCTGTGAAGTGAGAGCCCTGTTAAACACAAGACTGAACAGCAGATGGCATATTTAGTCCCAAGACGTGAGACTGTTGTTGACATGGTTTGTAATAGCAATGTTGATGTAAATGCATATTTGCTCATTGTGTGTATAATGCTGACATTGATCCTCAAGAAAAGAAAACCATCTGGAATTTTTTTAGTCTGTATAATATGAACTGAATTAAATACTATAAACTCATATATTGCTGAAGGCAAAACTTCTCTCTGTGGAAGAGAAGGACTATATCCTTATTTGTGTTTTACACTAGCCTCATCTAATGCAATGTATACCTCTAATGTTGTGTTTCTTGCTTTATTTTTGATAAATTGTTATGAATTGCACTGTCCTCTATATAATTTTTCTCCCAGTAAAATGCATTAAATAACCCAATTGAGGTCAACACTAGCTTCAAAAGACAAAACTTGAGATATCTCAAGCAAAGGACATCCCTTGGACTCTGAAGTGGAACATTTTTTACTCTGGTGGGGAGTTTTTCCCTAAAGAATTTATTCTTTTGTGAATAAAAGCTACAGTAATAGCAGCTGCATTACTCATGGGGTTTAAGACTTTTGTTGTTGTTGTTGTTCTTTTTAATAATTTATAATAATAATAAAATTATTTTTGTCATTGTTATTATTTAATGAACAACATTTGAATAGTAAGCAAATTAACCAATTCTCATCTTCAATTAGACTGAGCAAATTTGATAGTCTGAAGTTGAACTTTGATGCTCAGCTTTGAAATAAAATGTATATTTTCTCCCTCTGACACTCATTAACAGTCTGGAACATGCCCTGAGCACTTGCTTAAGTCAGGATCTGAAACAATGTTGTGACGGGGTCCAAGGGGTTCAGAAGGAAGCTTTGGGACATATCCATTAGCCCTAGATTGGGCTAAATAGTGTTTTAAAATAGTGTTTTGACAGTGATTTCAATGAAAGTAGGATCAAGACCTCAGACACAGAAGCACAACTTGTCCTACATCTTCTGTGACCATATGGACAAGTCATTGCATCTTCCATAGTTTCTCAACAAAGCAAAGTAGATTTAGCTATTAAACTTTTCTATTGCAGCTTTTTACACCTTATAGCCTATGTTTTAAAAACTGAGACAACATGAAAAAAAAACCTTTATTTTAGGGCTTATTTTGTTATTAATGTTTTTATGGGCTGCCTTTTCCCTCTCAGCTGTTTTCTTTCATATTTATTGCACATAGGTTTTATAGGAACATAGCTGTCCAGAAATCGGTGCTTTTGAAGGCAGAGTAAATACACAACTGAGCCCTAATAAATGGCCTGCTCTGTTTACATGAGCCTTGTTAAATAACACAGAGCAGAACACAAGCAGTGAGCATCAATGTGGGTTTCCATCATTATTCATCTGCAGATTACAGTGTTCCTGCAGCTACAAAAGATAAAGCCACGACAGAATGTAATATGAAGGCAATATCCCTTTAGAGATTTTTGTGGTGCAAATTGCTGTACAAGCAGTTAATTCTCATGGCTCCCAGAAGACATACAGTTCACCTGAACATACTGGAAGCTGAATGTAAAACTATAGCAAATTATTGCTTTGACATATGGACTATTTATGGATTTTTATAACTTTGGAAGCATTCCTTTATGGCTGAAGTTATTGCAAGCTTCCCACTGATTTCAGGAGTTCCTAATAAAATTCATCATTGATTTTATGGATTGATTAGAAAACCCTGTAAAACAAAACAAAACAAAACCAAAACAAACAAACAAACAAAAAAGAAAATAAAAGAAAAAGAAAAAAAAAAGGAAAAAAAAGAAAAAAAAAACAAAAGAGCTGTTTTCCATGAAAAAGCTCAGAACCAGACTTCAAACACTCTGGATATGAGTTTATTTGAAAAATGATTCACTGCGGACATAGCTGGAGCAAATATATATTTAAATCATCAAAATCACAAAAGCAGAAATGCTTACAACTTTGAAATTTCAGCTGGGTAATGACAAAGAAATAATGAGCCTACTGTCCCTTATTTGAACTCACCAGAATGCTCTGATGTTATAGGGGTTTGACAATATTTGGCAGTGATCTGGTGGGGTTAGTAAGAGTATTGCTTATTTCCTTTTCTGGTAGCTGCTGGCTGGTTGTGGTATTAAGTGCAGCAGCAGCACCAAGGTTTGTTGCAAGTTACTGCTCTCCTTGCATCATCTTGTGTACCATCAGTAGTATTAAGTGATACTGAGAGGGGACCCCTTTCCAGAAGCGTAAAGTGTATTCATATAAATAAGTAAAATTCCAAGCCTCTCATATTGAAATTCTAAGGAACTAAAAACTCTTGGAAAATCTTTATGTTTAGCTTGAGAACATCCTTTCCACTGCAAATATACTCTTACTGTAATATACTTCGACCCTTCTAAGTGCAGAAATCATTCAGAAAGGTCTTGGGAAGTCTCAACAAGATCACCATGTATTTGGTTCTTTCTTTCATTTTATTTTCAATTCTGCAACTGGACACAAGAGGATCTTTAAAGCACCAGTCCTCCTTACTTTGCACATTAAAATTCCTCACTGTAGTTGGAACTGGGAGACTTGCAGTGGGGTTCTGACCTTGTTCTACAATAAGAAATGTAATGCTAATTTAGTTGTTGTTTTTTATAAAATACTTTATTAAGAATAATAAGAGTAAACAAGGTTACAAAAATACCAACTTTATTAACTAATGAAGATGTTAATTACAGAATATTTGTATTACAAGTTATAACCACAGTGTTCCCTTTTCATTAGGCATTCCGCAAGTTGTACTTAATGGGAGCATTATTTTTCCCACTTAAATAAGAAAAAATACTTTTATCATACACCTAACTCCACAGGCAGCTCCCTGAAGTTAGATTCCATGCAAGAAAACACCATACATAAATGCCCAAGTGTATGTTTAAAAAGGAACACTGGAAAATGTTAGGATGAAAAAGCCATGTCAGTTCCTGCCAGCAGCCCCAACATTCAAAAACATTAATATACCAGTGCACATGAGGGAGGGAGAAAATAATTGATAAGGAGACAAGATAAACAACCAATCCAATAGGCTTCATACAGTCTTCATGGGGGTCAACTGGTTTACAACCAGCTTTCCAGAAGGATGATGACAAAGCCTCAGCTCCTGCTGACGTTGCCTTGGAGCTGAGAATCTGTGTACAAGGATCCACGTGGATAAGCAGTGAACAACTCTTAGGCTCTTCTCTTTTGACAGTCACATACACTGAATTCAAGGGACATTTTGCCTGAGTAGATTTCGACCCCCAGAAATATATTTGGACCCTCTGAAAAGCTCTAACTCAAGTGAGTAGCTCTGTCAAGTACATTGGCATTACCTGCAGGAAGGGATTGTAGAATGTCTCAGAGAATTTTAATCTTAAACTAGAGAAGAAGATTTCAGCAGTAGCAGCAAAAATCTAGACCAGTACATTCCCAATTGAGATCTACATTTTTCTCTGAGGGTCGTGAGGTTTATGAGAGAAAAAGAGATAGAGGGAAAAATTTTTAGGGGAAAAATGTTTTCTTTAATAAAGGGAAGAAGTGTTAGCCAGTTCCAATGCCCAAAGAAAATAGTGATTATGTTAGACTAACTTCAGTTGCACAAAATCAGCTCTTAGGTTTTAGTTCCAGAATTTTATATCCAGACATTACACCTTTCAGAGATAAAGGATTAGTTACAGCAAGGAGAATGAGAATGAAATTCAGTGGAGTTTAAGAATGTCCTTAGATAAGAATATAGGTTCTGTACCACTTATTCTAATCTGATTAAAAACACATTTATGAAGTAAAGTTCAAATCCTACTGAAGTTAGTAAGATATTTTTCAGCAATTTAGATGGGCACTAGATCAGGTTCCCTTGTTATAACAAAAGAAAAATATTAGAACAGTGAAAAAGATATCTATAGAGTGTCCTTTTTCAAGAGAGTCCTGTAGTTATAACAGTTGCCTGGTACGGTACCATTGGTACCAACAAGAAATATTCACAGGAATAAATGAAGTACAGATTCATTACCACATATCATTATTCTTCTCTTCCCTTGCTCTTCAGGATCTCAGGTGCCCTCCATTCTGAGATAGGGAGGGCAAAATACCTGATAAGCAAGTGCATACAACTTGTTAAGTTCTGGAGCATTAACTCTGCACAATTTATTTTACTGAGGCACTGCCCAGAACAAACAGGTAAAAATCCTTACACATTGTCTATCAAAAAACAGTATTTTTATCATACGTGTGTGTGTGTGTGTGTGTGTGTGTGTGTGTTTGTGATATATATATATATAAAAATCACGGCCTTCTGCACAGCAGAAGCTTATAACTAAAATATTTTAGGATTCAAATTTTTTAGATAGACATAACAAAATTCCTGGAAATATAATACAGTGAGCACATAACAATTCTTAGAATACAAAGAGTGAACATGGAATTGTATATTTTATCCACATTCTACTTGTGGCTGAGAACAAAACTCACTTGGAGTTATTTAAAAGTCTTTCTTAAAAATGTAGTTCTTTCAATAAGATATAGTCAGTATATACTTAGTATGAATGTACTCTTCACCTGCGTGACAATAATTAAGTGTAAATACAAAAGGCTGAATCCTGCCCTCTTTAGGCCTGGTAAGTAAGAGAGGCCAAAGGGAGCATGAAGCCTTCAGAGGTGGCCAGAATAGATTGAGACAGACTGCCTGCATAGCATCCACAACCTTGAATCTGCTGTACAGAGAAGTCACATCTTGTCCAAAGAGACTATTTACATCAGGAGGAATTTCCGAAGCTCTGCTTGCTGAAACACTTCTTCCTATGTGCCAGTAGAGTCCGCTGGATATGTGACACAAATCTCAGCAAGCCAAGCCACTTAGGCATGGGCTGAAACTCATCCCAGCTCACCAGATGTAAGCATACTTGAGTCCCACTGAAGTCAAAGTGCACTGCTGAAGAAAATTTGGTGAGTCAAGACAAGGCCTGTCTCCCAAGACATCTCCCCTGAAGTGGTTGCTTTCTGACAGGGCAGGATTCGACCCTGCATCTTCTGCATGAAATGTCCTTTTGTATGTCTACACCATGGTGTCAGCCTTGTGGCTGTGCGCTTAGATATGAAACACAGACCAAACACTACTGGAAACATTTACAATTTACACAGTCACAAGTGAAGTAACAGTGCTGTTACTTATGCAATTACACGTACAGTAGTAAAACTAACAATTGGATGTATGTCGTATCAATTTTCCAGAAATTAAAGGGTAATCAGTGCCACTTATAACAACATATTTGTACAATACTTCCAGACATAAAACTAAATGCCTACAGGAGAACAAGCATGTTTCATAGATGATGATTTTTTGTTCCTTTTCCCTATCAGCATAAAAGAAAATGATTGTCCTATATATAGGCAGGAAATGAGCAACTAAACTATCAGTGATGTTGTCCGTATTAAATACAAGATCATATCAATCTCTGCAATTGTTTTATTATCCTGAAAGGAAATATACAAAGGATAGAATTTTATCCAAATCTAGTTAAGGTTTTATTAAAGTTCTCAAGTCTCTGAAAACCCATTAATGTTTAACTTACTTTCCCCAGTCTTAAGTCTCTCAGCTAGGGGCTAGATTCAACTGTTCTTTTTCTTGCTGTAAATGCAGAGTTTCATGAGATAACTAGAACCAACTGTTTGTTTAGAAAGATTTGGGCATACTTGATTTAAATTTCTTTTAATGCCCAAAGTCTTCCAATAGCTAATGAAAATTACTTTTTCAAACCATATGAGATGCTGTCTTTAGCATTGAAAATCCACAGTTATTTCTGGGTGAAACTTTAAAGAAATTATCAATAGTTTGCTAACCAAAATGAGGTTTGAGATATCTGTTAGAGGACCACATATACAGTGAAGGAACCAAGTGCAGAATTAGAGTCTGTAAGCACTGTGTAAAAGGAAGGGGTAGTGACTTCTACGAGAACTCTGCTTATGGCAGGCTTGTCAAAGTCCATCAATAATGAAAGGACTATTTACTAAAGATATTATTTTTTAATAAAATACTGAAATCTTTGACCTCTTATAAGGGGGAAAGAAAAATATGATCATAAATGCTGTCCTTGACAGATGCATATATCTCTCAGTAGGGCTTTTGTTATATATGAAGAGAAATATATGGCTCATAGAAATAATAAGATGTGTTAAGTAGAACTATAATTTGTTTCTCCTTCTAAGATAATCTGAAGAGCAGCATTAAGGAGGTCATATGATCTATTTCTACAAAACCATTTATCATCCAGTAATGTCTTTGCAAAATTGTTTATCCATTCAAGTATCTTCAGGAGATATGTCACCATACTTGCATATACTGTAAGTCACTCCAACATTTATAAAACAACACTGATAGACAAAAAACACCAAAAACACCCATAAATATTAAAAGAAGCTCAACAAACTTGACTATCAAGTACTTTAAAAATTGTTGATCTTTACATTACACATTAATTAAATGCTGTCCAAAATCTTTCAATGGGAGTTGTTGACTTTTTCAGGGTTTTCTGTAGGTCATCATAATCTTGTGTATCCACCGGGAATAATATGAGACCCGAACAAAAATCCCAGGACGATTTCGAATGGCACATCCACGGCCAGGAACAATGACACCAATTACTATCTTCAGCCTGTTTTGTTCACAAACCAAAGGACCACCGTAGTCTCGCTAGGAAAAAAATAAACAGTGTGAGTGTCACTTCTCAAAATGCTTCAAGACACAGCTCCCACCTGTCTACTACTGGATGGTTTCTTTTGGAGATGACAGGATGCACCAGGCAATAGTGTTCTTGCCACAGGACATAAACCAACTTCCAACAAATTTTTTTTTCATAACTAGAACTCATGAGAAACAATGTCAGAGTTGGCCTCTGACCTTTCGCTCCTTTCTGTGCAAATTAAGCTCTGTGATCCATCTTTATGTGGTTCCAGTGACTTCAGACTACCAGCTTTTATTAATGTCTTTTAGCTACCTGCAAGCCTAATATTTTTTATGTGAATATAAACCAGATGAGCAGAATGTGAATTGACAGATAAACATCTTTGTTATGATGACAGGCTTTGCATCAAACACTACTGACAAAACCAGGTTAGTACCTTTCTTTCAGTCAATCATCTTGCCAGGACCTAGGATGAGAATCTGTATGTACTAATAGGCAGGAATAACAAAATAATAAAAGGTAATATTTTTAAAGCATTATTTAGAGAAATAACTTGTTAAAATGATATTTTTTGTTATTATGAATGAATGAGACACCTATATACTAGTTTATGCATTCTGTGAAAATATGGAGTACGGCCCACTGAGATCAGAGTTAGATACAAACACATAGATCTGGGACTTGAACATAGATGCTGCAGTTTCTACCCAGCTTAAAGGTGGACTGGACCCAGCAAACTCACTGCAAAACTAGACAGCAAGTTCTCATATCAGATAGTGAGGTATTGTTTCAAAAAATGAAAGCTGACAATTAGCATTGCATTCTCTCTGGATCACCAGAGAAACAACAATGCTTGACCTTTATTTGGTTTGGGATTTTTTCTGACTGACGGCAGACTAGTTCCCACATGAGCAATGAACTATGTCAGCGCCATCAGAGCGGCTCATAAAACACTGTCAGGAGTGGAGTTTCACCTGCCAATCTGATTTTGTTCCTCTGCCTGTTCTCTGAGAAGGAAAGTGGCTTCAAAGGAGAACTTAGGGAGCAGGAAACTGCTCTGTGATTAAGACTGATTGCTAATATTAATTCATTCCATTTCTTCTTGCAGGGGAAAACAAAGTGCAGGATCCCCAGCAGACTCTCATGCAGATGTTTCATTTATAAGCCTTGACAAGTCTAAGACCTCATTTACAATTAAACATTTTATTTTGAAGAAAATACTTTGCAATAAAAAATGATCCCATGGAATATTGATAACAAATGGAAGAGGCCTCAGCTTTATGAAGATGACCTCTGTTCCCCATGGTTTGGTAGTACCCTTGGGTAGGGAAAATTTTACTACATGGTTAATGTCGCTATTAGGAAATCAACAATTCTATTCCAGATAATAAATACTTAATAATGTTCATGACTTCCCTCCTTCTGATATCCACAGATTTTCCATCAAAAAAAATTATTATATCTTCCTGTAATAAATTATTTATAGCTTTTCTCCTCAGATGCTTTTTCTCCGTCATCAAAACTAGTGCTAAGCAAAACAACTGTACCAAACTACACGATCACTGAAGTAGTTCTCCTGTCCTCATCAATATGTTGCTCATGCTCACGAGACCAAAATGCTCCAGCCTTCTGACTCATAAAAACCTCAGTACATTTTTGGATCTTTCTCCTTTCTTCATAACTTTATCACCTCTGTTGGATACTGACTGTTAGGTATTTTGCATGCAATACCTCATCTAAATAACTAGGTAAATTTGTTCAGCCTTTGATTTCTACTCAGTCAAAACACACAGCAATTGCTACCACAGAGCCCACCTTTGTTTTTAGTATACAGAAACAAGTTTGTCTCTAGTGAAGTGTTGTAGTATATGAGTATTTATAAGATTCCTGTAAATCTTTCAATGGTGAGGTAGCACAGTGAAGTTGAAGTAATTTCTGCACTCTGACATAAGATAGAAGACTTGTAACACAAATAATTTTCCAATGCAAAAGTTTAGTGCAATGAAAATAATTATAAAAAATCTCCAGTAATTTAGTTTTTTGGGGAAAGGAATAGCTGGGGTCCTAAAAATGGATTAGGAAATGCAATATTTACCTCACAAGGCCCAGCACCCACGGTTTCAGCCACAGCACAGATTTCAGACTCATTCACAGTAATCTTCCCTTTGAGATATTGGTTGCATTTCTCATTTCCCAAAATAAACAGGTTTGCTACTTGGAGAAGGCCATCATAGTTAACTACTACAATTAAAAAGAAAATATTATTTTATTTTAGGGGAAAAAAATGTTTCAAGATACAGTCTAGATAAACTTGTTCATGTAATTTCAGTCATTGTACTTTCTCTCCAAAACTCACATTTTTGTCTATCCCCACTGTTATCAGGTTTTTGAATTTTGGTTTTCTTATCTTTTCTGCAAATGGAATTTGCCAGACATTTGTTTGGTTTTCATGTCTGAGAATATCTGAACAAGTTTTTAGTACTAGAATAAAGGACTGGGTAACTGGGCTTCCTCTACAGCTCACCACCAACTTGCCCAGTCATCAAAGAAATCAGAAAAAGGGCCTGGAAATGTTATCACTCCCATCAGTGGAGGGAGGATTCTGCTCCCTGCCTTAAACATGAGTTAATGTGTAACAGTGCCTGCCATGGCCTAGGGAAGGACGTGTGATTTGAAAAATACTGCAGCAGAGTGAAGTTTTTCTCATTCTGTGCTGGCTCAGCTACCCTGAATGACTTTGTGCCTGCAAGGGCAGAGCCACAGCCTTGTGCAATCTCCATTCATCAGTGTGAAGGTCAGGAAGCAGGAGCCCTGTGGAGCTTACTCTTGTTCTACATGTCGAAAGACAAGCCTGTACAAGCTGCAAAGATAAATAAAGGGTCTGGACCTGCCCATTCTCTGCACAGCCATCAAAAGAAAATGCCAAGCTTGCCCTCCACTGACTTATTATCCTGTTTTCTTGAAAAAAAATGGATGTAACACTTCTTCCTTCCCTGACCGGGATTCTGTGAGGATTATAATAAGTCGTGCAAAAAATATAGTACAAAGTCCTTGGATGACAGATGTTATGTATTTACTGTATTACATAACTCCACAGCATTGCAAATTCCTTATCAGTTCTCTTAAGCTAAGCTTTCCTGTGATGCTGTATTGTGCTGTGCTCCAGCCTGATGTCCCTGTCCCCCAGACAGCCGATGCCCCCAGAGGATGGCTAATATGGGCATGCTGGGAACATCAAAGGCAGTCATTTGGGAGAGGGCTGGTACAGATTAATTGCCACCCACAAAGAAATGGCAGAGTAGTGGCTACGAGGAAGACAGCCTCAGAATTCCAGCCTAGCTTCTGCTCTTCTTCCAGGACAGTGTGAGTATATTTCTGCTGCTTACTCAGGGTCTGTGGCAAAACAACATTTGAGCACAGTAAATATTGGAGTAATTATTGTCAACTGGCAGCTATTAACTTTTTATCAACACATAATTAGCCAGATATAGCATTTACTAGACTAAATAAATGTCTGTTCTCCCACATATTTGTATTTTCTTCACACAAAACTGTGTTTAATAAACACTAGAAAGGTTGCAGTGTCGAGTACTCAAAAAGTTAGGAAATGCCAGACTTGGGGTTGCCTGTGAGTCCCTAGTTCACTGTTATTGTGTATGTTAATAAAGTCTTTGATTACATGTTTCTGTATTAGTTTTTCCACAGGGGCTTGCTTTGGAATACAGAAAGAGACTGCTCAAGTAGATGAACAAAGATTTGTCAAGAAACCCTGTTAACATGCTGCAGAGAAATTTTGCTATTTTATTTTTACATGTAGATTGGTATTTTTCTCTAATTCACTGCTTGAAATGTTTGAATCATTTTGCCTGTCCCTGGAACAACAACAAAAAAAGGAGAGACTAGTGGAAAATATTTCATATTAAATTAACTTGGATAAAAGGCTCAGAGATTTACAATTAAAAAAAAACCAAACGAATTTATATTTTAACAAGAAGTGTTGGAAAACTGTGGCATCAGGCAATACCCGCAGCCTCACCTATAATGACAAGAGGAAGTAAGTTGTCAACGTATTCATTTAGTTTTTAAAAATAGTTTCTTACATCCAGTGTATCCCCATCCATAAACACTGCAGCTGGTCTTCTCTGGAATGGTACATCCAGAAATGGGCAATCGGATTATTTCTACAAAATTTGTCAATATAGCAGGTCTGAAAGAGAAAAAAATAATAGATATAATGGATTTTATTTAACCTAAATGTATTTTTAAAATTACATTAAGCCTATTATAGACCACAGCAATTAAAAACTGTGCCAATTATTTTCTTTTTATTTTCTGTCTTTGAAGAATATGATGGATTCTCCTACCTAATTTTTGTACTACAGTTGCCAACTGTCATAAAATTCCTGAAATGCTGTCACCACTTTCATGCTATTTGACTTGGGTTTTAATCTTAAAAGTAAGTAGTGATGGCATTTCATTTGTATATATAGGTTTTTTAATATGGAGAAATTTTGAAAGCTTGTATATACATGGGATCTCAGGATCTCAGCTACAATCTGGTGCTTATTCTATAAATTAAAACCATATACTAGTCCATGTGGGTACTTTGTGGGTTTTCTTTAAATCTCCCAACAAAGCTAAACATGGTTAACAGGAAGAATAATGTAGGTATGATTTCACAGGAGTAACATCTGTTTTCTGAGTAACGTCAATGGACCTGCATTTCTGCGTATACCAAGTAAAATTTCTTTCAGTTGGAAGTTTACCCCATGGAGGCAGCATCAATAGTACTGGAGAGAGTAGAGCAATTAACTTGCAAATCTCATTTAGGAAGACTCTCACCCAGCAGATGAAAGTCCCAGAATTCACAATAACAGCTACTAACCTGCTAAGTTTCAGTAAGACCAAATCTGACCCTGCGGGGCCATATACCAATTGGGAGATATTTCGGACTTGTCTACGCTTCTCCTCTCCCTTTCCTTGGATATTATGGACTCCAAGCAAGGCTTTGTAGTCTTTCAAGTCTTTGTACCTAAATGAGGCAAAGTTGGTTATGATTTTGCTGACTGTATAATAAAATAAAATAACTAAAAAACTCTGCATAATATGATTATGCTGGAAGATCTTAACTAATGCTCCTTAGCAGAAATGGCTTCGTGCTGCCAACTGCTATTCCAAAATCAACATGCTTGGATGTCAGGTTTTGGCCTGAAGCCATTACATAATTTTATCTTTAACTGTTACTAAAATCTATTTTTTTTTTTTTTTTACATAATAGAATCCAAACATTTAAATCCTTGGACAGTATGAACCTTTGAACTTTTTTAGATTTACCCAAGTTTTCTATTTTATTTTGTCCAGTTAAGCAGAAGCATGACATTATTCTCATAAAGAGGCAATTGTCTAACCACGACACTTGAAAAATCTATTTATGCTTCTATGTAAAATAGGCAGGGCTATTTAGATTTACAGCAATAATAACAGAAAACACCAAGGTCCCACAGGCCTTTTATATCAGAAAAGCAGTGTTAAAGCCAAACAGGAGGAAAAACTGCTGCATTCAAGTTGAAGAAGTATTGTGCTGATAAAAAATAGATGTATTTTAATATTGCAAAGTTACAGACTACTGTACCGAGAAGGAAAACACTGCCTTGCTGTAAGAACCCACTCTTCTTTTATCAAAGTACCACCACAGATATGCTTATTCCTGGGGGAAAAAAAAGAAAATAAAAAAGGTTAGAAACACCCCAAAAACACTGGTATCGGTTTCTACATAGTCAAAAAGTTTAGAGTGTTTTGCTCCCCACACATTTGCTGGTGAAAAGTGGCAGACTGACAACATGTGGAAAGTTTGTTCTGTCCCTTTGCTCTACAGTTTCAACACTTAACGGCAACATTACTTTGCAAAGCTTTACTCCAATGTGCAAAAACCAGAAAGAAAGACAAATTCAGTTACTCTGTTCATTTAGCGGTTTCAAAGCTGAATTTGTAATGAGACACCTAATTTAAAATAAAAAAAATAAAAAAAAAATAAAAAAAAAAAAAAAAAAAAAAAAAAAAAAAAAAAAAAAAAAAACAAAAAAAAAAAAACAAAACAAGGACCAATTCTTTGTAACAGGAACTGGACTGAAACTTTCAAGCAAATCCCCAAACTGCCACCAGATGTAAACAACATTTGGTCATTATTCATGTAAGTATTATTCAAAGCATTGACCTCAAGGTGGAAAGTTCCTATTTGATTACAAGCCCTAGGAGATTTGTGTCCCCACATACTTCAGTTGGAAACAATCTGCAGTGTATGACATCCTACATGTGATTATAGAAAACCTGAAGCATAATATATCAAGTAAAATTAAAGCAATTAAGCATGACAGTTCTTTAAAAAAATTACTGTGGAATGTAGATAAATTAGTTTCCTTCTTTGTGCCTCTAAAATCACATTTATTTTCTGAAGCTCTTTGGAAAGTGAATCAGAATTGTCAGCAATTTGGGAAAAGCTTGAAATCTCACAATTTACAAATTCAAATGACACAAATGTTCAAAGCTTTGGAAGGAACTACTGGATGGATACCAGAGTATATGTGGAGTTCACAGACAGCAGGATAACACAGAGCTTTGACTTTTTTTTTTTTTTTTTAAATCATATTTTGGTTGAGGAGCAAAATATCTGATCCAAAAGGCTGGAGTCTTCTAAAATGTAGGTTCTAGCTTGTTTTATTATAAAAATATCGCAGTCAGGAGTATAACTATGTTCTTCCATGTTATGTTTGCATCACTTATTATGTTATACAGAATTTCATCATCTGCTTTAGAAGATTAATTAGTACACATAGAAAGGTTACTTCCTCATTTAAGTGTGGAACAAATTTAGAGCTGGTTCCATGGAACAGATGAAATCCATTTAAATACACTTAAATACACTTGGTTACAGTATCTGAATTGGTTATACAAGAAAATTTCATTGATCAATTTAAGATTTAGGAATAGGAATAGTTTCTAGGTTTCACTGGGCCTTCACCATTCAAACACAGGAATTCCATTTTGGAGTGTACATCTAGGCTTTCTTGCAGAAAGGTCAGAAGTAATTAAGATTTTGTTTCAGACAATATTCTATTTGCTTCCTTGGTAACAATACAAAATAAAACTACATTTTTATGCCCATGTGTAATACTTCAAGATATATTTTGCTGCTGGAGTATTCCAGGAATCCCTTATTCATAAAAGGATCTGCAATCATTTAAGCACTCATGTTTCATGGAATTTTATTGCATAGCAGAACATCCAGTTTCAACTACCCTAACAATAGCTATTTAAATTTTAGGAACCCAGATGTAATTCACCTTACCTGCCTAAAAGTTCATCAGATATCAAGACTACTTTTAAAACAGTGCAAATATTAACTTTGCCAGGGAGTGATTTGACCCACCTATCTGGTTTCTCAGTCTAGGAATATAGTGATATACCTTTAAAAATATTTTCCAATGCACTTCCAAAAAGGTTGAGATCTGATGGATCTCATAAGACGCAAAGGTTACTAGGGATGGGAAGAACACCTCCCCCTCCACTCCCAAACTTCTCTATCAATGAAGAGATGTAGAGAATATATTTTTTATCTTTTCCTTTACTCCTATTTTTCATTTAATACCTCTTTTACAACATAGTTTTAAAAGAGATGATGACTCATAAGCTAATAGAATTGAGTTTACTTTAGTTTGGCCCAGCAGACAAAAGACTTTTTTTACTTTTTTAAATTTTTTCGTGCTAGAAGATCCAGGTCTGATACATGAGCTATATCCTGTTATAAATTAATGATTCACACTTCTAGCTGATGAGTTATGAACCAGAGTAAAGAACCTAGGAAATAGCCATTCTGTGTTCTGTCTTTTACACAGCAGCAAAGATCTGCCATAATATAATACATGTGTTATACACAAGATGTACATGTCAGGGTCTTGCTTTACAGAATGAAAGGATTTCCATAGCTCCTACTTTGAAAGTGAAAATATTGATCTGAAATTCAACTTTTTTCTAACAGTCTCTAAAATAAACAGTTTCATGCTGAACGTGAAGCCAATGTTATGAAAAGGTCTGCAGTAGCTAATTGAAAGAGCAGAACAGGATGAAGGCTTTGCAGGTTCATGTGTATAAGTTAGTGATAATGAACATATAAACTATTTCACTAGCAGAGTGAATACTATGGCATCACCTGACATTAGAAGAATGCTGATTCTCTGCTTTTACAGAACTCAACTGCAGTGTAGAAATAATCTTATTGTGGTCAACATTTCCTACAATTCTAAACCAAATATCCTAGCAGTTGTATTGCCCTTCTAATCAAAGTGATAGTTACCTGTATGTCAAACTAACCACCCATCCTTCGTTAGTTTGTGTTGGGATTCCATTTACAACTCTCAAATGTTTTGTTGAGGCACAAGGAATGGCAGTATCTGAAAGCAGGTCCAGAGATCACATTTTACTAAAAACAGTGGTAGGAAACCTGCACAGCTGCATATAAGGACCACAAGAAGGTCAATATTTACTATGTTATTAACTTTTCTGTGCTAATGGAATATATTTCTAGGCCATCAAAACTACTTCAGTGAAATTCAGTAGGTCTATTTAAATATCCTTAGGGAATACAAAATACATAAATTTAAATAGTTTTTTGAGATTTACATAGTTAAAAAGCAAACATTGAAACTCATTACCAAATCTCACCACTGGCATGACAGTGAGAATAGATAAAGCAGTATAATAAAGCTATTCCCCATTTTTGTCTTGTAAAATTAATTTTGCTCAGTCAGTGGGTTTTTGTAACTTTAACTAATCTTTATTTTGTTTCCCAATTGGAAAGAAATGTCTAGATTTAGAGAATAGCCATGCACTGCATAGTTCATACACAAACTTACTTACCATCCAAGCTGGTTGTAGTAGGAGTTGTATCACCTTCACCTAGACAGACACATAAGATAGCCATAATGCAAAATTAAAATACATTTAAAAATTGAATAAAATTCAACAGCAAATGACATAATTTTAACTTTAATGGTTCACAGAGTTTTAAACTTTTATGATTTCCTCAATACACTGCAAAAGCAGTATTCAGTAAGGCTTAACAAGAGGGCTGAATTTTGCGCCAACAGAATGAAACGAGAAATAAACATTTTGTTTGGAATATCAAGCATTTTTCTTCTTGGCTGCATCCTGAAGACATCAGGCTGCCTATCATGTTCAATTTACATGCTTCATTCAAGCAAGCAAATGCTGAAAAATGAAGTGATCACTTTTATATAAGGTTTCAGGAACTATAGAAGTCGTGATTAAACCCAAAGAAGACTGAAAGAAATTCTCAATGCCTTAGAAAACTTTGAAAGATGTGTTAAGTTTATCAGCAAAAACTTGTTCTTACCAAAATATGTATGCTAAAATCTGGTTCAGTTCTTCCATCTAGTCCAATTTAAAAAAATAGTTGCAAGTTTGCTTAAACTTGTTTCTAAATGTTTACCTTCAGTGACGTGTACAGTGACCCAGCATTATGAGCTGGAGCTACAGGAGTAGCTGCTGAAAACTTGCACAAGGAAATTTAAGCAGTCTCATCCAATTACATTTCCATCATTAAGAAAATATGCATGTATATATATTATATAATGTATATGCAAACACACATATGCACACATATAGGTATATTCATATATATATAGATAGTTACATTCATAGTGAAATTTCTAAGTGCATGTATACACATATGCATATATGTATGTGTATATATGTATGCATATGTGTGCATACATACATGTAAAACTGTATGGATGTGCATATATATTTATACAGTATTGTAATACTAGTGCATATGAGTTACAATTGTAAAAATGGCATATTCCCACTCTGGTGTTTGATTGCAGAAATGTACCACTCACCAGTTCTGGATACCCTACAAAGGTTTGCTGAGAATACATCCTTGAGAATTCACAGATCCAAATAATGAACTCAGAATAAGTGAATAAAAAATATATTTCTTCAGCTAGTATTCTTCATTTATATTGACATAAATAACCTTTTGCACGGTTTTGTTTACTCTTCACATAGATGCCAAAATATCACCTGAGATTTCAAATGCCACTTTTAGAGATGCTGGAGTTCAGGCTATGAGGAAATGCAGCAGATTGCCTCTAGGAATGAGTGTAACATTATCCTCAACCTCTAGAGATCACAGACATGCATTCAAAAGCCTGATTTACCATTTAAGTGTTCTCCCAGGACATACAGCAAAGTAACTTAGAAATAAGAATTGAAGAGAAAGATTTTAAACATAAATGTGAATTGCACATTTCTCAGCATAAAACTATCGTTTTTTACTTGTCATCAGTTTATTGCTGAATTCCCTAGGATTCTTAATTCTGTTTATTTAAGCTATTTAGATTTAAACATTCATCTTTGGAGGCATGATTTTCCTAATTCTTGCCAGGAGTTAAATCATTCCATAAACATCTGAAAGCAGAATCTAATCTTTATAGCACATATACACTTCAGCATACATACAGTGAGTTGTCCTAACATTCCAAAGACAGATCACACAAAGAGTCTCTGAAGCTTGTAGCCCAGAAGATAACTCTGCCTGGGTTTCTTGAGGCCACAGCCAGCATTCTGACCGCTAGACAATTCTTTGTCTCCGTCCAACCCTCATTCAATAGCTAGATCTGTTGGAAAATGTTTGACCATCTGTAATAGCCCCTTTGTGCTCCTGCTGCATAAATAAGCCTTGAAATCTCCAAGCTGGTCAAGGAAAAGAACCCCTTGTTCATATATTGCACAAGCAGCTTCTGTCTGCTCCTTCTCAGTCACGCATTCTTGAGAGAATCACACATTTTCTGCTGCCACAAGTGACAATAGGAAGGTGTGTATAGGCATGTGACACCGTGGTCTCACCGGGACTGCACAGCTGACAATGCCAGCAGCATGCCAAGTACTCACATCGAGAAATAGGGCAGTAATCCCAGGGAACAAGAGGATCATCTGTGTAACACCAGGGACCATGAAAATCATCATCTGGATTGCGGCAATAGTTTTTCTTCAGTTTACTAACATCTGGTTCTCTGAATATTTGTATATGCCTACAGGGGAAAAAAAATTCAAAGTGTTGAAAAGCTTTATTCTATAGCCCAAATTTCCAAAGGTTAAATGTTGCTTTGCTTCACATTGTATTATTAGCTGATTGAGAAGCCTACAGGTCAGGGTTTAGGGCTGGTTAAAATCAAAGAGAAGATGAGACCCAAATATTTTCTGGGTCTGGGTCCAACTTTCCTCTGGTTGGCACTTTAAGCACTGTGTCCACTGGACAGCTGTGAAGTTTCTAGATCTCC
Source organism: Rhabdornis inornatus (assembly GCA_013397075.1). Taxonomy (NCBI): domain Eukaryota; kingdom Metazoa; phylum Chordata; class Aves; order Passeriformes; family Rhabdornithidae; genus Rhabdornis; species Rhabdornis inornatus. Next base: position 348,295 of record VWZS01009483.1, read on the forward strand.
CACTCAAGCTAAAACTCTACATACCCACAGGAGGGATCATTATACTGATCAGAAGAGTGCCTGTGATGCCCTCAGCAGAATCAGGCCTCTCTGGGAAGCACAGGTACCTTCTCCTGCAGGTTAACAGCACAAGGGAGCATTGAATCTACAAAGCCGAATCCAAGGCAAAAGAAAGGCAAACTAAGAAAGTTAGCAAGGATGAGCAGCAGGCAAGGAGAAAGATGAATGGCTCAGACAAACTGCAGAGATAGGTCACCTAAGTTGCAAGCCTACATGAAGCACTTTAGAGGTGAAATTTTGAGGCCAAAATTTGAAGTGGAGGAAAATGTTTATTTTTGGCTTGTCAGATACAAGGATACAGGCTTCCTTAGTTACAGCTGTACTGCTCCTTCAGTTCATAACCAACCACGCATGCTGCCTCTAGATCACCCATAACCAGAGAAACTGTTGGAGTGAGAATATAACTCCCCAAAGAAGTTCCCAGATGGAAAATGTGTAGGAGTAAGGAAAGAAAGGCTGATCTGTGCTCTATTAGATGACTGCAGTTGCATCAGGCATCCAGTAGGTTCATGCTGCCTCATTCACAGCAAACTAAGACTTATCATGCTTCTCAGAAAGCATGAGCTTAAACCTCTGCTCCCCTTACATGGGCAGCACACTGGAATGTGTATCCACTCTCTCACCATCTGTGGGAAGAAACACATGTAGTCCAGGTGATGATACCAGACAGGGCCACTGGAGCCTGCCTTTTGCAATACAGCTTCCCCAAGGGCTGGCTTCCTGATTTACACAGCCCTTCCAAAGGACGATGGCTTATATGTACAGCACTGTGACTCTACAACAAGTACCAAAGCCAATATTGACACATTTGCATCAGCTTCAGAAACTAAAGGAAAATGAATTTTCATCACGGTCACTAGTGTGTATGTGATGTCTCATACATAGGAAAACATTTTATTAATCCTTTCTTTTATATATAGTCCTGATAATTCATTTTACTTCAACAAATAAATTTGCTTGCCATTTCTACTACTTGAATATTAAGCCAAAGTAATAATAAACAGCAGAAATTGCAGGCCTTTTTATTGGCATTTGACAATCTAGTCAGAGTCACTAGATTGTAGAGAGTCAGTTTCAGGCAGCAAGGGACATTAGGTGATTTCAAGGCCAACCTCCTCCTTGAAGCAGGATGAGCTATGAGATGAGGCTGAGGAGACAACCATTTCCTCTCATTTCTGATATCCTCTCATTGTACCAAACTTTCAAGGACAAGGATGGGTAAAATAGGCAAGTAAACTAAACACTAAGAAACATCCCAAAGCCTGCAGTTAGTGGTTAGCCTGAACAAAGTCATATTGTGCAATATATTTAAACACAAAGAAAAAAAGAAAAAGATAAAAATAAAGATTAGGAAAACAAAGATATTTAAAGCTCCAGGGCATAAGGGGCTACTTTAGAATCAATGCATATGAAAAAGAGTTGCCATCTGGAGGCAGTATTTATTCAGGACTCACTGAACCATCTCTTTCTGTTTAATATGTACACACCTACGTAAGTCTTCAATATTTTTGTCCCATGTGGAGCAAGTTAGCCCAAATCTTGTCTTGGATAGATTTCCCATGTAACTCTTGCCATTGCCACGATAACAATCTGAAAAAAAAAAAATGTTGGGACAAAAAAGTGGAGCATAATTGTGCAACATTAAGAAAACTCTTCCTTTCCATCAGTAATCCAAATTATAGAAGACAAATATTCTGTTTAGCAAATGCTATACACTATTAATAAGACAATTGCATAAATCAGATCAGAAGAAAAACAGAAAAGAGTTTTCAAATTTACGTAGATAATCTCCTCTCTGAGACCTTCATTCCCAACACAGCAGTATTTTAAATTTTGTCTTACTTACATAAAATTGGAAAATTTCTTTCATAGTTGATTTATGATTAATTTAGAAGTGTCACACAGAATATCCTAAAAGTTGTCAGAAGCTAGTTAATGCAAAAACCAAGAAAAAGTGGTCCCCTATTCCTTCCTCTACAAAAAACAAGCATTCAGTTTAGCTTTGTGTAGTTTCCAGATACTGACAACAGTGTATAGTTCTCGACTTAAGTACTTCTGCAGCAAAATCAAAAAATCATCATGACTTTAATTTTAATGTAATTCAAAAACTTGCCTGTTTGCTCCAGCAGAAGTCATGTTTAATTCATAAGCTTTTATCACAAGCCATTTTGAGACTTTTCAAGAGAATTGTTTAAAATGATCAGTATTATAAAGACATTTTGCATAAAGCACTTAATTTCATATTCATCAGTATTTCTACTTTTTGATAATTGATACTTTAGAAGAAACACAGACTGAATATAAAAGTTTTATTCTTTCTCTGACATAAGGCTTGCAACTGCAACTTTTTCAAATTTACAGAAAAATAGGCTAAAATTTAAAGATGGAGATGTTAATGCAGCCTGATGTAGGGTTATAGGTCTGAGGTCTTAGCCCCAGTTTTTGCTGTGATTGACATCTGTTCAGGATGCAATATTACTCCTTACAGTAATACCAAAAACCTCATGGGAAAAACATTTGCCTGAAGACTCAGAATGAACCTCACAGACAGAGGTAGGTTAGAACTCAGAGGATCAATCCCTTCTAGATGAGAAAATATATGCAAGAAAATAAAAAGGGGAAAAAAATCACTTTTGGTAGCCTGATATGCAATTATAAAAAGACTGTGAACCAAGAAAATCATCTCAGCTGTGGAAAAAGGCTTTTCAAACTAAGAAAGGTAAAGACAGTAGAGCAAGTACATAGATTGGCCTTGTCTAAAAATCAGATCCAATCAAATCTTTGCTGCAGCTTTGCCTGCTGGAATCACAAATTAAACTGAGAATCTCATTTACACCACAATGAATCCCAAGTATGCCAATTAAAGCCAAGTGGAACTACATAGAGGTGTAATACAGACACAACTTCTCCAGTTTTCAAAGCTGTCTACTTGATGTTTGGATCAGTATGGCATTCACTTAATATCACATTATCACCCTTTCCTCTGTTACCTTGTTCATTTGATACATCACACTTAGGGATCTGGGAGCAATAACCAATACGGATGTTTGGGTCAGTGGTAAAGCACCAGGGTGATTCAGATCCATCTGGATTTCGGCAGTAGTTCTCCCTCAAATCCCTATAAAAATAAATATGTTAGCTTGCAGCAGGGATAACCTAAACCCACCAACGTCGTCCATTGTTTTTTGTTATGAATTAATGAAAATACAGGCTCATTCAGGTCTCTGTGTTACTGATCAGTGTCAAGTGCAAGGAGATGATGAGCCAGTAAGAACACAGTGTCCAAAAAAAATATTAAATGCAATAAGAGTATGTTTGTGGAAATTCATTTTCAGCAGACATATGTTTAGATGGGATATAAGATTTCATTGGAAGATTAACAATAATTTCAAATTTCAATTTTCAATATTAACAAAATTTTATATTCAAGATCCTCCATCAAAATTTGCATGCCACTGGCATTGGATATACCTGCAATACCTTTCAAGTGCTTTTAAATACAAACATTACCAAAGTGCTTAAAACTCCCTGTACTTTGAATGGCTCTGCTAAATTTAGAGAAACAGAGTGCTTTAGACTATCAGTAACTCATTTAAGAAACTGAATCATGGAAAATAAAAAAAAGTGTGTGTGGAAATTCTGTGTAGCTGTTACCTTTTAAATAAAAGTTAGTCACAAGGGAACATCTTTAAAAGTTTTTTGCAGCTTGCATGAAATATTCAAACCTCTTAATAGTAAGTTTTATTTCCCTGTCTCCTGACAGTTGTTGCCGTGTTCTGTGCATCTCCATATTTCACTGTATTTTTTACATCTGCAGCACTTACTGATAACAGACTATGGAAAGAATGGTCCTAATACTGTAATTCTTACTAATATTTACCCATCAATAAAGATATTAGGGCTGTGGCTCTAATCTGGTGAGAAAGGTTTCCTCTATGCTTAGTTTAAAAAGGACTGAATTAACATTACTAAGGTAACTGCCTAAAATTAGTAGATTCTTCACACCCTGGAAGTTTCTAATCCATAAAGAAATGATGACCAGTGGTCACTCAAGTAAAAGCAGTCCTATTGATGCATATGTATTTAGTAATGAGACAGAAAAAGGATTTAAAATATTAAAGAAGTGCTTTCAAATATTATAAATGTTGATCATTACAAAGAAGATAACATTCAGGTAATATTTAGGACATATTAAATTTAAGTCAACAATCAAGCTGCGAATAAGGTTTAGTTCCATGAAAAAAATCCAGTGGTAACATATCAGCACTGTCGGGATTCAGGTCCCAGCCTGGAACACATACAAACACTTCACAATCAAATTGGTGAATACATGCTTGAAGGAAAAGTTCATAAGAATCCCTAGTGTTTCACACAAGTTCATCTAGAACTACTGCTTTGAGATCTGAAGGACTGATTTTCCCAGGCTTAAATGGTTTCTAGCCTCGGCAGGTACAGCGAATGCCTCAGAACCTGGGGCAGGGACAAGGGCCCTATGGTCTGCTCCAGTGGTATGAATTGTTGAACATTGTAAAACTCAGCTCTTTTCCCGCTGCAGTAATAACAGCCGCATGTCTGTACTCACTTGCATTTGAAGTTCTCAGGAGTGATGTTGTGCTGGTGAGGAAACTGTGAGTCCCACCTCTGGCACTGGATCCCACTCCAGATGGTGCTGACGGTGCCACGGTAACCTTCGCCCTGTCCCTGGACGCACGCGGTGGTCGCAGCCGCCGCCTCCGTGCCGTTCACGACGCCTTCCTCTGCAGAGCCAGACAAGAAGGGCTGTTTCATTCTCTTAAGAATGGCTCGGGATGTCAGGTTTGAACTCCACATTACTGATGGAGCCGTGGATTACAGGATGTTCAAATCATGGTAATTGCAGTTCTTTGGTGAAATTGCCAATGTGATTACAGAATGATTTTCTCCTCTTCACATTTACAACATCCACCAAAAATCCAAAATTAAAATAAGTGCCAGACTTTATGCTAGTTTATTCATTTGCATGCAAAGAGTCTGCAGTATTTTCTTGCGTGAGACACCTGGCCTATGCTGTACCATTGGAGTTTAGAAGATATTCCTGATTACTTTTTCAAGTTCAGCAAATGTCATTCCCTCAGCTTTGAAAAACTGAGTGGCCACCCACATGCGCACTGTTAAACATGGTAACACATATTTGTAGGATTAAAATATAATTGGGTTTCTCTAAAGAATTCCCAGAATATCAGGTCACAGGAAAAAAAAGATGCAGATAAAAAAATAATAAAAAAACATATAGATCCTATCATAAAATAATGTGCTAAACTTCCCCTAGAAGGTTGTTTGTTTTTTTAATGCCTCATATGGTTAAAAGAGGGGGGGGAAAAGGCCCAGCTTTTGAAATCAAAGATCAGTATTCTCTACAGAGAGAAAAATGTTTTAAAGACTAACAAATTCATCAGACTCAAGATCTCTTACAGATGTTGATATATTCTACACTCACCCTGGTGTGGGCTGTCTTGAACTGAATTCAGAAAAACAGTGGTTTTTAAATGACTCATTCACATAACTTAAAAGTCTCTTTTTATTTCTTATGCAATTTTCATAATTGCAAATTAATGGCACAGATATTACATCAGATATATACAAAGTAGTACAAAACTAAATACACTGCAGTAAGAGCAATTCTTCTGTAATACCCTTCAAAGTTCCCAATACAATATTTTAAAAGTAACTGCATATCTGTTGGTAATTGCTATTGTTCACAAGACTAATTTTATTAATTATCTTAAAAGTATTAGTTGCCAGCAAAAAGTATGTTAATAAGGTTCTTTAATTAGTTTTCTTCAAATGGTCCAGTGAATAGAACAGTATTTGTGTATTACTCATAATGTAGTTCACTCCTGGTAACTTGAGCCAGTTCCATGATCTCCAAGAAAATATGGATCTTAAGGAAACCAAATGTCATAACAGATGGTTTTGGCTGATTTGCTGACTGATCTTTGACGTTAAAGATCATTTCCCTGTCAGATGATAACATCAAGTTGTGCAGTTGAATTATACATTTATCCATGCATCCCTTTTGCTGTTCATCTGGTTGATGTTTTTAAATCAGTGTTTCATGGTCAAATTCATTTCATGTCCCTCCTTCCCAAGGCAAATGTTGTCCTGTTTCAATGGGATTTTGAGTTCCAAACTCATTCCAAAATCAAAAGGATATGGCACTGCAAGTATCACAAGGAGGTTTCTGCAGGCTGACAAATGCACTCTTTCTAGGGGACTTGTCAAGTTCTTGCAGGTAGTAACTTTATATTTAGTCTTTATACAACACTTTTTAAAAAATAGACTACAAAAAGATGAAATAATACAACTTATAGTAATAAATAGCTAGAATATTTCTGTTTTCCATTATAAATAATATATGAAAACAAATGGAGTTAGATTCTAAAATAGTTTCTAAGCTGATTAGAGTGAACATACCTATGCCACATTCAAACACATATTAGTATTTTTTAAAAATATGTGCATTTCCTTTATACAAATGAAAGAGATCTGGGGAAAAAATCTGGGGGGGAAGGGGAGAAGAGTTCCCTAAGATGATAAATTTCAACAGACACCCTGGCTTCATAATATTCCTATTGAAATTAATATTTAATTGATTTTAATTAATCAATTAAAACTATGTAACCCTGGAAAAAAGTCTTCTTAAATAATACTAATAATGTACAAAAAATCAAATACAAGTTGTTGCAAAGACCTTATCTATACACAAATCATTACTATTTCAACTGTAATGAACTGTATAGGGCACCTACTCTGTACTCAGTCATGCTCAAAGAAAAGTAATTAGGATGGTGTTTATATATCATTACGTGGGATTGGGTCTTTTTTTAATCACATGCCTGAAATGAAATCATAATGCATCAGTTGATTTAAGCAAGGCCATAGTAATTTTGAACAGCAATCCTTCTTGTACGTCTGCAGATACATACAGTTCATTGTTGAACCTTACATTATGTGTCTGGACAGTGACCTCTACCTGTAGACCAGTTTTTACAACTTGGCCACGTCAAAATATACAATGCAAAGGCACCAGTAGAACTTAACTTTCACATTGTCATGAATACTTGCACAGCCAAGCCACTTCTGGAAACACTTGCACTATAATGATTAAGAGAGAAATTATTTCAAAATCTGCAACATTATTATCTGCTACTACTTTGTGGCAGCTCTCAATAAGAATTCTAGTAATGATGACAGCATAGGGTTAAAAAGTTTCTAAAATCATGGGAACTGCATACAAAAGATTCAGGGGAGTGGAAAGGAAGATTGGGTCTGGTAGGCCTGGGAAAGGGAACCAGGCCCTGGGAACGAATATTAAGCTTTGTTTATTTCTAGATCATGTGAAGCTACACCTGCGTAATCATCATATGATAAATGATATGAGTGTTAAATGTAACGATTGTTTGGTAATTGAATATGATTATTGTAATAAGAATCATGAGAAACTATGTAATCGTAACAAGAATCATGAGAACGAATATTTGGGGGGCCTAATGAAAATTACAAGAATACATGCTTGGATAAGATCAATATATATATAGTATACAATAGAACAATATGGGTTTAATAATTAATACATAGTTATATAACAAAAAGGGTATAAAAACATGTTCATCTCGGATCCATGTCGGAGTCAGATTTGGGTCTGCACCCCTGATTGCCAGAGCTCTTCAATAAAGCACCTGCATATAATCATTCCATGATTATGTGTTTTGAACGCTATCAATGTGAGTGATCACTAAAATATTTTTTTAACTAATAAAGCAGTTTCAGTGTTCCAAAGGGTCCACAGAACCCTCCCCAAATTCTTCTTGCTGTACCAGCTACATATACTACAAATGTCTTATTTTAAAACATGAAAAATGAGATTCCAAAATATTTCTAAAATTTAATTCTGAAATTCTGAGGGCTTGTACTCTCAGAACCAATTCCCATTCCTGCTATTGAGTCTCACAGAAAGCTCAGAACTTACCAATAAAGGCTTGAGAAATCCTTCATTCATCTGTCGATTCCACAAACAGGCATGATGGGAACAGTCTCCCTATTCCTGTTAATGAAAGTTGGGCTGGATATGCACAGGAGCAGGAAAGAGCTTGAGGAGCAGTGCCTGCCTCACCAGACACTGCAGATTTTACAGCACTTGCCAAACTAAGATGTGCCCAGGCTGTCCAAGCCTACAACTTACACAGTCATCTCCATTCAGTACTGGTCCTGTTGTTGAGGCTAATTACTCATCACTGACATACCAAATTAGCTAAATTTAATAACTCTGAGCATGAACGTCAGATGTGCAGAGCATCGGTGAAAGAGCCCTAGGACCGCACTCACCAGGTCTCTTACAAGGCAGAATCAAGATCAAGATCAAAATCTATAAAATTGAATTCCCATCCTTATGCCAGTAAATTATCAAAAATATAAATTAAGATCTGAAAATCCAAAGGATTGTTCCAATGAGGAGGACAATCTTAATTTAGCTGGATTAATTTAAAATCAACAAGAAATCCTTACTTTGCAATACTTACTAATATATCATAATAGAAGTTCTCAGGATTTTTTTCTTCAGTTCAATATTTTTTAGTTCTGAACTGAGATTAAAAGTACTGTTAAAGAAAGATCACACAAAATACCACCTTATAAAAGACTCCTATTTATAATTTATGGATTGAGTGTCACTTCTTACTCCTGTAGGAAAGTTCATTATGAACAGAAGCATTTGGTAATTGTTAGCACCGTTTTTGAACTTTATACTTTTGAACTTTGTGGGTTTTTTTTTTTCTTTTTTTAAATTCTGGATGGCTAAGATTAAACACGTAATTCAGACAGCCACATGAGGGGATTTCCCATTAGTAAATTCTACCTTCACATGTTCACTCTAAAGTTCCCAGACAAAGGGTAATAATGCAAAGATTTTTTTTTCCTGTAAAACCCTCTGGTTTTTTGATACTTCAAAATACATAACTTTATTAACAGGAGGCAGCTCATGCATTCATAGATGCTTAAGTAAAAAGTTGAAACATTATCCAGAGCCTTATGTGTAAAGCCACAGATAGTCTCAGTTCTGGTTCTCACAGCAATTCCAGCATGAGGGAATCACAGGGGCCTTGACTCACCTGACAGCTGAAGTAACCAGCTAGATACTATTTCTGACTTTAATCCCAATGAACCAGAAGAAAATCCTGCACAAACTTTAGGTCAACGGTGAGAAACATACTGACTTAAAAGAAGATAGAGATTTTGCTGGAGAGTGCATGGTCTTTCACGACAATACAACCTATGTATTTGTGGAAAAAGACATAGTTAGAAAAGAAGTAGAGCCCTAAATTATATCATGAGGAAAATACCTGTTCTTGCTGATATTCATGGAATGTCTCTTTTACAGTGTCAGTCAACAGAAGGAAAATGTGCCCTGACTTGTAACAAAACAATTTTAAAAGTCGATTCTAAACATGATCCATACGAAAGTTAGTAAGAAAGCTGAGTGATGTTTTGAAGCTGTTCATGCTCAGTTACACAGTTTTCAGGCATCCCTTCCTTTAGCAATGGCATTTATAGTTCTGGGCACTAGTTTAGTGGCAGCTCCTTCCTTTCCATATTTTCTTCAATGTTCCATGGATCAGTACAAGAATGGAAGAAAAACCCCACTGATTTTCAGTGCTTTGCTTTTTTCAGTAAAAATATATGAGAAAGTGAAGAAATCAATTATAGCCAAGCTCAAGAATGTCACGGTACTGAAAAACTCATTGTCACCTAAAACATTCACATATACAATTCATTTGTCCATGACCACAGAGAGATCTTTCCAGGCTGTTCCAGTGTCTATAATAAGGCTTTAAATTCAATTGTTTTTTATTTAAAATCTATCAGAAAAAAAAAATCTCCTTACACTTAGAGTTCTTACATTTCACTTTCAATTTATGATAGAAATTATGAAAACGATTTGAGAAGGATCCTTTTTGAGGAAATATGGATTAAGCTGCTGTATAAACAGTGAACACTGGACCTATTCTTTGCCTCCTTGCAAACCAAGATGGAAGGTAACACTTTATCAACTACTAAATAGCAGCCTCTTTTCACTGCCTCCTTCCTATAAACATCTTTATCTTACACAAATATTAACCTTAAATGACTCTAACTTTTATTTGTTTACATACAATGATTCAACAAATAACTCTTTAATCAGAACTCTGCATTCAAATGGGCAGTTGAAATCTCTGTTTCTAAAGAAATAGTAATTTAATATTGGTGGACTTTTGCCTTCCCAGAAGCTGTGGGCACACTGCAACAGTTCATCTTAGATCTAGGTTCTCAATTTTGGTGTTTCATTACTTGTTATTTCCCATCAAACAGAGGCCTTTATTGAATTTTCTCAAGGCTTTTCAGGCTCTGGTCACCCCTGACTACTGTCAATGACTACTGGTGGCAAAGGCTAAATCCACAGTAAAGGCATCTGGGTGGGGCTGAACATCCAGTAGGCATCAATGAGACACTGTCCTTAACACAGTAATTCAAAAAAGCTCTGCAGATCTCAAATGATATAAGCAGCTTCCTTTATGGACCTCAGCACCTCTCTAGAGCTCATCCTGAGAGGAGCTGCTACCTGTTTGGGTTTTTTAAAAACAGCATTAGTTCCCTACTCCTGTCTTTCCTGTAGTCAGTGTTCTCATTCATGCCAAAATAACAGTAATTTTCCTTTCTCATGTTTGCTGGCACTGCTTCCATTTCTTCATTTCATCCTAGACTTCTTCATTGCTGTTAGTTGTCCTTTTATCCTCTCTTCTAACTAAAAACTGTCTCAAGCCAAAACCACAGACACATATGTGAGCAACTTCAAACCAGTCCTGGGGTCCCCAAAGTCTTAATCCAAATCCAGATTTTGCAGCTTGAGCCATCTCTAATTCCTAATTGCTCCTGTCATCTCTTTCTCACAGCCCTGGCTGCAAGCCACAATGTTTTATGCTGCATTCTGTGCTTGGAAATAAAACTACAATGCCCTCTCTCTCTTCAGTCTTAAAACCATATTTATTTTCTAAATGCTTCCTTCCACCAACATTTTTGCCGAAAATTTTGTATATGAGCTGTTGTCAGCATTTTGGCTATAGAGCAGACTAGCACTCATGGCATGTAGCAAAAGCCACAAGCAGCATGCTGCCTTGTGGTCACTCCCCAAAGAGAGGACACCTACATTTTTGTATTTGGTCCAAGGACTTGGATTTGCAAAGCATTTTTCCTAATTAGTATTTCTTGTAAATTAAATAAACAGTCCTCAGCATATGAATTAAAAACCTGTGTGAGACTCCAAACCACAAAGCTATAAAGACCTATAACTCATGATGTTCTCTTTTTAGTGTTCTGAGATTGCAAACAGCCCCAGCATTAGAAACACAGAGCAGCCACCGAAACCCAGAATAGCCAAGTGTTTTGGGCTTCCTGCTAGGAGGTGGGAAAACAGTTTTTTTATGAGCCTCAAGAAAGACAGAAAACTGAAAACAGGGGTTTGATATTTTCTTTTAGTATTCTGGCCATCAAGGTGGTGATTTAACAGTAGCATCAGCAATAAATTCCCTCACTGGGTTATAAAGGAAAGCACTGAGCACCACTGCATGTTGCGTAGAGGGCAATGTCATATGCCTGTGAGAAAAACCCTTTGAAAATATCTGCTGGATGAAGCTTTCAAGACCCCTACTTTTGTATTTTTTTCTCATATAGATTGCCTTATTAACTTCAAAAGAGATACAGTATTCTATGGGGAAAATACAGTTTTATATGTGACATTTCAACTGATTTTAATATAGTTTCTAACTGGAGGAAAGAATTTCTAGTTCCTTCAGTGAACTTTTGCCTAGAAATGTGACAGAAGGCTTTCATCACAATATGAAAATCGTTACACTGTGTTCTGGAGTTGTTTTTATTTTCATTTTTATCTTTACCTTTTCTTGAGGGCTCTACTATGACTTGGTAGACAAAGGTGATAATCCAGTGGTTTCCAGGAGATCTCCCACCCAGCTATTTTATTAGGCTGCTAGATGCTGGAAGTTGCATGGGGCGTAAGCTTACGTGACCAACAAAGCCAGATGTGAATCCTCAGAACACTGACACATCAGCTCAGGAAATGCCAAAGGATAAAGGTTTATAAAAGTTGCATTTGTGAAACAGTCAGCTGTAACTTAGGAATACTTTTTCATAATAGTAGCATATTTACCAGGGGGAAAGAACAGTTCTAATATGCTACACATGATTCATACGTTATCTAATAATTGGAGAAGTGTAGGAAGCACAGTTTAGTTTAAAAAAAACAAACCACAAACCAAAACAAAACTCAAACCAACACAGGCCAAAAATCCAAAGCAACAGCTCCTTACTTAATGGAGTAAAAAATTGAAAGATGGTTCAGTTGCACAGCTAAGCAATCTGTGTTCACAAAGGAGGAAGTCTGAGCTTTCCCTTTTATCAAAGATTATCAGTAAGTCTAGATACAAAGACATGAATTAGTCTTGTAGTTCACGGGTAAGACTTTCAACATGGGTGTGAGTTAATGTGTGCCTGACCCAAAACAAGCAGCCATCCTGCCAAGTTTCTTGTGTCTCTGGAAAGCCTGATTAGACATTGCCCAAAGTAACAAAATAATTTTGCCTTTTTTACAGTAGAATAATTTTGATAATTTTACTACCTTGTAATACTGGAATTACAATGAAAGAAGATAGAGTAAGTTAAATTACTCTACATCAAGAGGTACAGAATATTCTTACTCAAAACCTGGAATTCAAAAATTGACAAATTGATTGGACCAGACTGAATCTTCAAGATGCTAGAATTGGCCTAAGCTATGAACAGCCAAGGAGAGAAAATTCTGAATTATTGGTGACTCAGGCAGAAAACACGGCATAATTTGTTAGATAAGAATTCTGAGTGAAAGTGGAGAATCCCTCTTTAGGCAGCAACTGCTCACAAAAAAAGTTTCACGTGAGAGCTATTACCTCTTCCCCACCACCCATCCCAATATTTAAAGCATGTCTTAACAAAACTGATTCTACCATCTGCATAGCCCAGTATTACCATGAAAGTCTAGAAAAATTGCTTTGCGCAAGTTTTCAAGGAATTCCAAGAGTTTTACCTTCCTCATTGTCCCTTTATTTCTCATTTAAGACACCTAATTTTCAGTAAAATAGAGCTGTCACAGCTGTCACCAAAGTTACAATGATCTGAGCTTTGTAGACATAACATGCTGCAGTAATCTCTAAAATGCTAAACAAGAGCATGTCAAAGTCAGCATCCAACAACTGTACACCTCCATGCCACTTTGATTCAATTCCTTGTCTCTAAAGTGTGGTTAACAAATGCCACCATCTTGTAGCTGATGGATGAAAATAAATTAATTGCCTGCAGACTGCTTTGATACAGAGTGCTGAATAACACAGAGAGACCCATGAGGAAATTAATAATTCTATCTTCAGCACAAGAGTGAATAATGTGCAGGACCCAAGGCCTAGAACTGCAAAGCAGTCAAGTTGTTAGCAGAGGACACTGAGGGGAAATTGTGTGTGTGCACCAAATGATATTTGATACTCTCAAATGATAATGCAAATGTCAAACATGGCCAAACTAATACTGTACATGAGATCCTCATTGTTTTGCTGCCTCACTTTTTTAGTTCTTGATTTTCGTATATTTTAATGCAATTTACAGTACATACACATATTCTAGTGGAATATGTATGTCTAGTAAGACATACACATATTCTAGTGGTCAGTAACACACAACTCTCCTTTCCTGTCCAGATTAAATATAAAGTGTTTATAGGAGACCCTCTTTGAAAGCTATGTTTTAAAATCCAGTGAAGGGCAATGAATGAACTAGCGGTGGTCCTACACTGCCTGAAATATCTGTGTCCAGATTTTGGAAAGGAAAAGGAAGTAATAAATTTTGCTTGAACTCACCACAAGTTTTAATTGCACAGAACTCCCAGGGGGTGTTAGGGTCAAGAGTGTAGCACCATGGTCTCAGCTTGCCATCAGGATTGCGGCAGTAATTATCATCAAAGCCCTTGTCAGGATATCTGCAAACCACAATGAGAAACGTGTCAGGGAAGTCTTCCTGCAACACTGCACTGCCTTCTACAAGGTACTTAAAGGACAGACTTCAGCAGAGGCAAACAAGAACTGGTTCCTATTAACCTCAGGTCCGATCCTGTAGGATGGATGTGAAAATGCTTTTGACGCTGTTAGAAAGTTAATAACATATAAACACTTTCCAAATCTGCAGCAGAATCAGACCTCCACTGAGGGGCCTCCCTGCTGTGCTAATGCACAGTGTACCGGATAGGCTAACTCCACTAATTGCTAAACTCTTGCTCTTGTGTCTGTCAACCAACGACCAGACACTTAAGCCACTCATTTGTTTTGAAACAGATCAATTAAATGTGGATTATCTAAATACTGCCTGCCATGCCAGACTCATTAAGAAAACAGGTTCTTCAGTGCAACAGCCCTGGGTTCAAACTGGAAGCTATTTTGAGTAGCTATGCTACTAATGATAGCTCCGTTTTTGTAACAGAGCTCATTTTTGGTCATGCCCTCATTTCAAGCATTGGGAGAAAGAAGGAGAAAAATAAGGAAATAACTTCCATCTCACTTTATCTCATTAAGACTTGATAATAATGTGCTATATTTATGTGTTTCCACATTCCTACAGCCATCACTGACAATCAGACAGATATCCAAGATATGTAGGGGGTTTTTGTATAAATACATGTTACTAACATCTGTAAACTTGAAGGAGATAAATGCATCAAGGTTTTTTTTCTTTTTTTTCCTTAAGTGAATACAAATTGTCTTGGCCTTTCAGTTTTATTGAAATGTGTTTGAAAAAGAAACAAAAAGTAGATTTGCCTCTGAGGCATTGTAAGAGAACAATGAAGTTAACTACCTGGGAACCTGAATCCATTTACAACTGCAAGCAGATGTGCTTCACACAAGCAGATGAAAATATGATTTACAAGTGGATGTTTTTGCTAGGATGCTTTTTCTGTCAAATGATCGTGCTAATTTTGACTCATTCGCAACTTGATCTCCCATTTCTAGGAAAAGTTAGGTTACTTCAACTATACAAGGGACAAGGATAAGATTTAAGTAGAATTAAAAAAACAAAACAAAACAAAATGACAACAAAACCACCAAGGAGAAACCTCACCAAAATGAGACTTCAATGGCAGTCAAGAACGTGGTAATTTCAGACCTAGCAGCAATACCCTGTTTTATGCTAGGTGTAAAACAAACTGTAAAGAGCAAGTTGTATCCAAGGATTTCCCAAAAAAATAGTTGATAGGCTAATAATACAGCAGTAAACGATATGGGTTTGGCCTCCCAGTAGGTGCAGTGATGAGCCTTGATGCTGGTGGAACATATTCCGTGTCAAATAGCTTGGAAAGTGCATGTTACCACCCAAGAACGAAGGTGAGTCCAGGAATGGCAAAGTATCTGTATTAACAGCTTACAAAAAGCATTCAAAGCAGCTCTTGATGTAGGAATCCATGTTCTAGAATACAAATGTCTGTCCTAGCACTGAAAGCTCCATCCTTCCTATTATATGGTATGTTCCCACAGTATATCAAAAATGTGTTATTTACTAATTGAAACTTATGTAGAGATATTCTTCCAGGATCAAGTTTTGAGTGTCTTCATGGGATGAAGTAGTGCCTGTGAGCCATATCTTTTCACCTACTAAATCTACTTGTGCTTTTCTAAAGCAAAACAAGACTTTCTAGCTAATGGTTCTTCCCCCAATATCCAGGGAGGGTTCTGCCTTCCTTCATACCCAGCAAGCTACAATTGCTATAAAAAAGGCCTTTAAGAGGCCTTCAACTAATACTTTTAAGAAACAAATATTAGCAATAAAATAAATAATAGAGCTTCAAACTGTTCTACACAATTCAGCAGTGAGGATACGAAGGACTTCCTCAGAGCTGTCTCTTTGTCATGCACACTCCTCCTTCCCCAGAACATTTGGGCACACGCCTCTTTCTTAGACCTAAGAAAGAGCCTGAGGTGTCAGAAATCTTCCAGAACTCTATATATTTCTGTTTTTCCCCCCTTGAAACAGCAGTAGCTGTACTTCACTGCCAGAACTGAAATGAAGCATCAAGATATGTATCTGGTGTCAAAATCAAGACTTCATCTCAGTTTCTAGAGAAAAGGGAGGAAAATATTAGCCAAAGAAAAAAAAATATTATTTTTAAGGAGACAGATGCTGATCTCCAGCTCTCCCAGAAATAAAATTAAACTTAGTATTTAAAGCTCTTCACCAATATTTTTTTTCCTCTTTGTTTTGTGCTTTTGTTTTTGTTTTTGTTTTTGTTTTTTTGTGTGTGTTTTTTTTGTTTTGTTTTTGGTTGGTTGGTTGGTTGGTTGGTTGGTTGGTTTTTTGTTTGTTTGGGTTTTGGTTTTTGGTTTTTGGTTTTTTTTTAAGATATGTAGGACTGGAAACTTAATTTTTTGTTAAGCAAATTTTCATACAAGAAATATAAACCAGGGTACTAATAAAAGGATATCTGCAGTTATTCACCTCCTGTGATACACTTCAACTGTACTTTCCTCCATGTAACAAATATTTTCACAAAATGTTTGAGTTTGAGCAGAAAAGAATAAAAAACTTTCCCCCCTTATGCTCCTCTATGCCCAAAACACCAAGACATTATCCTCAGTGGTCTTCCTTCCATCCTGAGGCATAATTGTGCCTGTGAGGAGTGCACAAGAGAAGTAGAGTTTCAGAATAAAAATTCTGCAGCCACTAATAGCTCAAAATGGGCCATGCAGGAGCTGCTTGTGGTATTCCTTCTGCTCATTTCAATCACATCTAAGCACACAGTAAGCATCTTCAGTAACTGACCTCCAAGGGAAGTAAATGTGGAACAATTCATTGAGGTGACACAAAAGTGAGTTGTATTTACCCTGAGCCAAAAGTACTGTCCAACAGTGCACAGACTAGTGCATTTGGAAAGATTACCATCTTTATTCCTTTTCTTCATCATTGCAACTGATGAAGCCATAAATGAAAATAAGTTTAAATATGCCCAGATAACCCTTCCTGGTTTCCAGGTTATTTACATTACACCTGGATGATATACTGTAAGTGTCTCTAGAGACTGATGTATTTAAATGGGTCATTTGTCCCAGACCTTTTCTCTTATTTTCAACTTACATGACTATGAACACAAAACCCCAGCAAACCAAAACCTTCAACATTTTAAAAATGTGGTATAATCAATGCTACTTTTAGTGACCATCCACAGAGCTAATTAACATTTAGTATATCAGAAATACGCTGGACTACATTACTCTTCTGAAAGCCCATACAGGTCAGTTCAATCTGGATGGGTTGCTTTTTGATTTAAAAAAAATTCACTTTATTGCTGCCTGAAAATTCCCAAGAACATGTTCTCGGAAGGAATTATTTCAAAGAGGAAGACAATTGTTTGAAAGACTGTGGTTAGTCTGAAAAGTCATTTTACAAACAATCAGATATTAATGGAAAAAAGGAAATTTCCTCCTGACAGTAAAATTATTATAGTTTGTACCCAGGAGTTCTATAAACGTTTCACTCCCAAGGAACGAAACTGTTTCTGTGACTTATTCTAGAATGCACAGTAAGTGCATGGCAAAACTCAGAAACAGATTATCTTCAGTCCCACTTTGCTAATACAGAATATTTATTGTGGAAGAACAATGGGATACCCTGCTATTATTCATGAAGCAGATCATCCAAGCCAAGAGAAAAAAACAGATTACACCACATAAGCTCCAAAACTGCAGGTCCTCAATATTTTGCTGAATAATCAGGCTTTCTAAAATCTACCAGTACCCATATTTCTTAGAATAAATATAATTCTTTATTTGGCGAAACACTTTAACATATAAAAAGATACTTTCAGTGGAAGGTCTTAATCATTCTACTTTTGTTGATTCTTGTAGGCTTCATCTGGCAGTCTAAGTTTATTCAAAACAATATGTAAATGGAGTTAATCCAAAATCCAGAATAAAACTAAAATCAAATTGTAGTCCAGTTTGAGATGAGCAGAGATCCCCTCCTGTGTGGCCTAACCCATGCCCACTCCTTCACACCCACAACACTTTCAGAAGTGTGTATTATTGATGACCCTTTGTAGTTGTGTGAATTAGGCCCTGTAGGACAAACCCTAACAGGGATAAAATTTGTCTTGCTATTTCTGACTCAACTTTTGGCACTGTGAATCAGTGCCTAAATTAAAAAAAAAAAAAAACATAAAAATAAAGCCTAATAAAGAAACCCATGTTCATAAAATGCTAAATGGAATGATTAAATCTTTTCCCAGAATGAAAAAACAGATGTAGTGGGCAAACAGTTTGTTCAAAAAAATTGGGCACTTATATGTGAATATAATGGAAGGTCACCTATAGCTTTAAAGCTGTTCAATATTGCAAAAAGGAAGATATTGTTATTTGACAATATTGGAAGTTTATATTCATTACTTGTGTTAAGAAATCTAACAAATATTTATGATCTTAAATCATTATTTACTATATGATTAAAGTATTTAAGCTAACTGCAGCTGCATATGAACATATATAGAAATATTCAGAGGTTATTTATTTACTCTCAATGAAGTAGGGAGGAATTTTTGATCAATCAGTAGCAGCATTAGTACAATAGTCAGGCATGGGATGTAACCAGGACTCCACAAAACAACCTCTACTCTCCACCCTGCATCTCCACTGTGTCAGTAGCCAGCCTACACCATGGGCCAGGAGCCCAAGAATCTTAAACTGGTGAACTCCATAAATTTCAGTTGAGCTAATGCTAGTTTTGTTCAACTGGTTCCAGAATGTGTGTAATTTTCAAATTATGACCACATGGTCTTGCTTGGGGGGGAGGAGAGGTTACCTCTCTGGACGAAATTTGTGCTTGTGTGGTCTCTGAAGATCCCAGCGCTGACACTCCTTGCCCGTCTCGGTGTGATCCATTGGCCCTCTATAACTCTCTCCATTGCAGGTCATGCATTCGACTAGGAAAAAACAGATACTAGTCATTTGTTACACTGATGACTTATACCACAAAAAAATCCCAAACCAAAAAAAAAAACCCCAAACCAAAGAAATCAACAACAGCAAAAAATCCAGTGTCCCTGCTCTTACATCATGATACCAACCTAGACAGGTATTAAAAATGGTATCTTTCTGTTGAGTTGGTATGTGTAATGGCTTTTGGAATATAACTGGATCTGTTAGCCCTAATCCAGATGCTTAAATTTGATAACAATTTATAGGACACTTACAGTCTTGAAATAGCTGGAGGGGAGCTACTAGAGGCATTCATGTTCCTATCAGTCTTTTACTAACCTTACTTATGGTTACTGAGAGAGAGAGAGACACATAGCTAAGGAAGAAGTCTTTTCTAAAGGTGACACTATCAAATTAAGCACCATTTATTTTTCTAAACCTCTATAAGTCACAGTATAATTACAAGACAAGATTAAGTGCAGAATATTGGAGGAATCCGAATTTCAGTGCAGTAAAGTATGTCTCTTTATATACGCAGCACTTTCAGCTACATATTATATTGTATCTTTTTGATGATAATGGTTTGGGCAGCTTAAACTGAGATACGTTTTCAGTCCTGGTTTGGGAAAGTGGGTTGGAGGCATGGAGGGAGAGTGGGCAAAAGTTACCAAAGGAATTTGAAAGCATTGTTGAACAAAATTTAGAATGAAAGATCTGAAAATATAAAACAAATTCACCAGAATTAACCGTAGACAAACTTCTCAAGTACTCCTCAGTTAGAGTAATTGTAAGGAAGGATCATTTAGAAAATACTACTTTATGAAATTACAGGTATCACAAAGCATCAGCTACCAAAGTCTTCATCCTAAAGTGAGCTCCAGGCCAAATATCCCATTTGAAGTTCACAGAAGTTTGTCTTTAAATGATGGATTTTAACAAATTCTCAAGCTCTGTGGAAATCATTCTATCCTCCTTCTCTTCCTCCCTCCCCCCCNAATTAAAGGCATCCTATCTTGAAGATTTAAATAGGTTGATTGACTGGAACTGAATTGGCTTATTAGCAAGATATAAGAGCTTATTTTGGAGGTTAACAGAACTTAAAAGTCAACAAATTCAATGGTGCATATAAGTGTCTTTCAAATTCTGTGACTTGAAAGTCAAATGGGGTTGGATTTGCAAAGAGTTATACTTATTTACCGTATTTATTCAAAAAGCAAAATGCATGCTTATCTTAAGCTTTCATCTTGTAATCCAGTATCTATATTTTCATCAGAAAAAAAGATGAAAAGCAGATTTTACCATGGAATGGCACTAGATGATTTTATCACATGGTTATACTGAAATTGTTAATGGATTCACTATGGACTAGACAAGCAGAAAAAAAGGGTCGCATTTCTGTGATCAGCACAAGTTAATTGTTCAAGCTCCTCCACAACCTGAAAAAAGCTGCTGAGCCTGAAACCTTCCAGCACACTGGAACATCACAAGATCTCCTCTTCCTCTAACAACTTCTTTTCTTGCTATATGAGTGATTTCGCTGAGAAATCGCCTATTCTTTCTTAAAAGGCCGTGAGCAAGTGATTAATGGGAGCTCTATGCAGCTGCTGTCAGAGGCAGCTTTCTGCAGAAGCTGTGCTGGGTTACCTTCTGAGCAGAGGGGGATGTCACAAACTTCGTGGCGCGTCTCTGGGCTGGTGGTGAAACACCACGGGCCTCCCTCTTCCCCTCGGGGGTTTCGACAGTAGTTTTCCCTCAGGTCTTTTCCCCGATAGCTCGAAGGCAAAAAGCTAGTTTTAAAATGACAATCATTACAGTATAAGAGCATGCAAATGTTGGGGTTAATCATACTATTTTTACAAACAGTTAGAAACAATCACATTTCTGCTTCCTTCTCCCTCCACCCTGTCTAAGCAAATGCACACACCCAAATATCTGTCCGTACACAAATACACATCTTCAGTTGGGATTGCTCAACCTAAATGGCCTAAATCTGGGACAATTTGTCTAGCCCATAGCGTGCTCTAGAGAGTTTTACTCCCATCCCTCAGCTGTCCAGAACCAGCTATCTAGGGCAGAGCCAGAGGCAGTCACACACTCCCTGCCAGCCTGCACTGTATTCTCCTTCAGGAGCTCTGGGTGCATAGGGGTTGGTTGGTTGGGTCTGTAGCCAGGTGAGGCTTGTCTTACCTGTGCATGTTGGCACATACAGAAGGTCCAGCTGGGCTCAGAGATCACCTGCTATGTGAAACCCACGAGTAGAGAAACCTCTTTGCATCCCTGGTCAGGCAGCAGCAAGAACTGATCATCAGCAGCATGCAGGTGTGACCAAGTCTGTGCTACACCTCACGGAGAGGCTTTGACTGCCTGAAACCAGTGAATGCTTTGCATTTCAGCACAAGAGATTTCCCCAGGTGCCATTTTAGCTGGGTTCCTTCATGTTCTGCCACAAGCCCCACTCTTTTCACCTTAGGGTCTGCTATTTACAGACTCACTCATAATTGCATTGTATATGTTCAGACATTTAAAAGCACCCCAGCTGACTTAAAATGTCCAAGGTCAAGGTGTTTTCTTCTCAGATATCTGTAAAAGTATGTGCTTAAATCTAGAGAAACCATGTCATACACAGTGACACACATGAACTTTATGTAGAGATATATAAATATTTACACATAAAAGTAATGCTAGCTTATTTACCCCACAAAATAAGGAACAGCTAACCCCATAGTAAGGAACCCAACCTCAGAGTTGGTCTGTTCAATGCCACTTCAACAACTCATGACCACATTCATCACTTGTAACTGAACGGAATTAATTTATTTAATTTTTGAAATTTATAAGATTTGTTCCTTTTTTTATCAGTATTTAAGTTTTGGTGGAAATATCATAAATAATGCACCTTTTATTCTGAAAATATCTAATATTTTGTTTTGAGTGTTTCGAGAGAGAAGCAAGAAGAAAAATTTGACGTGACATTTTATTCAAGTTTTATTCCTATTAATGAAATATTTAAACTAACTGAAGTGAAAAATAACTCTTTTAATCACATCGTGATTCTAGTCAATGCAATGTGGAAGCATTACATAGAGGTGCTTTTTTATTTTTAGTGCTTGAAGAGATTAATTTTTATGTCATTCCTACTGCCTATAAAAGTGGTGTTTCTATTTTTCCTCTGTAGTCTTATAATGAAAGTATCTTAAACTCTTTTTAATTAAAGACCCCGAGGCAAATATTTTTGATAAGACATTCCAACCTGCATATGTGTTAAAGTGGTATGTCAGTGCATATTAGAATATTCCATTTAACTTTTCTGCTCATTAGAAAATATAGGGAAAAGGCATCTCAAATTATGTCAGCAATGCTGTAAGAGCATTAAAAAAAGAAAAAATCTAAATGAGTAGCACTAAAAAGTCTAAATGAGTAGTAAGATGGGTCAGATATACGAATGGCTTCAACAGGTACTGAAGCAGCATTCTTGAGAGAGGAAAAGATGAGTTGCTGTAGACATCTACCCAGAAATGGAAGAAAGGGCCACTCCTAAAACTGATGATTTAGTTCATCTACATTAGGTAAGGAAAAAAAGAAAAGAAGCCAAAAACTGAAGCCAGTAAGAGTAATGGTAAAAACAGGTTCAACCACACAAAAGCCATGGAAACTAGCCAAAAGCCCGTGAAGCACTGGTCTTCTCTTTGACCATTTCTCTTTGAGAACTTTTAACATTGGATTTTTTAATTTAAAACTCTGTAAGAGTCTTTATGTTAGGATGGAGATGACAATCATAGAAAGCAGGGTTTTGCTGGGAATCTCTGTGTTCTGATGGAATACAAATAAATAAAAATATGACTTGTTAGATTGAAGCAGAAGTTTAAATGTTCAAGTTATTTCAATTCTTCCTAGAAATATAATTAAAACCCATTAAAATACATTTCTCCCTTAAACATGAAAATTTATTTTTCAATGTCACATTGTGATAATCAGCTGTTGAGAAAAACTGACCTAAAAAGCTAAGTCTTTTTGTACTAATAAGTTCCAAACACACCACTACTGTCTGCTTCTTCCCACCTCCTTCATGTCTCTGATGATGAAATCGTATTTTCTGATGTTGAAAAACAAAATTAGCATGCAGCCACCTCGTTTATCCGGTGACCTTTGAAAAATTAAACTTATTGCACAAGGCAGGAGAAGAGTCACTCTCATAAAATTCATCATAGAAGAATAGCTGTCCAAATGCATTGGATAAAACTGTGTATGCTGTGTATTAAAATGCAATTTAGTGAAAATTTGTGCTATCCAGACACTTTCCTTTCTCTAATTATATAAAGTCACATGTATATTATGTAGAATAAATGCTAATTTTTGCTTAATTTATAATGATTTAGAATTCTTTCACTTCTGAAAAATGAAGATGTATACTTCAAGGTGTTGAGTCTCAAGAAGTCATTGCTTTGGGATCTGGTGGTATTTATGGTGTGCTCCCACTTAAGAACAGGTCTGGTCCCAAACTAAACACAGACACTGCTGTCTATACTGTAAGAGCCAAGTCCAGTAAGTCCAAGCCTGAGGCTCAGCTTTGTAACACATCATAAGAGGACAGAACTCAACTATCCTTTGTCTTTTAATGTTGTTCCAAGATATCCTCTTGCACACTGGATTGATTTGGTCAGGACAGGACTGAGCAGTGCACAGCCCAGTTCCTCACCAGTGATCTCCAGTTTGGCTCCTCCTAAACAAATTGCTGGCCCTGGGAGTCTGGAGCAAAAGGCAGCAATGTGGACAGCAAGCTTATGGCTGAAAGGACATTTTGGTTTTGTCTCTTGAAATTTTATTGTCTACACGGCTAAAAGCAGTACAAAAATGTTTAAAGAGAAGTGGTTAAAGAGTAGAGCAGTAATTTGTAGCCCTTTTACTGGTGTTTGAGAGCATTTGCTGGGGATGAATCTTTTTTTACCATTACTCTTACTGGCTTCAGGTTTTGGCTTTCTTCTCTTTTTCCTTTGCCAATAGAGTTCAACTAGATTTACTCTCAAGGTATAGGTTTGGCCTCAGTTTCTCACTTTACCAGGTCCTAATCTTAGAAGATAAGTCCTGTACATGCTCCCTCAGTCTTTAGTTATTGCTTGTATGATCTGAAGGGAAGGTTTTCAAAAGCCTCTTCAGTCCTTTCCATGGATTTGTTGCCTGGCCTAAGTGCTCCATAGAGTTCAACATATTCTATAAAGAACAGAGAATTGACAGTATCTATGCAAAATACACTAACAATATTATACACTAAGCAAACAGGTGGCCTAATATCCCCTGCTTCCTATCAATGTGTTTTTCAAAATTGCTCATGCCTTGGTAGTCAATTAGAAAATAGTGATGAACTTCCAGACCCTGGGCTGAAATAGTGCCGATGTTTTGCTTCTGCAAGTAGCTAAGAGATCAAAAGGATATAAACAGCAGAAAAAGAAGAAAAAAAAAAACACAGGAAAGAAAGAGATACAGACACACAGGCTGGCATTAGGAGAGACCTTTTTGGAGAAAGTCCAAGATACGGATTTTCTGGGATCTGGAGAATGGCATCTCTTGGAGAAAGGCAAGAATATACCTAAGAGATTTTGTTGTCTAAGGTTAGTTTTCCCATTAATTCTTATGCTTTATGGAAGCTGTCTGGGCACTATTCCCATTGTCTCTGCTCCTGAACTCTTACCTGTGCTCATGGGGGATCATTGAATTCCAGGCCTGACACTGGATACCACTTTTGGTAACAGATATTGTTCCTTTATAATCTGCTCCTTTTCCAATGATACAATTTCTGACGTAATCTATTGAAATAAAAGAGAAGAAAATAATGGATTTGGTTAATGTATGTAAAATTAAAGCTCATCATCTGTTATCACATAAAAATAACATATTTATTAGCCTTTACATACTTAATTCTTCAAAATACAGTGTATTTGTTGACATACATGTCTCTCTTTTTTTTTTTTTCTTCCAAATATTGATCACTATCTGAGCAAAAAAAAATATCCTGGAAATGTTTCCAATGTATCTGATTGAACAAAACTCCATGTCTGAGGACTTGAGTATCCTACTCATTAATGAGGTAAATAAGAGCAATATTAAGTAATAAATGGTAGCTCATACAACTGAGCTGCTCAGTAGTAAACTGAAGGACAAAACTGTAACTAGTATGTATGATGGTAGGTAACATATGTTGATTGGAAAATTGACCAACAGCAAGTATGTAGACAACTTTGCATGACAGCAAACTCAGGATACGTGTAAATAAAACTGTAGGATGCAGCTTTCAAAACGCATAAAAGTATCCATGCTCAGGATGTTCCTACAGCCAAAAAATCACTGACTGACCTCAGGGCTTTTTTTTCCCCCCTCCCTAGCTGGAAAAACAGAATCTGTAAATAAATCAGTTACCCTTCTTTTCATACAGATCAAACGCATGGTCTTGCTTCTTTCTCACACCATTTGTCAAGCTGTTGAAGGATAACCAATGGCACCGTTTTGTAACTCTGTCATAAGCAAAGGCCCTGCAAAGAAAATCTGGATGAGAAAAAAATCTCTGTGTGGTTTATAATAATGACACATGGCCTGCCAAGGAGCATGCAATGACATCAGATTTATTTTTACTGGGAAATTCAGAGAAACAGTCCAAATTACTATTTAAACCCACAACTGTGCTGACAAGAGCAAAGAAACAAAGAAATTAAATTGATGTGGTCATTACATTAAATACCAGTTTGGTTGTTCACACTAATCTAAAAGTTCCCTTGTCATTAAAGATCTTTATTTTAAAACTTAGATAAATGTGACTGAGACAGTGTTTGTGTCCTCAGTTATGCTGCTCTCTGGGAAAAAAACACGAAGACTGAAACATCATCTTTGCTATGCTTACAATATGCCTCTGTAATAGTTAGGTCATCATCTCACACTGATGGGCTGAGCAAAATTCAAGCACAAGGAATCTGTTTCTTGCCTAGAACAACAGACCTGTTTAAAAAGAAGATTACTTTTATTAATAAAATAAACTGTTACACTGATAGTGTACCTAGTTTGTCCTTGCTCACTTTTGTTTTTTTTTATTTTTTTCTCTCTTATTTATAACTGCTTTCTAGGAGTGACTACGATTTGTGCTGAATTGACTAGATATGGGGGAGGGCAAAAAAGACAAACAAATCCACAGAGTAAAAACACTTTCTTTCAATACTTGAAATGAAAAATGCAGACCTTTTTCCCCTATAACAGTTTTGAAAGGAGAGTCTTTAACTATAGGTAAAATATTTTAAGGGATTTTAAAACCAAAATTGACCATCTTGGAGGGGGTAACAGTTATTCCAATAAGGAAATTTTTCCTTAATTTTTCATTTGAACCAAATGACAAATAACTGACATTATTTCCTCTAGACTGCCACAAAATCTACATTTTTGTCACTCATCCTATACCTTCTGAGACATTTTATTCTGATCTGAGAAGACATTTTAACACTACTCGATAATATCCAAGAGTCAGATAGATTTCTTACACTTCATCCATACTTTGGCTATTCCATATTCTTCAGCACTGCATTCTTCAACAAAAACTTCTTTGATCTTCATTTAATTCACCATACAATCTTTCCGTGTGATATCTTGCTGGCTTCAGTTAAAAATGCTACAAGATCCTATCCAATCTCCCCAGTCTTCTCTCTTTCAAACATCTTCTTCATTATCGTTTCCATCACCAAACAGATTTTTCATCCAACTGCTCTCTCTACTCTGTTGACTCCAAATCTTTCCAACCTGCTAACCTTCATCCCTCTGCCCTTGTGCAGCCTTCTGTTCTCTTCTGGCTGATTCTCAAATTCGAGCATATCCAAGTGCCTCTAACTCCATCACTCACAAAAATATCCTTGACCTTTCCTGCCTTTCCAATTACATTCTCGTTTCCGCTCCTCCCTGCTAAAGTGGGAATGCAGAATGCACTGTTTACAAACTATTCTTTCAGTTTTTGCCTTTCAGTTGCCTTTTGGTTTCTTTCCAGTTTGGCTTCAACCACTTCTGCGCATAAAAGTTTGTAACAATCTTTTCTTGGACCCAAATCTGGAGGGTTTTTATACCTCCAAAGTCAACATATTTGAGTAAATTCTTGGACTTTCTTCTACTGATACTGCCGATCACAATAATTTTTTTTTGTTTCTCTTGCACTGAGTTAGTCTGTAGATTTTCTTATCAGGTACTAAAATTCTGTTGTCTATACTGAAATCCCTTCCTGTGTAAATACAGACACTCCAAGCAGATAACAAAGGATGAGACAGTGACAACTTTGCAGCTAAGGAAGGGACACACCTGCAAATGTCATCTGTATAGCAAATAAAATAGTAACTATATTGACTTTTTTCATCCATAGGAATTGTAGTGGGGAAAACTGCAAGGGTGACTGTAGGAAAATAGAGAGAGTAATGGACTGCAAAGGGAGGTGAAACAAAGGAATAGAACAGTTCAGCAGCAGCAGCAGCTTGATAAAACTGATAGGGAAGGCAGAAAAAGAGGCACAGAGATTTATGAAGTCAAAAACACAGCATAAGTGAATCTAAGGTGTTCTGTGATGGAGGATTTTAAGAATAACATCATGAAAAAGAAACAAGTCTAGATAAGGATCTTGTAACTCAGTTGGAAATGAACAAGATCTGTGCAAGTATGACAGCAAGGGAATAGAGTAAATTTCTCTTCTGAAAAGTGACATATATTAGCTTCAACAATAAAGTGTTAGAGTTAAAACCAGGAAGGATGAATGATTAACCAATAAAATGCTCAAAATTTACTTGCAAATGATACATAAGCTTATAATGAAGAAATAGAAAGTTGTCTTAATTTCCCTCCCCCTCCAGAAAATAAGGAGTATCTGAACTTTTACAAGTCTGTAGTGCCTGAAATCTGCTACTTCTACCACTTTCTGGCCAAAAAGAAATCTAACACTGTTCCAGCTTGTGCACCTTACAGTGCTATTGTCACAATTATGTTACAAAGTAATTCCATTTTTAATTCTTACATAAAACTTGCATACAGAAAATAAAATATCAGTGCTGTGACCCAAGTGATGGAGAACTGCTTCATGGATATGGAGTATAAGAATCAAGCCATGAAAATATCAATAAACACAGAAAATTTCAAGTCTCATATTTCAAGCATTTAAAATGACATTTTGTGTTACTTCTTATTTTAGAATGCTCCCACAGCAGGCAGAAAGCTAATTGGTTTTCATTTAAATTGGCAACAAATTTCACCTTGTAGTAACCATGTGCTGATATGAAGCTAAAGACTGGGATACTAGGAATAAAAAGGAAACATTAGTAAACACTGGATCCTTTAAAAGGGAACACATGCAAAATGTGTGTTTACAGTAGCATCAAAGAACAGTTCACACTACAACAGGACCCATATGGGGCCAAAAGGGAAACCACAAGAATGTTTTGAGATCCCAGAAAAGAAAATTCCATGCACTCTGTGCACATTGGTAGCACAGGCAAGACCTCATCACCTACACCTCTACTGCTAAAGCAGGTTTTCAGCACCTTCCGTGCTAAAAGCGCACCAGGGAAAACAGGAATTCAGAGATCATCAGGATCTGTAATTCTTCTCCATATTCAGTGTAAAGTAATTGCATGACAGATTGCCATTCTGTTATCTGTGAGCAGGGCTTTTCCAAGCTGTACTCTCAAAAGTCCCTCATGTCTCCTCTATGTTTTTGTATTGATTCATTAAAGGGGAAATTGCCCCTGAAGATATCATCAGACACTGTCTCAAAAAATAAAAAAAATCTATAAAACATGAAAACATTTCAAAAATTCTGAGATTCTAGATTAATTTTATTATAAAAGAGAATAGACACATATATTAACTTGCTTTTTATTTTCAGAACACAAAATCTAGCATCCAGAGCAACTACAAGTGGCTTGAGAAAGTTTTCCTAAACTGATGCTAGAATATAGAATTGTTGTCTGCTTGGCATTATTCAGAATCTGTTTTATACTGTGATACTTAATTTTGCAATACTCCTTGTTGCTGCTCATCGGAACTCAAGGATGTCTTGCTGTATTGAATACAACCTGATCCTCTTGGCAATGACATCAATGGAAACTCTGCTGACAGGGAAAGGTGTGGCTTGTAGCACATGAAAAATGTTAGTGCCTGGAAAATATTTTCTATCTGAAAAAAGTTAACTCAGCTCATTATTTACACATATAAATAGTCAGAGTACAGAATGATACAAACAAGATCTTGCAGCAATGGAATTAAAGGTTTACAAAAGAATTTCATCACAGTTGAGAACCTTCTCTGCCAAGGAAGAACTTTTGTTGGCACATTTCATCTAGCTTCCATTTGTACCAATTGTCAAACCTGTTTTGTGTTTCAAGTTCAGGCTCACATTTAGCCCAGTACTCCACTCCCCAAGTCATCCACTCTCTCCAAGATCCTTCTGCATTCATGGCCTTTCATTGATTGCTAGTGGTCTAGACTGAGAGGCCAGGGGGATCATATAAGTCTCATACATCAGAAAAATGATAGTGATTTGTTCCAAAAAAATAGTAGAGAATACGTACAAGGCAGACAAGCAATCAGCTGCATGATGTGTTTCTAAGAGACAGCAGATGCTGAAGGATAGCTATCCACAGCCCAGGTTTGATTCCATTGTATCAGATCCACAGTACTTGCCAGTGAACTTCAGCAGTGAGTGTATCTGTGCTCCATGTGTGAGGTTCTCATTGATTTCAGCAGGAGTAATGGGCAAAGAATGAAGATAGAATATGGTCTGAAGTGGTGCTGAAATACTGCAGCTGTGATGTGTGACAATAACCATTTTATAAGGAACATAAAAATCTCAGAAATGCTCACCTAATGCTGCATTGCAGCCCAAGACATCCACATCTGAACATGAGTACATTTTATCAGCTATTTGATGGCAAAGATTACAAGAGGATAAGCTAAGAAGGCAGACAATTCAGATAAAGCCTCAGAAAAGACTGACACTCTTTGGACAGGTAGAGCAAAAATCACTGAAACCAAAAATCACAATCTTTAGGTTGTTCTTGGTACAAGCTACCTCTGATGACAATTACAGAGAGATCTTTGATCAAAGGCTGTTACACATGTTTCCTTGGGGGGAAAAGACAAACTATAGAGATACATAACTTACTTGCAAGTGAAGGAAAGGCCCTTGCTCCTGCTGCATCTCTTCGCACATTGCTCTGTGGTATTTAACAGCTTCGTTTTTACTTCCAGTGTTTTGTTTACTTTAATGAGCACCAACTCTCCTGTTTTTTTGAAGTCATGAAGAGGATTTCTCTTTTTTCCTTTACCCTCTAAAAACACAAGCAAAGAAGAAGAAAAAAATTGTTAAGAAGAATGCTGAGATTTAAGATGGCATTAGATATGGATAACATTTTCTAGGAATTATAGCATTTCAGGCACCTAAAGCATAGAGAATCTCACAAAAATAGGGTATAAGCATATACTGCAGGAGAATTGATTATTTTAGATGATGATTTCCATTTGTGAAACCAAAATAGTAGGAAATATAGCAAAATCAATTTCAAATAAAGACTTGCATAGTGCTGTAAAAGGCTAAAAGGAAAGTTTCTCACCGTTTGTAAATTTTTTTCAGAACGTGCAAAATATGCCCAATAATTATCTGAGATCTTGTAAGTATGAAAAACTCAAGTAAAAAAGAGTATCACTTGCTGAATGCAAAAATCTGTTCTTAAAACAATACATTTATGACAAATTGTGAAAAGAAGTGGATTCTCGAAGTGACACAAAATAATCATTTGTCCTCTTGCTGCTCCAGTGAAGTCTCAGTGTGAGTGTTGTGTCCAGTGTGTTAAGTGTGACTGAACTAGAGTTGTTAGCTCACAGAAAAGATTATAAGGTCAAACAGAGGCCATAGCATGGAAACAGTCTGCAGTTTTGCAAAGATTCCTGCAAAAAGGAACACAATGATCTTGTTTCCATGTCTCTATTGAAAGGCCCAGAGGAAGAGGTATAAAATGGAGGGAGAAAGGTTGGCTAGAGATGTTTGGCTAAAGTGCAAGAGGAAAAGTCTTTGATATCTGCAAGAAAAATCCAGAATTTTCCCAATTCTTATTTATATTTTTACTTTGCATTCCATGAAAACCAATCTGCCAGTGAATGCTACTCCATTGTCTGTGAAGACAGATGAGCACATCTGGAGAGTAACTGTCCCTATTCTGTCAGATGAGTTAACATAGGGAGAATAAATTGCCCTGTGGATCTCTTTCTCCTATTTCACTCAGTGATCCCAGATGATCTTTGGATTAGATGGTTTATCCACGTAAGGTTAGGTGAATAAATTCCTCCTTAGTTTACAAAGTAGATAATAGTATTTTCCGTAACTTATTTCCATGTAACTGCATTCACAGCTGTCCTTTCATTTTTCTCTACGGACTCTGCAACAATAATAGGACACAAATGCTCAGGTTCAATTTATTAAATTTTGTCAGAGTGCACCAATAGATAAAATCTCAGCCTAGTGCTCTGAATAGATCCTCATGCACATGCAGGGCGCACTTAGGCCAGTAAAGTGTTGCTTGGTGCACTCTGCAGAAGCTCAGAATAACTGTAAATTGCAATAGCTGAGGGTCTGGAGGAGTTACTGACAGCTCCACATACTGCAAACCCAAAGAGGGTTTCCTTTGTAGAACTTTCATCCTGATCACTGAGTTCAGATTTTCACTGGATTCAGCTAAATCACACCTCTCAGTGGTGAGTTATCCCTAAGACACCTAGAAATATGAAAGACATTTACATTAGATCTCATCAAGCTTCAGCTTTAAAAAAAAAAGAAGAAAAACGAAGGACCAGAATATCTCTGTTATGACATCCCTACAAAATAATCTTCACCTCATCCTCCTTTCTTTCTTTTTGAACTGATGAAAGTCAACTATGCTACTCCCCAGTGTCTAACAACTCATAATTTTAATCCCAATCACAAAAAAATTAAGAAAAAAAAATTACCTTTAAATGTCATTACTATTATATTAAGAAGTTTTGATTAAAAAATCAAATGCTAATAATTTTGGCGTTGTGTTAGGGACTCATATCAGCTCTCTTAAGCATTTTCAGCCCTCTATTTGTGCAGTGCACATTAACCCAAAATGAATCACTGCTTAGAGAAATGTTATGATAATGTTCTCATCTTAAGGATCCGCATCCTGTTACTGGAAACAATTGTGTCTACACTGAAGCTGGTTTATTTTTTTTGTACCTGTGATAGAGCCAAAGTACTTCAAAAAGGATTGCATTTGCCCCTTAAGTCAACCACAGAAAAAAAAAATCTTCTATAAAGCTTTTGTGGTGTGTTTCTCAAACTATTATCTTCCAAGACATACTTGTTAGTTTTATGTTGTCTCAGCCAAGACTTTTATGTCTAGTGGTGGTAAGAATCTGTAGAGAAATATCAAAGTATTTTCTTTCAGGTCCTGATAATAACATTTCCCATCTACTGATAAGTGTTATTATCTTAATTCCCAATGACAACAGCTTCTTAAACTCACTACCCAGCATGCAAGAATATGATTTAAAAAATCAAGAAATTCTGTTCTGCCTGAAAAATATGGTAGAGAGTTCTGCTTTTTCTTTTTGTCCTTCTTTTCCTAGCAGTTGTCCAAAGAGGATTATGGGTTTGATCTTGCATTTAGCAATTCATAACAGCCTGATTTAGTTGAGCTTTCAAACAACAACATTCTATGTCTTGCCTATAATCCAAGAGGCAAAGGGCCAAGTGCATCTGTGGTGTGACTGTTAGAAACATCAGAATAATGCAAAGCACTACTTCAACAATTCTCGCAACAAAATATATATAAAATAATATTCTTTTTGATTCAAATTAGGTGCCTTTATTAAAAAAATCTTAACTCAAATAGTGCCTTAAGCATGCTCCACATAAAAGCTTAGTATGCAGTATGCTATAACAATGCAAGTAATTTGTGATTGCCATTCATTTGAATTTTTTAAACTTTGATTAATCAGGATTTCTGTTCATTTTGTGAGCCATGTCCTTTCATGTTTCCTGTAGTTTCATATCACATTTCCAAGGAAGTCTGACATTCCACTTAAATTTGAAAATATTAGTAGCTGATTCAAACACAAAGGAATCCAGTCAAATATGAATCAACATTTCTTTCTTCAACAGAAACAACCACTAACTAAAAATATTTCTTCGGTCAACTTTAAAAAAATCCCCAAAAAGGTGAGGGTTGTGTGTTTTTATGTTTCTTAACATGAAGTTGAACAGAAAAGAGAAGAGCTCAGACAGTGCCCAAGGAGATGGGAACTGACACATCTGCTCTAGTAAGATGCAGCATTGGACAAGTGCTCCATAATCTCATTTGGGATTTCCACAATCTCCCTGCTGGTGGTCCCCGAAAGACTTTAAATATTTACTTAAGAAAAAAGGTATGTCAGACATTTTCCTTGGATCTACAAGAACCCACCTTTCAGTTCCCTTACTAAATTTTCAAATGAGGTTTCTGTACAATCTTCTCAGACAAGAATCATTGACTGAGACTGCTCAAACTATAGGGCACCTGGAGGAAAAGATTTCCAACAGTACCTTCTCTTGGAGCAGTTCCAGTCCATGTCAAATAATCTCAATAATCAGACATAAAGAAAATTGACATTCTACAGCATTTTTGTAAGAAAACTCACCAGCAAGTGAGTTGCAGTGCCCGTATTCTAGAACCTGCTTAACTTTAATGTTAAATATATTTTTACAAAACAGAACCAGTAAGACAGAGAACTGTGAGCAATGGAGGCCCAGTATGCAATACCACATAAAGACAATTTCTTGATTAACAAGTGAAACAGGTTTGAATAGGCAAAGGTGTTTGTATTTTGATCTCTCTTTCTCTCCAGTTTTTCTGTAATCACTGGCCTGTTAGAAAAATGACAGCAGAATAGCTTCTTTTTTCCCTTCTGGCCTCGTGTCCCGCACAAAAAAAAAAGGCTTTGGGCTCCCAAACCGCCACATTGCTCAGTTCTGGAACTACCTGATTATATATGTTTCATATCTCAAATTAAAACTTACACCTTGCAGAATACAATTGGTCTGATACTGACCTATATGAGTACAGAAATTCAGCATAAATTTAATTTCAGGTTATTTAGAATTCAAACACCTAAGCAAGTCACATTTTACACCCTCGCATTTTAGTCTCATCACAAAAAATATTTGGTTTTGCATTATCTATTTAGTAGTAAAAAAACTAATACAGAAAATACAATACAATTTCTGTCAAATCAAAATAGCACACAGGGTCTCACAGGGCCCAAAGATCACCTTTGTTCATTATAATGAGATCAAAACATTACTTGTGTTATCTACAGCAAAATTTTACAAGGAGATTACCTGAATTTATCTGCTTCATTGGTAATCCCTTTCTCCTTCCTCCACCACTCCAGGTTTTTCTAATAAAGATGTACATTATAGGCAGCAAAGTCATGGTCTTACAGAGCACAACTGGAGCATACTGCCTGCCTCCCCTAGAAAAAGCTCTACTTCTATGGACTTTTTATGGACTCTACAAATCTTTTATTAAATACCAGTTATGATGCACTCAGCATGTCAGCTCCCAGGGTTTCCAAATTTCACTCTAGTCCATGCAAAACTGAGTACTTTCTCAAAGAGACACATCTTGAAGTCTCCTGATAATGTAAGAAAGCTTATTCCTTTTGTTTCTTCCTAATTTTGCATCCCATTTTATTATACAGAACAAAACCATCAAAACATAACACGAGGTTTTCCAAATGGGAAGATAAATACATTTAAATTAAATATTTATATTTAAATCGAGATTCTTAATGAAAATTTGGTGCTTTGTGATTGAGTTTTATTTCCCTTTTCTATTTGTTTAGATTTGCAGAACCTGAGCATTTTACTATTCATTTGCTTTGTTGAGCTAAACCACAGTTTAAGTTTGTTTGAGTTTCAACTGTGTGGGGACCTTATATAACTTCCAGTTTTTAAAAGAATATGAACACTCATGTAAAAGCATCACTGTTCTTTGTTTGCAAGATGTCAGAGATAAACTAAATCTGTAGGAAAATAAATCAAGAAAAATAAGGTACCTGAATTCCTTAGACTAGCAGATGCTGTCAGAGAACTGCAGGAATCCACTGCAGTCCTTCCAAACGGAGAATGAAATACAAAATAACATGGCATGAGGAGAAATACTTAAAAGAGGGAAATTGTCCACGCTCTATGCAGGAAGCATGGAGAAGCTGAGGTTTCAAAATATATTCCAGTGAAGAAAAATAGTCATATAGAGTGACAATTATTTCAGAAATATAAAACAGACATAGACACTTTCTTTAGTATCAGCTGGCATATCAGATCTCTGTTTAATATTTTGCATCATGCTTGTAATGAAATTAAGTCACTTGACCTTGAGCAGTTAACAGATGGACTAATTAGAAATTGACTTATTTGTGTTATAATTGATAACCAGGTCAGAATGCTAAAATGAGATCAGCTATTAATTTAATTTTGCAAACAATCATCACTGCAAGATAAAGTAAACTGGATTTTCCCAATGAGCTAGGAAAAGAAATGAGAGAGGAATATCACGTGATTTAAAACTTGGGCTCAGGGGGTGGAATCAGAAATCTATCATCATATGAAAGACCTTTAATTAAAAAAAATAGTAAAAAAAAGAAAAAATCCCCAACTTTAAACACACCTGAAATAAATGTAGGAAAGTAGAGTTCAACACAATAAACATATCAATCATTTTATCAGGGGATACCATACTTGACAAAAAAATGCATGGTAACTTATATTCATAAGTTTCTGAATGGGAAAAAATGTGCAAAGCAAAAATCCGCAAAACAATGTATTATCACAATGTCAGATATATCAAAGCAGATATATCAAAGATATATCAAAACACTGACAATTTAATACAAAAATTAAAAACAAAGTATGTTTATATGCATAAAATAGCATTTGGCAAAACTTGTGTAACAAGCAAAAATCAGTGAGCAGGGTTTGAAAAGAAGGAACAGTTCTCATCATATATGGGTTGAAACCAGTATGCAAATACAGTGAGGTGTTTAACTTGTCTATTAAATATGATAGAAGGGATAGTTTTAATTATATTCAATAAAGTACTTCCAAGATGATAGTTTTTAAAGGATATAAAACATCAAGGGTAAACTGTGTTCTGGTGTGTGCCTCAGTATGATAGCATAAATATAGTGGCTTCATGAAGAAAAAAAGAAAAAACATGCAAACCCAATCTTCACCAGATGGTGAAAGTAGATGTTACTAAATGCTTTTGGATACAACATTCCTAAGTTAAGAGTATGGTCACAGAAATGAAAGAAAGGATGTTAAAGATGAATGTTGATACTAAGATCATTAATAGGGTCATCAAAGTATTGTTATCTGTGTGAACATTTAGAAAGCACTTTTTCAGTAAATACATTCAAGGCAATTTTGTCTCTTAAGTCATTATAGAGTCACTCTGACAAGAAGAATTAATGCTTAACACTTTTAACTTACTTTCATCTACTTTAACTTTTCCTTCTGCCTGTTTCAGTATCAAAAATATCGAGACTCCTGGCTAGAATGCAAGAAGTGAACACCTTTTCCAAATGACGTGTCATTTGGGGGGGGGGGGGGTAAAGGAAGAAAGACATACCAACATAATGAGAAACTGGAACAATCTAAGTTGTGCCCAAGAAAACAACTTTGTAGATTGGATAGGTTTAAAATGCCAGATTAAGTTTAATGCAGTTTTTTATGTAAGAAAATAATCTGGCACAAAAGAAGTTTACCAACCATACCCATAAAATCTGCAGTCAGCTGTGTAGATAGAAAGTCACCAAAAATAAAACCAGCTGTCCAAGGAGGCATGTCTAGCTTGTCAAAATGAAACAGTTTCTCAGAAGTACCTGGAGGCTGATGTGAATGTTTTAACTTCTGAAATTTATTTTTTTGGCACAAGAGCCTCATGAGGAAAAACGCACAATTTTTAGGAAGTAGTTTGAAATATATATATAACTATCCATACAATATCTATATATAATAAATAATGATTTCCGTATTTCTACATTGGCTCTCAGTCTAGTTTTTGAGCAGATTCAGGAAATGCAAAAAGATATTTCTTTTTGGCTTTACATTACTACTCACACCACACACCCACACACCCACACACCCTTATTAGCAACTGCAAACACTGCCATGTAACTGGGAACCCAACTTCATGTTTATGCTAAGTCCTGCCTTTGGAACTGACTCCTATAGTCAGCATGAAAGCTCAAGGAGCTAAGGATAATGCTAACAACTGATAGTGTATTCTAAAATTGGATTATAGCTGCAAATGGACAGCTCTTTTCCTTCCAAGAAGAGGTTATCTGCTCAGCAGGATGCTGGGACCCACTGGCAGAAACAAATGTGCTGCAGTTTGTACTCTGACTTACTGTATCTAACCTCTGGCTAAATTGCGGAGAGGATTTCCCCTTGTAAGATTTGTCTTTGTATGCATTGTGCACAAGTATTAAATCCCCCCCATTTTCCATTGCATTCAACAGTCTTTACAAGCACTTGGTGCCTCCTTCAAGGCACCCAGCACGTTGTGCCCTTCCTCTGTGCTGGTGTCCCAGCCAAACGGAAATCCGGGCATGCAGTAAGGGATAAGGAGAAAAGCACAAGTAGGCAGGGCAGGGATCGGGCAAAACAAAGAATGACAGATGGCTGAGGGCAGCAAAACAGCCCCTGTGAGGAGTGATGAGAGCCTTGCTGCATCTTGTATACATAAAAATAATGCTGCTGGCCAAGGCAGCGAGTCATAGGAAAATCTGGAGCTGAGAGGGGACAGAGAGAGCAGCCAGGCCCCAGCTGGGCCAGCAGCACCACGCACTGCCAGGCATGGCTGGGCTCATCAGACAGCACATGGGTGGAGGCCCACAAGCCACTGAAAACTACAGCTAGATTTTGCCAACATGTTTGACTAATCTGGAACACGTTCCCAGCTCTGCTCTGCCACAGTGCTGCTTTGCATGTAGGTACTAACCAGTTTCAGAAACAGCTCTACAAACCTCTGAGGGCACTGCCTCAAAAACCTACAGGAAAAGATGGGATAACAGTGAGGATGTCCACATCCCTTCTTCCCAGTTCTTTTTAGCTGCCATACTTTCCCCACAGCAAGGTTCAAATTTTTCTTGCATTATGGCAGCTGTCCTACTATCCTTGCTTCCCAAGTAAGCATGGAGATCAATCCTTTCTCACAGCCATGATCAACCCACTCTCACCTCTGTGCTGCCTTCCAGTCTCCACCATTCCACCCCACCTCAATGCTGAAGGGGAGAAAGTGAAATTCCAACACTCATCCAGTACAAGTAACTGTAAAACATTCAAGGAAATGTGTTTTTTTTCTCTCCACATCACGCTTTTATTCAAAAAGAGGCGCAATTCTCCTGATTTCAAACCTCCTTGGAAAAGTTTGAAATGCTTAAGTGACAAACTAATATTCAGCATAAAGATTCAAAAGGGAGATATTCTCCTCTCTGAGGGAGACTGCACATTTCCCTTCCAGCCCTGGCCTCAGCTGAAGTATTACAATAATGACAGATGAGCTCCTCCAATAAGAGGCTTTCCTTTCCTTGACTTCTTTGGTCAATTTTCCAGAGTTTTACGCAACATTTTAATCTCATGTCTTTCAACTCTATATTCTCCTGCTATGTTGCTTATGAAAATGGCATTAATAGAAAGAGAAAATCTGTTAAGCAGGGTAAGAGCTGTATTACATCTGAGAGCAAAACAAGCAGCCCCTGGCACTGAGCACCAAAAGGATTCCATTAAACAGAAGGAATACACTCTTCCAACTGGCACAGTATCATTTCACTTTGTTGACAGTATATAGTATAATGATTATCTACAGCTGGGATGGGAAAGTATAAATCACATTAATTTTTTAAAATATACTTAGCTATGCAGACCACAGGAATACACAACATTCAAAAATCGATTATGGCTATGGGATTTGATTTTATTTTTCTTTAAGTGATAATTATATATAGGAACTAAGAGCAACTCCCACATCTTCATTAGCAACTTCTTCAGATCATCCAAACTACAGAATTTGCTTTAAATAAATTTAAATAAACATACTTGGCTGACAGTCCTCTCACAGAAAAATGTATCTTTAATTTAAATAAATCTTTAACATTCACTCTTTTGCAACATGCCAATCTACTTGTTGCTTTGATTAAAGAGTAATTTTTAATTTCACTAGATGAACATTATTAAAGAGATACTTCCCTAGAATACTGAATAATAAGAATATTTGAACAAGAAAGAAAACTTTGATAAAGTTATTAGCTACAGATAAATGTCTTTGTGCAAGTGACAGAGACTTACAGGATATCGATAATGACTAGGCAAGCGTCTATAGGAACCATGCACATTTATCTTTCATCAATCACTGTCTTATCTTTTACATATTAAAAAGAAACTCAGAAAGTGATAACGTAGACAGCTTGCTGACATTTAAATTTCTCGTGTTTTCTTCACTCTTCTTTTTCTTTACCCCTTAATATAACCCAACTGTATTAGTCAGCAAGTTCTGTTACACAGGACATTATCTTTGCACAGAACTTAGGGCATGGGATTACAAACCC
This sequence comes from Rhabdornis inornatus, assembly GCA_013397075.1. Lineage (NCBI taxonomy): Eukaryota > Metazoa > Chordata > Aves > Passeriformes > Rhabdornithidae > Rhabdornis > Rhabdornis inornatus. Next base: position 388,089 of record VWZS01009483.1, read on the forward strand.
AGAATATTAATTCACAAAAGAAACTATGTTCATCATTATGTACATTTGAAATCAGATTTGACATAACAGCACTAGAAGTATGGATGTGCACTAGCAAAAGACTTTTCACGTTTTAATTCTGTTTTCATCATTTAGTTTATTTTTCATACCTGAACATAATCATATGTAGGCAAATCCTAATCTTTCTTGAAAACATCCCAGTAAAAAGACTCCAACATACCAAAGGCAACGTATATGTTTACAAAGCAATAATTTTCAGATATTATCCAGAAATTTGTATTTTCAGATATTATCCAGAAATTTGTATTTTCAGAAAGAAGTAGCACAACTGTCCCTTGCCTACAGTGTAGATATACAGACACTTTTGTTGAAGATCATGTATTCTTTAAAATAAGGAAAGCAAAATGGCAGCATGTGATAAGAGTCATCTTTCTTACCAATAAGGCAAACAACAGGATTAATTAATATTAAGGAAGGTTCAGGAGGAAAATTAAGAAAGGTAGGGTTATCAAGATACTGTCACCATGAGAGCAGGTCAGAAAACAAGTCCTACTCTGAAAAACTCTGAAGTTTGGGAAATCTAATTTTTCTCCTCATCAAGGTGAACCATTCACTCCTAAACTGGAGAGCCCACTGGTTGAGGCACAACCCTATCCATCAGCCCAGTACTGATACAGGCAGTACAGAAGGTGTTTCTCAGTCTCCCTCTCAAAATATTAGATAGATCCAACATACATTGAAGTTGGTCAACTGCAGACCAGCACTAGGAGCCAGGGACAACTTTCTCTCACTCAAGAAAAGCACCCTGACTTACCAGGAGAGCAAAGCATGATCTAGCTTCTTATGAGCTTGGCTACAGACTAGTTGTGTACCTTTGACCTGTGGAATAAAGTGTGAGTGTGAGTGCATCTGCAGTGTTTATTTTGCTTTTTTTCCTAACTAGCCCATCAGTTGATGAGCTTCTGTCACAGGTGAGTGTTTCTCAACAGCAGGTTACCACAAGCTATTGGCAATGTCTCCTGCTGCATATTTCTCTGTCATTTGATTTGAGGGAAACAAACCAAAGAAAGTTTACCTTTAACAGGAATTATGTTTGTGAAAAGTTTCAATGCATCACCATATTCCAGTAAAAGAAACCCAAAACATTTTCTCAGAAAATTCCTAACCAGCTCTAGTTATCACTTTTCAGAGAAGCTGCATATCCAAAAAAAAAAAAAAAAATGGAATTCCAATGTACATGGAAAAGGAGTTCAGAAAAGCATGGTATCATAGTGTCTCTGTGTCACCTGCTAAAGAATGCCTGTGAAAACAATATCTTTAGTGAGCAGACTGAGCACAGAAGCTGTAATGAGATTGTTCAGCATCCTACAGAACCACACTCTTGCTTGCAGGGGGAAAACAACAGGTTTTACTGCACGTGATGCTGCCAGTCTGTTTTTGACTTGCCCACTCAGATCACAAAATATTCCACTTTGAAATCCCATTTAAAAATACTTATTTTTTTAACTACAAAACATAGTTACATCTGGGAAGCCATCATCATTCCTTGCCATACTCTGCCTGATGCCCTCAGATATTGCCCCAGAACCCAGCTGCCACCATTCCCTGTCCTTGCTTTGCCTGCTCCTGGCAGATTCTTTCCCTGAATTGTGCCTGTCCTTTTGTTTCTGTCTGTGCAAAGGTCTGACCCTAACAATGTTGCCGGAAGGAAGGAAAGGTTTGTAGAAACCTTTACAAACTTTTTTCCTTAAACGTCTTCCCAGAGGGCCAATAGAAAGCACAGAGTTGGCTCTTCAGATAACCAGTCCAGGGGGGACACTTCAGGAAAGAAATTCAGCTAAAGAGCATCCAGCACTTGATTACTTATTGTTTGTTCCTTGCCCCCCCTCCATCTCCCGGATTTCAGCGGGAACATCTAATGAAATTACAAGTATTTCAGTCTGGAAATAGCATGTTCATGCTGTTGAACTTCAGCAAGGACATTCCCGTTCAGCAACGCACTCTCCCGTGCTTTGGGTATTCCTTGTCAACTTCTGTTATTTAACATTTATTCTACGACTGGAAATTAAGGATACACGGTCGCGTCCTGATAACGGCCGGGAGCACCTCTGGGCGATGATATTTCCTTCCATTCTCTCCCGGTTTCCAGGTCTGCCCGTCGGGAGCGAGCCCCGCGCCCCACTAGCGCACGGTGCGGGCGGAGGGAGCGGCGGCGGCTCCGCAGCCCGGGACGGGACCGCCTCCCGCGGGGCTGCGGCCGGAGCGCGGCTGGTCCGGCCCGGTCCGCGGGCACTGACACCCGCCCGGACACGCAGGGTGAGGCGCTGCCTGCCCCACCTGCGACCTGCGGGCTGCGGGCTGCGGGCTCCGACCTGCGGGTTCTGACCTGCGGGTTCTGACCTGCGGGCTCCAACCTAGGACTCCAACCTAGGACTCCAACCTGGGGCTCCAACCTGGGGCTCCAACCTGGGGCTCCGACCTGCGGGTTCTGACCTGCGGGTTCTGACCTGCGGGTTCCGACCTGCGGGCTCCGACCTGCGGGCTCCGACCTGCGGGCTGCGCGCCGCCCCAGCGCCCTCCCTCCCTGCCGCGGCGGAGCGGGGCCGTGCTGCGGCTGCGGGGCGGACGGGGGTCGCTAGCGAAGTGATAGAAGAACTGACCTGCCGCGGGGATGGCCGTGGGCAGCAGCAGCAGCTGGTGGAGCAGCAGGGCTGGCAGGAGGTGGGTGGCCCGCATGGTGCTGGCGGCCCCCCCGGCGGCTGGCGGGGAGGAGAAGGGGAGATGGCTCCTCGGAGGGACCCCGTGCACCGCCGGTCACTAGAGGAGGCAGAGTGAGCCGAGCTTTTTATTGCGATGATCTAAGTTTGTTGTGTGATTAACTGGAAAGATCTGGGTCCCAACTCCCTCTTACGGTAAGAAACTGTTTAACAACATCTCCTCTCTGTCTCTTCTTCTCCTCCCCTCCTCAGGAGCTGCCTCCCTTCCCTCCCACCCCTCAACCAGCCCAGGGAGAGGTCTTCCACCGCCTCATCCCTCCCTCCCTCCTTCCCCCCCCTCCTCTCTCTCTCCCTCCCTCCGAGGCTCGCC